>ML791608.1:305451-318933 GCA_009831015.1 Picea engelmannii
TTGTCATGATTGTGTTACAGTTGATCTTGATGAGACAAGTGCACAGGACAGAGTTCAGAGACAGAGGACAAGTCGGGTGGCCTATCCCGAGCTTGTTGACTGGTCAGTAACCTTTTGGGGACCAAAAGGTCTTTTAGTGGGGAAGTGTGATCCAGAATCGGATCCAGAAGCCTGACAGGGCTAAAAAAGGCTCAAAAATGAAAGTGCTCAGAATCCGACGAAACTAGTGCCATTGCGTCTGTCTTGTCTTCTTGATTCTGGCCATATATTTACTTCATCAAACAAGCTTCGTATGTGAAAGATATCGTGTTCTGTCCGAAAACCCAAACAGGCAAAAAAAGGGGATGAATGTACAGTCCATACAGTCCGTACAGTGCCACGTGGCATACTGACTGTACAGGCCATACAACCATACAAATGATGTGGCAACCCCTGGAGGCGACATGTGGCAGGTGATGTGGCGTACAACAGACAACTGGACCAATCTATGGGTGACACATGTCACCACTGTAAGGGTGACACGTGGCATGGGATGATGTCAGCAGGTGACTGGGCAGGTACGGTGGCAGGGAACGTGGCAGGTGACGTGGACCATCTAGCATTTGACACTTGGTAGTTTTTGGTTGATTGTTGATGTGCCACGTGGCCCAGTCATGGGCCACCACGTGGCACTTTGTGGTTGGTTTTTGGTTTTGTATAAAATTTATATGGGTTCACCGGAGTCGAACCCCCGACCTCCCCTCCGGGCTGCGGACTGGCAGGACCAGGCTGACCGCCCGCTCCACATATGGTTCTTAATAGCTATATGTTGAAATAATTATTTGAATTGAATTGAACCAAATTTCGGAGGTGGGAAGGGCTGGGGCCTAGCCCCAACCCTTGGTTGTATTGTCGTCACATATGTCCACGAGCACACGTGAGGTCTAATGCTGCGGAAGTTCGGATAAGGGCCATCCCCTGGTCCCGTGCCACCATATAACCGCCACCCAATAGAGCCGGGGCTTATCCCTACAATATGTGCGTGGGGTTAGTCTGTTAAGCCTGTGGTCCTGTACCATGCCCGATGACCAGGAGCCAGTAAAGGGGGACAACGCACAAACAGTGGAGCGCATGGCCACATGGCCGTCCCATATGACCAGGGCACGTGCCAAAAAGGGGATGAGCCTAATTTTAAACAAAAAAGTGGGTTTTTTTTGTTAAGTTTTGGATTTTATTTGTTATTAAGCCTGATTTTAATGGATTTTCTCCATTATTGGGAGATATTGGGCATTTTTGGAGCCCAAATTTTGGGAGGAAGTTGGGTATGTATAACCAACTTCAGATCTATATAAACCAGGCCTGTTTGAGGCCATGGAGGATAGTTAGAGTAGAGTTATGCTGAAGAGAAGCCAAGCCAAATCCATTTTTATGCAGGGAAGCTATTGAGGAGCAGACGCTTGCGGGCCATTTCTGGGAGCTTCGGACGTCCGTTTTGCGTGCCGTTTTCTTTGCAAGGTTCTTGAGATCTGGAAGAACATGACCAGATCAGTCTTGTAGCCAATTGGCACTGTTGCGATGTACTTTTGAGATTTTGAACAGAAATAAAGAAGCCTCCCCCACAGAGACAAAGGCCCAGAGACGTAGGCAACGTTGTGTCGAACTCCGTTATCAATCCTCGTGTTATGGTTTGCTGTCTATTATTTCATTTCAGATCTGCATATTTGTATATGGCTGTCATAATTCCTCTCTTTTCCTCATTCTTTCATTAAGTTTTCTCAAAAAGGTTAATTAACACATGCAAAATTAAAACTCAACCATAGTCATTAAAAGATCCTACGGATCACTTGAAGGAGCATTTTTCTCATGCCACGTTCAGGTACGCATGCTCACTTTCAATTTTATCAAATAGTTATTATATGTTCTTTATCATCAGATATTGTTCACATCGTGTATTTTGTTTTTATGTGTGTAGGTACTTTTTCAACAAACTTACAACCCCTTCAGGTATATGTATGACTCTTACATGTAGTTACTCCCTATGTTAATAATTGCATATCCCAGTCACACCCTCTTACATTTACCTTTAGGGTCCCTACATTCGGCTCTACATTATCTTTACCTCTACCATATTTTGGTACTGTCAATCGATAACACTCTCCCCCACATGAGTGGTCCCATTCATAGTTCCACTTGACAACTTGACACTCATGCTGCTTTCACCCCCTAGGATTGGGAGTCCCAATATTATTTTTCACTTCCAAGAATGAACCCCATACTTCTTCTCATCATATTGCTAACCTTCCCATTGGATTCTCAACTCATATCATCCTACACTTGGTTCTATTTACTGCACCCCCGCAGTTTCATTATCCCTCCATCTCATCCACCATCAGTTTTTCCATCTGGAGATTGTCCTCCATCCATTTACCTAATACAAAAACCCACCCATGGGGCCCCCACCCTCTACTAGTTCCCTTTCACAAACTTGTTCTCTCTACGAGCCAAGCCATCTTTCACTGAGACACCCATTTCTATATCTGTACACTCAACCCAAATTATTCTTTATTTCTTTGGTAATTGTATAAAGCCCTTGTTTCCATCATATACATAGGTTTTTGGTCGTCATCCTCGATGACCATCTTTTTACCTGGCAAAGCAACCCATGTCACCCTTGGTTGGGGCATCCACTTTTTTTTTTTTAATATATATCAACATTGTTAACAAATCCCGAGTATCCCAAATCCGTATACCCATGATATCTGAGTTTTCCCACTTTGTTAGCCTCCAATGTAGTTTAACCTCATATCTAGTCGTCCCCCTGACGCTAGATCTAGTTTTATGGTTTCTGCCTATCATCCCTCAACACCCCAACCAAGGGCAGTCTTGAGTCCCAAAAAATCTTAACTTCGTTCATGTTACCCGTCACTACCTGATATCATCTATTACTCAGTGCATTTCAAGAAGTCCTTTGCTTCTTGACGTCACGTCTCCCTTCATGACAACATCAACACAACTTCCATAAGGGATACAATATCTTGACTCTCATTACCTTTTCAATGAGGAGTCTCAGATGACACATAGAGAATCATCATTTCTTTTCGATTCCATTGACCCCCATAACATTCGACTTCAACAAACTCTCATGTTACAGTGGGTCTTACTATGCGACCATTGCAGTTGTTTAATACCAGATGAAGACCTCTGAAGTTGATCGGCCATCAATGCCTACGATTCATCGACACTTCTTATAGTCGTCCATTACTCGCTTCAGAGCTAGTTCACCAGTCAGAACCGTCATTTGCATTATCAACCACCTCCACGGGCGCTACAACTATCTACATCATCATACATATTCAGTTACAGTCCCACATTTTGGTTTCATGACACGAGCATGGGGCATGTCCATCTCGTTTGTATACAAATTTTATTTTTTCTCTCCTAGAGAAAGGTTTGGTTCCCACCGTTTTCCCTCTCCCTCTGGCGGATCGCTCTTGCAGTTCCTCTCTTCACTCTTCCTTATAATAACACTCTCAGTAAAGGAAACATTGATGTATTTCAGCTATATGTATTCTCCTAACCTCACACATCAGGGGGCATCTATTATCACTGAAAAATCGTCCGCAACATTGCACACAATGGTTGAAGAAATACATCAATTCCAACAACAATTAGTACACCTACAACACCAAAATCCATAAAAGGCACCAAAACTATACACTTGGTTCAAAAATTAAAGTGCACAAATTCACCAAAGGAAGCACGTGCACAGTGCGCAGGCTAACACAACCCTCAACGCACATTGTGCACAAGATGGACGACTGTCTGCGAGAAAATCCATGCACTTCTCATGAATGATGCATTTATGAATCTTGTCATCCTCTCAACCACTTCTAGTCCGACCCCCAACATGATTTGACACTCAGATCTGAGCGAAATCTAGCTTGGAGGCTAGTCAAGGGCTAGAGAGTGCTCTAAAAGGCCCCTTGTTCACACTATGAACCAGTTGTATATTTCCATGGATGGACACTATAAATATGTGCCATGGGTGTGCTAGAAAAAGAGAAACTTCAAGGTATTGTTATGTTGCAAGAATTCTTCTTTGAGAATCCTCTTTTCTCTTTGAATCATTCAAGCACTATAGGAAGGTCCATTCCACTCATCTCTTGAGAGGATTTGCATTGTATTTCTTTACCATGGTCACTTTCCATTGCATGAAGAGAAGAAATCTCTATTAGGGAACTCAAGAGCCCTCCCAAGGAGGAAGAGGGGATTCATAAGTCCCTTCCTTTCTCTACGGTGTTTATCCTATCAATATATTGATCCATTGGTAGATATATGATGTTCATTTTTTTCTTTTCATGGTTCTAGTTCTTGCAAGCTTCTCTAACATTTATTATTTTTAGTTTTATTTCCTTGTTTCATCTGTATTTGGTTATCTAATCAACTCACAAACCTCTGTATTATTTAGATGACTTAACTAAGCATGCAAGTGTTGTGTTTTTTCTCACCCATGTGAAAAAACCAACATAACAAAGGGGTTGTACCTCATTCTATGGGAAGAAGGGGCCGAAGGCCTAGAGGGATTGATCTTGGGTAAAAATATAAAAGCCTTGTATGAACCTTCTGGATGCCTCACCCAAGGATCACCAAAGAAAGGAGTGAAAAGATTATATTTGAGTAAAGGGGACCCATAATATAATAAATAATGCTTAAAATGTTAGTTTAAGGATATGAGGTCTCATCACGAGTCGACCTATCACATCCATGAATATCTAGTGGTATGAAATTGCCATCATCTGGTCACGAAACTAGGGTAACGACTCTCAGTTGCATGGATGGGAGAGAGGGGGTCTCATCACAAGGAAACCTTCTCATTTCCACTAGGTATTTGTGGGTGACATTGTCATTATCTGGTCACCAAGCCAGGGCAGTGAACTTCAACCTCTCATTAAAATTATGAAAGAATAAAATAATGGAAAATAATGGGCTTGAAAAAAGTGCATTGCGGACAAAGGTACCACACACTCTCTACAAAGGCACCCATGAATGAGACACTATGAACCCTTGTATGTCATGAGACCTATACTCATTGAGTCTTGACCCCAACCACTTCATCCACCTTACATGGATTAGAGAGGGTCTCTTGGAAACTCTCCTTGACCTAGGGCAAGATCTACTCAATAGTACACCTCGTCAACCCTCCCATATTCAAGCTTGACAAGTCACATAGTGTCTTTGAGAATTTAATTGTTTGATATAGTGATCTTTGATGCACATTCTTATGTGGTCATTTATTGATTGGATTCACTTATCATGATGTTATGACTTGAGATCCTTGGAGGGCGAGCTCATTTTTATTTGTAGGACCTAGTTGGTGGACACTTTTGGGAAACAAATCCTAGCTTGGGATTTTGTGAGGCTACAATGACATAGGTTGGATACCAAGGGTTCGCATGCTAGATGAGAAATATCAAACTTGGAAGGCCTTGAAGATGACTTGGAAGACATAGCCTAGCTTTGGAAGGCTTATCTCTTGCTATTGTGGTGGATTATCTTGGCATTTTCCCTTGAATTGGTATGGTTTTTACATTCATGCTATCATTTGTTTCAAGGCAAGGTTATTGTGTTAGGATATAGGTGGGAAGTATAAGGGCATACACCCCCACCATAGTTTTCATCATTTTATGCTTTATGTTATTGGTTGAAAAGGGTTTGCTAAGAGAAGTATAAGGACATACACCCTCTTAGCTTAAACCCTAGCTAGAAAACATTTCCTTGGGGAGTAAGAGGGTTTACACCCCAAGGAGGTAGCTTCTATAGATATTTCTTTGCATGACCCCATTAACCCAATTATTAAGAGCACTAGTAATTTATTATTGCATTGGAGAAATAAAATATTGCATTGGGAAACGTGATTTTTAGTCATTTTTACTTCTTACAAAGTGGATTGTATTCCTTGTGCCTTGGGAACCTCATAGCCACTAGGGTGTCCCCATAAAGGGGATTATTATTTCTACTTTTATAAAATTAAATCTTCAACCATTAGGGCTGCAAAAACCCTAACGAATTTGCTTGAATAACTCTCTTATCAACCATTGGATTTTGTCCAAAGTTCTCACACTTATTCTTCTTGATCTAGCGCATTTTTTGGAAAAGTTTGAGGGGTTTTCATTGGCTGAGTTTATTTCTGTAATACATTTAATGTTACATCCATAAGTCTGATATAATTTTCTGCAGACAAGTGTTTACAATAGCCTTATCTTTTTATGCTAGAATATTGGTTTTTCATCTTGAGTTTAGCTAGTCATTAACTAGTCTTTCTCTTGTATCTTCTTCTTGATATATATCATTTATTGAATAGATTATAGTACCATATTATTGCTGATATATTGTTATCTATTACTTCAAATTAGGTACAACAAGATTAACTTGCTGATCCAATTAACATACATCATTGCAAAGTGGTTTTTCTTGTGTCTCGGGCAGGTATTTCACCATTTACAGGTTACTCAACATACTTGAAAACCCTTGGAACTTCCCAAGACTTCATTCCACACATTTCACTCCACTTATAATTGACCTCTAGGGGCTCCAATTCCATCTATATCCATATCCATCTCATTCCCCCTAGGGTCACTAAGATTGCCTCCAAAGAGTGACCTAGTCACCCTTGAAGTGTGGGACCTACATTGAGGTGAAATTGGGTGTAGGATTCCCAAGTTGTAGCATTTGATTTGTGTTTGGGTCAGGATTTTCCCAACCTAAAACTTTCACTATAAAATGTATTAAGCAAAATAAGGTGGCCTTTAGGGACCCTAGCATCTTCCCATACTTCTACGATTCTCTAACTAGTAGAAGGATATCCTTCTTCAATATTGTTAGCTTTTATAACTCGGTATGTACTCCGCATGTTTGTCTTGTATGCGGAAGTAACCTTATACTTACACTACTAGACACTTGACTTTGTAATGGGGTTTATAAAGTTGTAATAAAGTGGTTCTTTTATGCAAGTAACTTTTTAATAAAGTGTACCTTCTAATATTAAAGTGACTTTATTTCATAAAGTGCACTTATGTTGTAAAGTGAATTTGTACTTTAATATTTTAAATGATTTATTTTGGAGGGAATAAATCATGTCCCTTGATCATGTAAAGGCAAGATTAGATCTTGGCCTTTGGATTTAGGGATGGGGAAGGTGAAAAGACACTTGGAAGGTGAAAGGTCATTTTCAAATTATAAGAGAATGCATTGGGTAGTGTGCAGGACACGACAATGAGAAGAGGATATTGAGAGATTTCCAAGAGAGCTTGAGAGAGGAAAGTGGGCAGGAAAGGGGGTGCATTTCCCAAGGAAATGTTCTGTTTAGAAGTGGCTGAAATTTATTGCTGTTAGGGAGGCCATACTGTATGGATCTGTACAACAAGGAAGAGGGCATGCTTTTCAATGAAAATTGTGGGCACAAAAATCAAGGTTGTTTGGAGTATTTCTTTCTGTAGAAGGGGCCGCACAATTATGTCCGTACAACTGTTGTTTGGCACATTTTTTGAGGTGTTGTCTAACAAAGAAGGGTCATACAACAATACAGATTTGAAACATATTTCTAGGCAGAAAGAAGTGGGACTATTGGGTGATGTAAGTGGATTTCTCTTGCTGGAAAATGTAATCTTGTTGCTACTATATATTTCCCGAAGCTAATAAAATTTCTCTCTCTATCTCTTTGGGTTTCCCCACATTGGGGTTTTCCTTGGATGGTTGCCTAAATTTCTGAGTATTACATGGATGTGTGATTGCTATTCATTGCGTTTATTCCACTTCAAAAGTTATTTTCAATGTGTATTTATGCTCATAATATTTTGTGAATGTGGGTTTATACATATCATAGTTCATTCATGATAGTTATCTCTAGGTTTCTAAGTGTATGATAGAATATAGTGCATGTTGATTTTGTCATTAAATTTCTACATGGTATCAGAGCTTGGGCTTTGAGTGACAATGAGCAGTGAGATATTTGGGCAAGGTTTGAAGGGGAAAAATTTGATTGTTTTCTTTCCATTGAACAATTGAAAGGGAGATGTCTGTTTGCATCAAATATGAGGACCGATTGGATGGGATTTCCAACTATTTGCAATGGAAAGTCAGTATGTCAACTATTCTTATGGAGAAAAAAATTTGGAGCTTTGTCAGCATCATAGTTGTTGTTCCATAAAAAAACCCTATAGATTTGGATTTGTATGAGGTAAAGGAGGAAAAATCTCATAGGATTATTCTAGACGAGGTGAAGGACCACCTTATTCCACACTTGACTGAGAAGAGGACAACCAAAGAGATGTGGGATGTACTTAAAAACTTGTACGAGGCGAAGAATGAAAACTGGAGGATGGACTTGAAGGATAAAATGAATGATACGAAGATGGGTGAAGGTGATAGTGTGGCTTCTTATCATACTCGGGTAGCTCAAGTGAAAGATGAGATGGCTATAGTTGGGGAGGTCATATTGGATTTAGAGTTGGTGAGGATAGCCTTGAAAGGCTTCACCAAGAAAAGGGAAGTCTTCGTGAAGTGTGTGGTGGGTTGTGAGCATCTTCCAGATTGGAGCATACTGGGGGACTATTTCACTCAGGAGGAGATTCAAGAATGATCTTAGAGTGGTGGACAGAAGACAAATGGAGTTAATGAAGATGTTTCTCTTGCTGCAAAAGACAAGGGGAAGAAGAAAGGAAATTCTGGGAGGGAGAGTAAAGTCAAATGTTACTATTGTAACCAGTTAGAGAACCTTGCTTCTCAGTGTCCTGAGAGGAATAAGAAGAAGAAGGAACATGAGGGGCATGATATAGATCCTAGAACAACCATGGAGGAATTTTTTTCCAAGTTTGATAAGGAATTTTCTTTGGTTACTCTAGTATCCAATGTCATTAGTGGAAAATTTGGGGGTGATAACAAATGGATTGTTTACAGTGGAGCCTCTTGTCACCTGAAGAGAATCTGGAAATTATTCCTTATTATCACCAGGTCTTGACCAACTGGTGGAGAGTGAAGGTGGTATGTCACGAGCAGTATGTGGAGTTTGAACTTTGAAGGGTTAGATTCCGACTTGAGTATGGGGGACTACTGGAGGTTGATGGAGTTGTCTTTGTTCCAGGGTTGAGCGTTAAATTTATCTTAGTATTAGCCTTGGAGGATGTTGGATATTGTACATTTTTCAAGAGGGGACATGTATTTATCTACAGGGAGGGAGTGGACCCAGTTGAACTACAACTGATTGGTGATCAGGTTGATAGGTTGTACATGTTGCGAGGACAACCTTCAGGTTATGATTCAGCATCGGATGAGGAGCATGAGGCTCCCGAGACTACGATGGGCCCAAGGATTCATTCTTGCATTCTGAGAGAAGAGAGGGAGTCTCTTTTGAGAAATGAAAGGAGGCTCAGTTGGTGTGATCGAATTGATGCTCATGGTGGAGTGGATTCTCCTAGAAGCTCAAGGTTCAAGGTTTATTTCAGGAGAAAATCTCTTGGTTCAAGTTCTGTGCAAGTGCTGGGGATGGTTCCAAGTTCAAAGGGATATCCTACTGCGAACAATATGATGGGACCAAATGATGGTGATGGAAATGAGTACATCCCTCACTAAGAGGGAGTGTTATCTTTTATAGCTTGGGAGGTACTCTACATGTTTGTCTTGTATGCAGAAGTAACCTTATACTTACACTAATAGACACGCGACTTTGTAATGGGTTTTATAAAGTTGTAATAAAGTGGTTCTTTTATGTAAGTGACTTTTTAATAAAGTGTACCTTCTAATATTAAAGTGACTTTATTTCATGAAGTGCACTTATGTTATAAAGTGAATTTGTACTTTAATATTTTAAGTGATTTATTTTGGAGGGAATGAATCATGTCCCTTGATCATGTAAAGGCGAGATTAGATCTTGGACTTTGGATTTAGGGATGGGGAAGGTGAAAAGACACTTGGAAGGTGAAAGGTCATTTTCGAATTATAAGAGAATGCATTTGGTAGTGTGAAAGACAAAACAATGAGAAGAGGAAATTGAGAGATTTTCGAGAGAGCTTGAGAGAGCAAAGTGGGTAGCAAGGAGGGTGCATTTCCCAAGGAAATTTTCTGTTTAGAAGTGGCTGAAATTTATTATTGTTAGGGAGGCCTTACTTTATGGATTCGTACAATCAGTAGAACAAGGAAGATGACACATTTTTTGAGGTAAATTATGGGCATGTAGATCGAGGCTATTTGGAGTATTTATTGCTACAGAAGGGGCCATACAGTTCTATTCATACAACTTTTGTTTGGCACATTTTTTGAGGTGTTGTCTAGAAAAGGAGGGTCATACAACAATATAGATTTGGCACAAATTTCTAGGCAGAAAGGAGTGGGACTGTTGGGTGCTGTAAGTGGATTTCTCTTGCTCGAAAATGTGATCTTGCTGTTGATATATCTTTCTTGAAGCTAATAAAATCTCTCTCTCTCTCTCTCTAGGTTTCCCCACATTGGGGTTTTCCCTGGATGGTTGCCTAAATTTCTGAGTATTACATGGATGTGTGATTGTTGTTCATTGTGTTTATTCCATTGCAAAAGTTTTTGGAAATGTGTATTTCTGCTCATAATATTTTTTGACTACATATTAGAGTTCATTCATGATAGTCATCTATAGGTTGCTAAGTATATGACATAATATACTGCATGCTGATTTTGTCATTAAATTTCTACAAATATCTCATAAAAGGTTTGAAAAACTTCAACCGAAAAATCGTCAGGACCTAGACGTTTCCCACGTTGCATAAAGAGAAAGCTTCTTGAAATTCATATTCAATTACTTCTTATTCTAGGAATCGATTCATATATTCCATTATGACTGGATGAAATTTTGATGCCACATGTAGAATATCCTTTCGAGGCTTCCTTCTAGGGATTTGAAAAGGGCCTGGAAGTATTTTTCCCCATCCTCATCTTTGTCATCAAAGGAGCTCACCAGACGACCTTCTTCATTTTCAATATCCCAAATGTTGTTGAGGCTCTTCCTATAGTTCATGTATTGATGAAAAAACTTTGTATTATTATTTCTCACTTTCAACCACAGAGATTTGCTTCAGAGTCTCCATGTTTTCTCTTCTTTTTTTAGGAGGGAGTGACCGATTGCTTCTAACTCCTTTATTTCCTTCAACTTATATTCACTTAGACTTACTTCATCAATCGATTGATATAAAATTGCTAATATTCCTTCACATTCCTTTAACTATCTAATCTTTCAGGATTTGTAAACTTGTAGCCACTTCTTAGTGGCATTTTTGAATCTTTCCAAGTTATCCGCAAATTGTTTCATAATAGTATGTGACTCCGAGGGATTCAAAAGTTTCCGCATGTTTTTGACTAGGTCCTGAAAGTCCTCCTCTTCAAACCACACATGGTTGAGTTTTAAAGGGGTCGAGGGGGAATCCATTCCAAATTTCACCTTGAGGATAATGGGCCGATGGTCTTAGATTTCCCCTTCTACTATTGAAGAATTAACCAACAAATCGGTTGACAAAAAATCCTTCGAGACTAGAAATCTATCTAATCTTTTGGATACCACTTCTTTCTCAGTATGAAAGTTGCGCCAGGTGGGTATCATTTTAATGGGTTCGATATCAACAAGATGGTGAGAATGCATGAAGGAGAAAAAGAATCCCCTTTGAGCATACTGTCTAGGGTTCTCTCCCCAAACCTCCCGATGGGAGAGCGTGAAGTTAAGGTCTCCTCCTACTATAGTGAGGGGCTCATTGAGTGCACTTGCAAAAGCCAAATTTTCCCAAAAAGAAAAACCGACATCCTTAACCATCAATTTTACTGAAATGGAATTGCAAAAGGAGGATGTTGATAAATCTTTACATGTTGGACTCCATCCTATAATTATACCCCTTGACTATCCCTCCGCATCAATAGAGATAAACGATCAACTATTGATCCCCGACTCTAGGGAGCTTCTGGATTTTCTCATGTGCACATGGTTTCCTAAAATAGAATTACATCTAGATCAAGGATTTGTAGAATCCTTTTGAGGTCTAGCTTTTTTCAGGCACCATCTAACCCTCTCATGTTGAAAGAAAGAAAAATCATTATTATCGGACAAATTGGTAAGTGCGGACACAAATGGATCTCCCTAGTTTCACCACAAAACTAGAACAAAAAAAGACAGAATATAAAAATTTCCCTAAGTTTTAGTTATCAAGCATACTAACTAACAAGATATAAACAACATACGTTTTAAATGTCATTTGTCCTCGCTAGTTTCATCCTCGATCTGTTCCAAGGCTTATGGGATGTTGAACCTATAAAAATACATAAGCCAACGAAGTGAAAGAAATGATGTATACTCAACAAAACCTATGTATGTGATCGAGGATTCATACAATAAAATAATACTAATTTTATGGGAAATAAATATATCACTGTATTAAAGATATGAAAAGGAGAATACAACCGATGCCTTGATGTTGCAGGGTCCCTTCCAACATTTCCTTGCTTCCCCCACACTTATTCTCCACAGATTTTGAGACTGTATAGTTGAAATTCACTCACAATCTCAAGTTGGAAAAGTGAAACTCAAAGCCAACATACAAGCTCCAAAAACTCCAAGCTACAAAACTCAAGAACTAGCCATTCCAAAAAAATCAAGCACTAGCCAACTAGCCTTCCCCATGAGAACTCTTCTCCTTTTATAAGATGAAAATGATAGGGTGAGGAGGTTAGGATGATCCCACTAGAACAAGGATTCAACTCATATCCAAACCGATCTGAGGCCACCTCACCCTCGAAGATTCCATTCTAGAAGCGTCAAGAAGATGCTCTTTTTCTTCGTAAACAAGATCGTTACACAATTAAAATTGAGCAAACTGCAACAACGTCGTAGGCCACTGTGGTGCAGCCTGCAATGATCCTAAATCATCACACCCTTAACACTAAGCAAGGTGCGATGATCCCTTTTTATAATATTTTTTACAAAAGAAAATATAATTTTCATCCCGCTGGGAAAATGTGTCTTCATTCTTCTTCATGGATCGAGGCCATTGATCCTTCTAAAGACAAAGGATTAGTGTACATCATTAACGGTCATTAGGGGCGATGAAAATAATGTGTAACAATCATTGAGGAGGGTTTTTTGGGGCATCCCCCGGTCTAAGGGCCCTATATATGGAGGCTTTCTTGCCTTTTTGAATTTCCAACACAAATTTTTCTAGTGCCTTAAGGAGGTGGGATTTCCTCCCTACCGAATCAGATTGGGGAGGGTCTAGGGATATAACCCATTTGGATGAAGAAAATTCCTTCTGTTTTCCTCTAGAACGAAGGGTGTAGCCTTTATTTTGGGAGGAGCTTCCTTTTTTCTTAGCTATATGCTTCCCTTTGATGTCGTGGGTTAGACAAGGAAATTCAGGGACATAAGGGTCTTCGAGGTGCTTCAAGGGGGTGATGGATGAACCTTCATAGGGGGAGTCTAAATCAAGGTGATTCTTGGGG
>ML791608.1:322619-339473 GCA_009831015.1 Picea engelmannii
GTTGGAGAAAGCGCCTCTTGACACAATGAGAGCTTTGTTCCTTTTATAGAGTTAAATCTTAACCACTCTATGTTAGAATGTGTTTTAATGTTGTTTAGTGACTTAATGCAATTTTTTTATTTAGTGTCATAATGATGATCATTATAATGTCATTCGTGGGTCACTTATGCATGTAACATGGTCTCCCTAGACTTTTGTAATATTACATATATGCACATGTAGATAGTTTTGGGAGTTATTTGGTGGTGACCTCTCTCCTCTCTCTCAGGTAATGTGGACCTACACTCATTTGTCATTTTTATCCACTATTTCTCCTTTATCTCTTGATGAACTTATTATCAACCTTTATGGATTGGTTCATCTCCACCCTTGATTGTGCCTTATGATCAATGGTCCAGGTTTCTCCCAGTTACTATAAATTGAAGCAATTGGTCTTGAATCAAGGAAGATTTGAGATTGACTTATGGAATTGATCATTATCTTTCACCTTATATAGTTCCTTAGGATAGATCATCCATATGATTGAGAGATGTATGAATCCCATTTGAACTCCATACATGTGTGTGCTCTAGCAACTGTAATTGGGAGAGTTCTGAAGAATAGAAGCTTGTTTTTGTGGATGTTTTCCCACCCTAGGGTTTTACCATGTAAATTTCTTTCCTTTTTTTTTAATATGTTCCTTGTCTTTCATGTTGTCAAAGCAGGTTGCCTAGATCTCACTCCTTGTATAAAAATCATTCTATTGAATTTGTTTTGGGCATCAAATCTATGTGGATCTATTTCATTCTTCATATTTGCTAGTCTAACACTTGAGATATGATTTTTTAACCTTTTCATAGATATGCAAATTGGATATGGACTACATGCTTGATTTTTTCAATTTTTGAGCATTTTTTTACCAAATTTAGCACTGCCAATGTTTCCTGAGCATGTAAATTAGTCAAGTGTGGTTGTTTTCTTGTCAAAATTGGCCTTAGTTTTATCTAGATTTAATTAAAATCCTATCAAGGCTTGGGGTAAAAATTACAGGTTTATAAGCTAAAGTTTTGTGGGCCATTAATTTTTTTGGCTTGATTTACATAAATCCAATTTCTAAAAAAAAGGTGAAAATAAAAAATCAAACATGGAAGGAAGGTAATGATATAAGTTTTTTTTATTTTTTTAGGGCTTACAGCTTACTTCCACAATATCCGTATGGATGTGGTTGTACAAACCAATATGTATGATGTATGGCTTCTCTTAGCTATTTGAACCACAACTTTGATCTTGTTATAGATCTAGTACTATAAATCATGTAGTAGAGATTTGTTTGTCACACCAATGTGGTTTGGGATTGTTTAGAACCACGACTCTCACTCAAATGACATTGATCATGGTCAATCTATAAATTTGTATGTTTGTGGCCCAAATCTATCATTAATTGGTGATCTGTAAGTGGAAGCCCCTTCTCCCAAGTTTCCTACAACCATCACCTCGACTGTGATTGGATCATACCAATTTGTGGCTTCGCCGGATCTATAGGGAATTTTTTCTAGGATATCAAGTGTTTCTACCAATCATGTTGGTGTTTTATTGGCAATAATTTTGTAGAGCATTTGCTGGATTTGGTACTACGTACACATATAAATTATCTCACAATATTCGAGGTAGCATGAATTTCACCTTATAGATCCTCTGTGCTCAACCTAAAAATCATACTTGGCCCTAGTTTGAGTACAGATTGAAGCCCATTTGCTTGATATGAGGAAAGCCATGTGGATTTGGGATCCTCAGGAGGTTCTCTAATTTGTTTAATAACTTGACTAAGATAGACATGGTGGTGTCCTTCGTGACCCAACATCTTCTTTTCTTAGCATAATCTTGTTGGAGCGGTTTCCCGTATCTTGGACCGACCATTTCCAGCCGTTTGCTTGTCGTTTCATCCTTTTTCTATTTGATTTTGTTTCTCGGGATGATGGGACGGTGACAACTTTTTGTAATATGGTTGTCACAACCGACAAGCTTCGGAAAAAAATTGTTGGTGTCGTGTTGCAACAACGACAATTAAAGATCATCATTGTCATGTTGCAACCACTAGGAGTCGTGTTGTAGTAGTAGTGCTGGAATTGAGTTGCAACAATGTTAGGTTGTGTTGTAGTGACTATGGATTGTGTTGCATCGATGGAAGATCGTGTTGCAAAAACTAGGAATTATGTTGTAACAACCTAAGATTGTGTTGCAAAAACTAGGAACCATGTCGCAACAATGTAAGATCGTGTTGTAGAAACTTCCTTTCTATGCCTGTGACATACCTTATATAAAAATATCTCAAATCATTCATTAGTAAGAATACAAATTTCAACTTTACCCCTATTTACACTAGAAAAATAATCTAAAATGACATGAGTTGTGGTGAACGAACCTGGGGAAAAAACATGTCGTTATACTCAGGATCTTGCTAGGATAATGGAAAAAGATAGTGGAAGAAAGTAAGATAAGGATGTGAAAAAAGGTGCTATTTCGGATGCTCGTCATCTCCCCTCAACCAAAATAATTGCATGTCCTCATGCAACTACTTTGACTACTCTGAATCTGAAAGGGAAGTGGAAGAATGAAGATTGCTGATGCTGAAATCTTTATGCCCATCCTCATATGTTGAGTAATACCCTCCATTCCCTTCAATGCCATGCAAATAACATTCCTCCTTAGTCTGTCGCAATGGATAGTCTTATTGATACTTAGGGGAAGGAAGCCAAGTCATTGGCTATTGGAATCTCAACCCTATCCAATGATTTCCACATGCCTTCATGCACTAGACATATCTGGATGATCATTTCAAAGCCACTTAGAAATTATGTAAATTGAAGGAATCCTTTTTCCTTATATCTATTGTTTCCTGTTGGCACAGGGGAAGACCCAGGGTTCAACGCTCAAGAGCGCACAAACAAAAACCTAACTACTAGCCGTTTCGGCAACACCTGCGAAGTAGATGAAGTCTCACTCGAGGTAGAGGCAGGGGTGGTTGCAAGAGTCAGGTGTCTGCAACCTTAGCTGGGACACAGATCTGTGATTATCTTTCTTACAATGCACTTAGCATCAGTTATTTCCTATCATACATTCATTAATACACTTTGCAGAAAACACAAAGCACCACAATAATTACTCAGATCTAGCACTTAGCAATGATAAACACATTATACTCAATAGATTAAGCACCTAGCATCTTATGTATCATATCTAGCATGTATTCATATCTCATAAGCACAAAGCATCGATGATCTATCTAAACATATCAGAGCACTTGGCAAGAGAGAGGGGTAAACACATAAGAACAAAGAACATAACACCATACACACAGTTACCGTGGTTCACCCCCACCTTGGGGCTACATCCACAAAGTCTTCTTTATATTATCTTGGTCAAGCAGTTACAACACAGAGCTTCAATGATCCCTACTTCTCACATGACATAAGATGTGCGTAGCTCGCTAGATCCTTCTTCCTCACTCCTCAACATCCAACTATAACAATGGGCACTTAGAGCTCTGATCTCATGCTAGATCTCTCTATAATACATCCGATCACACAGATCCAAATACTAGCACTAAGATTTCATTCATACACCATGCAGATGTATTGCATTACTATCTCTCTTATCTTACTTTCTATATTGCCTATTTATAGATTACAAAATGGGACTAAACGTGGGTAAACCCACGGGCCGACATCCCTTTCCTGTTACATCAACCCAAAACCCTAAAATGGGTCTCAAAATAGGTCTTGCTTCTTTATTTTCTGCTTCGCATTGCGCTCCTTCCTTGGCAAGCTGTCCCAGTCCCAAAAGTGGTTAAATATGACCAAGTACTCTTCAAAACTTGGTCAAGGGACAACAGGCCCCCAACACTGACCTGTGACTCACCCCAAGTCACTCTTATTTGGGTAACTCTGCCTCGAAGGCCTCGCGCTTCACTCAAGCTGCTTCAACCTGTTTCTTTGCTACCGCTTCTTGCTCGGTAAACTCCTGAATGAGTGTGTTACTAACTGGTCCTTCTAAGCGCTACTATGCTATGTTCATGACCTGTTCCAAGTCTGTCCCTTGGCTCTCAATCTCTAAGAATACTTGACATGCCCTATCCTGCAAAGGTTGAATTTGCCGCGTTACTTCCATGACCTTGCTCTAGATCATATGAATCTGTTGTTGTACGACGTGCTATTCATGGGACCTCTTCATTTTCTCTATGGTTGGTAGGGACTTCAACTACATCTGAAGTCTATCTGTCTGTTGCTTCGCCTCCTGGAGCTGCGACTCCAGTTTATGTAATTTCGGGTTCTCGGTCATGCTCTCATGTATCTGCACACTTCTAGTACTTAGCTATTTGCATTCTTCAGTGATTCCTTTGATCCTTTCTACTGTACTGTGGGCAGTTATTTCATGTTGGTCGTGTTCTTCTTGCGGGGTGCTCGGTATAGCTTGGAGCTCTAGTTCTACTACTCTTTGTTGCAGTTGCTGAATGATTTCAACAAGCTTCATTACTTGGCATTCTATGGGTTCTTCTACCTTCTGTTCTAAGCTAGTCACAGAGCGAAATGATCTGTTGATAGCTTCTTCGATCCCGATCTTCTTCACGAGCCCCTGCTCCTTTTCTTTCTGAATCTTTGTGCGTTCTTTATCATACTTCTCTTGGATGGCCTCCTTCTCCTGCTGTGTAGCTTGGCGTTGCTATATGATTTCCTTGTGTGCGTACTTTAGGGCCTGGATGGCCTGCGTTGTTACTTCTTCTGCTTTCCGAAGGCATACTTCGACTAGGTCATAAATCCTGTGAAGTTGAACTAATTCGTCTCCTGCTTCAGTTGTTCCTTCTAGCATAGGTGCAGTGGGGACTGAGTGGTTAGACTAGAGGGCTCATTGTACTCCTCAGAGTTCAGTTTCAATTCTGTCGTACATAATTTCTTGCTTGGCCTCCTGCTTTTCTGTAATCTCTTCTATAGCTTCATTCAAAGTCATGAGGATAAATCTGAAGTCATCTGGATTGAGCGTGGTCTTCATCTTGGTCACGGTCACTTTGGATTTATTCTCAGAGGAATACTTTGAAGGTGACCCTTTTCTCTTCTTTAGAAATTTGACTTCATCTTCTGGTTGTTGTTCGACTTCCTCTAAGTCTTCGTTGTTACCTTCTTGATCTGGTGTGATGGAAGTTTCCCTTATAGAGCGACTATCCACATCTTGAACCTCTTCAGTTTTCTTCATCTCCTTCATCTTCTTTATCTTCTTCGTCTTATTGGGCCCAGGTGTGTCCTGCGCAGCTTCTGGGCTGTCAATATCTAAAATGTCTGCTGGATCTGCTGGAACAAGGAGGTCTGCCGACCATTCCTTGGTGATTTCTTCTAAGTCTACTTTAGTCATCTTATAATAGGGATGGAGCTGTTCCCAGTGTTCATCAGCGCATGGAGTTAGGTAGATAAAGTGGCAGTCCACACTGAACTTTATCAAAGGTCAGAACCTTTGTAAATTGTTTGGGGTTATGTGAGGTGCACCCCCTATACTTTCTTTCAGTTGGTTATAGTATCTGTGAAAAATGGCATTTGACTGTCATTGCTTGCTCATGTACGTCGAATACCACAAGGTACTAAACTTCGTAGCTAACGGTTCGAATGGGGTGAGGTCTACGAAAGTTGCACCTTTCAGTAGCTCCCATGCAATAAAGGCGATCAATATTAGTAACCAGCTGAAATGCTATTCATGCCCCTGGTCCTGGGCTTCTCTACAATCAATCTCTATCTGATTGACCAAATACTTTTCCCAATTCATATGGAGTCCTTCTGTGCATTTATCGGCAAGGTCCACTACGAAGCCTGATACTTGCATAGGTCTATTCTTATGGACCATCTTCCCTGCTATCAACTGACATGCGAGGCACACTGCACCACTCTCGATAGATGCGACCTTATAACCTCACGTTCCTTTTTCAACATTGCCATACGCCTCTTTAATATTCTGTGAAAGCGCGCGGTCCGCGGTCTTCCCAGGGTAGTACTCATGGGGATCATGGCCCTACATGCTAAGCCTAGTAATCCTATTGATCAGTGCCAGATCAACAATTATGAGACTGTTCAACCACATGTATCCTCTATGGTAACTTGCTAGTAGCAATTTCACACAAGCAGTCACCTCCTGATGTCTGCCGAAGTGTGGTATTTTCATGACATTGAGCAGAGTATACTGCGCAAGGTTCATCGTCCATTGCTGAGGGACGATCTTCGGATTGTGGCCCTTAGTATTTGTTAAGTACTTAGATGGTGCGAGCATGCTGTAGGCTTTACAGTCTCCCAGGTTGAAGTCACAACACTTCAACATTGTAACCTTGTCTTGATCTGTGCGGTAGGTGCGAACTCCTTTCAATAGATATGCAGTGATTAGGGTGTAGTCAAAGTCTTGAGGGACATTGTCCCTATTAATCTCACCACTTAAAGGGGGAATGTAAGCAGGTAGAATGGTTGGCACTATCCTAGTGTTGGCTTCATCGTTTCTATGCTTAGTTCTTGCCTCTGCGCCGGCTCGGGATGTTCCAAATCGAGCAGTCGATGGGGATGCTGCCACTCCTCTCAATGATGAGGCTTGGACTCTGGTGGACATTCCTCTTTCTGACATGACTCTTTCTGTTCTTAATCTAGCAAGTACTTCTCTCACCGATTGTTCTGCTGTGCTAATCTCGTCGAACATGTAATCTTGGGATCACTATCTCGGGTTGTCAATGGGCTGTCGATACCATAATCAGATAGAGCGTAAAGCTGGAGTAATCACTATTTCACAATGTGGTTGTTCTGTCACCTCAATTTCTCAATCGGAAAAAGTGTCTTCTGGCCATGGTGCGACGGAATAAGTAAGTAACTCTGAAACAGACTACTTGCAATGGATATGAATCTTCCATGACCGTTGATCTATCCATTAAGGTGAGGTCCAATGGTCTAATGGTAACCCATAATTGCTTTTCGATCTGTTCGGTGCAGTGGTCGAACAGGTATATCGGTTCCAACAACTATATTGCTTCGTCATGGTGAAGTACTCTATGTCGTTGTTCTGATATCTTGGCGAATCTCCAATTCTCCAATTCTTCTTGCTACGAAGTGTCCTCTAGAACCTCTTGTAACCTTACAGTATTATCCCCTTTCTTTCTTAACTTCCTAGCCTTCTTCCTGGTGAGTTTCGTCTCAGTAATTCTTTTACCACTCTGATGTTTATCTTCTGTGGCCTTAGTTACTTCGCGTTGTGGAAAATATTTCTTAGGGTTCCTTGATAATACCTCTTCTGTATCAACAATAGGTAACTTGATCTTCTGCATATCCTCAAGTGTTCTTTTAGCTTTGACATCGGAGGTACTAATATTAAATATCTGTGATCTACTCTTCTTTTCTTTAATCAAGTGCGCGATCCTTCTGGTCATGAAGTCTTTTAATTCTTGTTTCTTATGTTCCAAAACTTTTGCTTCTTCCCTTCGTCTGGCCTGTTCTCTGTCAATACAGGGTTTCCCTATGAGCATGGTAAACGGGGCGCTGTCTTCAACAAATTTAATTATCTTAAAGTCTTCCTCTGTCGAAGTTCCATTGACAGTCATAGGTATCCGAGCGAGCCTTCCACATAGTTTTACTAGCTTTCCTTTGAAGAAACTTGTTCCTCCTAGGGAAGGGGTCATGACAGGCTTTCCTATAGCTTCCCAAGTTCTTTCTGGCATAATGTTTACTTGTGTTTCTTCATCAAGAGTATGATCAATGTCAAAGTCCCCTATTCTTGCTTCGATTTTCTCCTTTTCTTTGAAAATCTCTGATAACCTAACATGTCAGTGGTCATTCAAGGTATCTTTCATATGTAGTAATATCTTTTCTGATTCTTTCTGGGTTTCTGCTATAATATTGGTCTCTTGTTCTCCCTCAGGGTTTGCTCGTTCCATATTCAGCTTCTCAAGCCTAACAATCATTCTAGGGAAATCCAATACTTCATGGTCCATAGCCTTACAATAGAGGCAAATAGATCTCCTACCAGAACATTCCTTAGCAAGATGTCCTGGTCTTCTGCAACTATAACAGAGGGTTAATCCTCTCTTTCTCTTAGATGATCCCCAACTTCTTCTGTACTGCGCACCAGGATCCTGGTAGCTAGCCTGCAATTTTTTTTTTCTAGGATCCTGCATCCACTTGTTAGTCCAGACATTCTTTCTATGCATAGGTATAACATATCTATCACTATACTTATCAGATCTATTCATATCAAACTTTCTTTCATCTAACAATGCCCTAGTTTTGAAGCTAKGACAAAATATATCCAACATACCTAGATCCATGCTTTAGAAACACAAATTTCACTTATCTTACTTCTACAGAGTACAAATCTTCCAGATCTAAGGCTTTTAACTATTCTTACCTTTATCAAAGAACAAAGCTTAYAGATCTTACCTTTTTCTTGCAGATCTGGCCTCTTTTTCTTCAGATCTGACCACTTTCTCTTCAGATCTGACCTCTTTCTCTTCAGATATGACCTCTTTCTCTTCAGATCTGACCTCTTTTTCTTTAGATCTGACCTCTTTCTTGGCACAAAGCTTCACAGGTCAAACAAAACACTGTGCACTAGGGCAACAGATCTACGCACAGAGCTTATTTCACAAAAAGGTTTTCTTCTTCAGTTCCCAACAATCACAGTTCCAGGTCTTGGCAATAGAACCATTTGTTGGCACAGGGGCAGACCCAGGGTTCAACGCTCAAGAGCGCACCAAAAAAACCCTAACTATCGGCCCTTTCGGCAACACCTGCGAAGCAGATGAAGTCTCACCCGAGGTAGAGGCAGGGGTGGTTGTAAGACTTAGGTGTCTGCAACCTTAGATGGGACACAGATATGTGATTATCTTGCTTACAATTCACTTAGCATCAGTTATTTCCTAACATACATTCATTAATACACTTCGCAGAAAGCACAGAGTACCACAGTAATTACTCAGATCTAGCACTTAACAATGATAAACACATTATACTCAATAGATTAAGCACCCAACATATTATGTATCATATCTAGCATGTATTAATATCTCATAAGCACAAAACATCAATAGATCTATCTAAACATATCAGAGCACTTGGCAAGAGAAAGGGGTAAGCACATAAGAACAAAGCACATAGCACCATACACACAGTTACCATGGTTCACCCCCACCCTGGGGCTACGTCCACAAAGTCTTCTTTATATTATCTTGGTCAAGCAGTTACAACATAAAGCTTCAATGATCCCTACTTCACACAGGATAGAAGATCTGCTCAGCTCGCTAGATCCTTCTTCCTCACTCCTCAACATCCAACTTTAACAATGGGAACTTAGCCCTTCGATCTCATGCACAGAGCTCTCTAAGATACATCCGATCACACAGACCCAAATAATAGCACTAAGCTTTCATTCATACACCACGTAGATGTATTACATTACTATCTCTCCTATCTTACTATCTATATTGCCTATTTATATATTACAAAATGGGACTAAACGTGGGTAAACCCATGGGCCGACATCCCTTTCCCGTTACATCAACCCAAAACCCTAAAATGGGTCTCAAAATAGGTCTTGCTTCCTTATTATCTACTTCGCGTTGTGCTCCTTCCTTGGCAAGATGTCACAGTCCCAAAAGTGGTCAAATATGACCAAGTACTCTTCAAAACTTGGTCAAGGGCCAACATTTCCTATTCCCATATTTGTCTGTTTCCCTACAAAGCATCTCTCATCAAAGGTTTGATGTGTTATACATAGTCACGGATGGATTCTTCTCTATTATTGCCTATGAAGGTTGCATGCTGCTAATATTTAACCCATGCATAATGTGAGATGGGAACGATCTTGGGATTATGGAACTCTCCTCTTACCCATAGGTTACAACCTTCATGATTCTTTTGAGTAACGAACATATCACTCTTCCACTGGGCCCGATTTCTCACAAATGATCTGAATTCCCGTAATTGGATGTATCCAACAAAAGGAGTTGGATTCCATTCTAGATCAAACTCTAGGTGGATGTTATGATGGTAAACATCACACAACAAGTTTTTATCTTATTTGATGTTCTCGTAATATAACTACAAGAAGGTCTCTAGAGAGGACACCTTATAGGGTTTGCATGGTACCACTTCTTTAAACCAACACAAAAAGTATCTCTCATTCATGAATACTACATAAACTAGAGAGGGTGCTCTTCAAGTAAGGATGGATCCCAAGAGGGAGCTCATCTTCCCTTTCTCTTCCTTCAAGAGTCTCACTTGGGCTTGCAACTTAGAGGCCTTCTTGGTATCTTTATTCCACTATTCCCATTCACATCGATGAATTCCCAATTCATCAACCCATCTCTACCTAAGGTTGTAGATGGCCTATCTGCATTATTTTAGGGGGACTTCATTTTTCATAAGTATCAACTAGGATTTTCCATTTATCCAATTGGGCTCTTAGCCAAAAGTAACCCTCAATGTATCTTTGGAATCCAACATTTTCCACAAGTATTTCTATTTGGGTTTCTTCATTGACCTTATAAGGAGGAATTACCTCTTATGTTTGGTATCCATGGTCCTTAGTCAAAGATACCTCAGTTTGAGTTTCAATATTCACTTCCTCAAGAAGAAAGACCTCTTATGTTTGGTTTTCTTGGTCCTTCATTGGGTTTGATTCAATATGAGTCATAACATCCACTCATTCCATTAGCACCACTGTTCTCTCAATATCCCCTGTTTCTCTAACCAATGCACTAAATTATTATCCAATCTTCTCACAGACATGGTAGCTAAGTCTAGCCACTTGGGAAAGACGATCAAGGCATGACTGGTACTTTTGTAGTTTGTCTCTTAATGTTCTCACTTATTTTTTCAATATTTGATTAATTTTCCTTAAATTGAGGTTCTATTATGTAAGGAAAGAATATAATGGCCTAAATATGTTACCTCGAATATGTTGCCACCCATTATACTTGAGAGTCCTCCTTTTAGGTGATGCAACATGACCTTATTTAACATTATTCATTGGCCCTTGTGTTGCAACAAAATTCTTGTCCTCTCCTTGTGTTACAACTGAATTATGTCCTCTCCTTGCGTTATAGTTGAATTCTTGTTCTAGCTTTGTGTTGCAGCAGAGTCTATGTTTTCTTCTGTTGGTTGTTGTGTTTCAGTAGGGGCTTTGTCCTCATGAGGTTCTTATTCAATTGGTTCTATTCCCCCTATTGGTTCTTGTGTTTCAACAGAGGGTTCTTCCCTTGCTGGTTCTTGTGTGGCAGTGAGTGCTTCTTTCTCTTTCTCTCATGTGGAGCCTATTTATCCTATGGGTTCTTGTGTGTCAGCATGGATGTCTATTTCCTTCATTGATTCTTCTTTTGGTGCTGGTTCTTGTGTGCCAGCAGGGATGTTCATTTTAGACGAGGATCATGTCTGCCTCTTCCTTGGAACATGAAACTAATTTATCATTTTGTCTCTTATCTTATGTGTGGGTCAAGCCTTCCTCTTGGGGACTATGCTACCTGTGATCTCAATTTCATGGTCATGGGAGACTTTCTGGTATTTTTCCTCCCCCTCCGAAAGTTGTCCTGGAACTGTTCTCTGTGCTATAACTTCTCTCACTTCTTCCTCTAGTGTTGCAGGTTTCTCTGTAACTGGAGGAGGGAGACCCAAAAATTCTTCCCATGCACAATTTTCTCGCTCCAATGTGTTCTTTACGAGGAGCTTAATAAGCCCATGATGGGAGAGGAAATTGCATGGCCTCTTAGCCCTCTGTACACGGTGAGCCATTTGCTGTAAAAATTTCCAAAGGAAAAAAAAGAATATTAATTGACCTTTGGCACCATAATTGGTTCAATAGATTCTAGTGATACCAAAAGATGATTCCATAACACCCCTCACATGTGAGATATTTTTGGATATGGTATGAAACATTTTCCTAAAGTGGTGTTTGGGAGTTTCTGGAAAACCCATTCCATTTATTTATTAATTCTTCTCCATCACGCAGGAAATATTCCTTCATGGAGGACAATGCTAATTTTGGGGAAAACCATCATTCTCTGTCCTATGGAAACCCTGTTACTACTGTGATTTACCCTTCATCCACCGTAATTGGAAACCCTTGGAACCGATCCCTATCATCTTGTATACTGAGTGAGAATTATAAAGAAACTTCTTCATTGAATCCATGTAATATTTCAATGTATATTTTTCATCCCATGGATTGGAAAATCCTCCAGACTTCATCACCAACTCAGAGAAATCCCCCGTCTGGCTCATGGAGAATGATAGAGCCACCCATGGTTTTCCTACAAATTTTTTCTATCATAGTTTATGACTTCCATTGGTAGGTTGCAAAGGTCTTACATTGTTCTGGTGGGGGAAATAACTGAATTAGGTTCGACTTCACCACCTTTTGGAAATGGCAAGTCAACAAAGGTGGGAGAAGTTTGAGGAAAAATTATTGCATCTTGTCATTGAGTGGGAATGGAAGTGGTGAGGTGTCGGGGATGTATGATTTAATATTGTGGGATTGTTGGCTAGAAAAGTCGACCACATGCATTTTAAATGTCATTATTTAGTGTGTAAATATGGTAATTCATAGGAAATTATTTATGGCGCATGGATGGGTTGTTAGATCGGTCAACTCAACTCAATGTACATTAAACAAAGTGAAACATGTAAAACAATGGAACATACCTTTTCATTGATTACTTCATGTATCGTATGTCTCGTTCATGTTGTTTGGAATGTTGTCACGAGGTGGCTTGTTGCACTGAAAATTCATGTCATGTCCTTGGTGGTTGCACTAATGATCAACTGTCTTGGTGGTGTGTTATTTGTAAATAGTACCACCATGTTTCCAAGTGTCACTATGTAGGGAGATGTCGCAACATTGTAAAAGTACAGGGTGTTGCAACAACTGTTCCCTTTCTTAAATATTCTTTGGGTGTTGTAGAATCACAATGTATTGAAATAACTGGATTTCTGCCTTAGTTGTGATCGTGTTGTAGCATCAAAATGTGTTGCAACAAATGGATTTATTAATCGATTATGATCGTGTTGCAACAACTGGATTTATATGTTAGTTATGATCGCGTTGCAACAACTGGATTTCTGTGCAAGTTATGCTCATGTTGCAACATCAGGATGTGTTGAAAAAAATGGAATTTTGTGTTATAATCATGTTGCAACAACCATATTTTTGCGTCAGTTAAGATCATGTTGCAACAATTGGATTTCTGAGTCAGTTATGATGATGTTGCAACAAATGGATTTTCGCGTAAGTTATGATCATGTTGCAACATTGCGATGTGTTACAACAACTGGATTTCTACGTCAGTTATGATCTTGTTGCAACATCGCTATGTGTTGCAACAACTGGATTTCTACGTCAATTATGATTGTGTTGCAACATCACAATGTTTTGTAGCAATTGGATTTCTACGTCAGTTATGATCATGTTGCAACATCGCGATGTGTTGCAACAACTAGATTTATGTGTCAGTTATGATCGTGTTTCAACATTGCGATGTGTTGCAAAAAATGGAGCTCTGTGTCAGTTATGATTGTGTTGCAACATCGCGATGTTTTGCAACAACTAGATTTTTGCGTAAGTTATGATCATGTTGCAACATCGCAATGTTTTACAACAATTGGATTTCTGCATCAATTATGGTCGTGTTGTAGCACCTATATTTCTGGTCAGCTATGATCATTTTGTAACATTGCGTTGTGTTTCATAAACTAGATTTCCGCACCAGTTATGGTCGTGTTGCAACAACTGATTTCATGCATCAGTTATGATCGTTTTGTAAAAACTGGATTTTTGTATATATTATGATTGTAATGTGTTGTAGCAACTTAATTTTTACATTATTTATGATCGTGTTGTAGCATCGCGATGTGTTGCAACAACTAGATTTCTAAAATAACATGTGGTGACTTCTCCTTAAAATTTACAAAATGTAATAGATGTTTTTCTATGTTCTTACAAGTTTGAAAGTTTCTATTTTTTTCTATATATTACATATAATATATAATATATAAAACCACAAGAAAAATTAACCGACAACCTATTACCTTCATACCACCTGCACCCGAGAGACCATTTGACACTGATAGTATCAAGGGAAATTCGACCATATGACATCGAGAGTATTTATTTATTTTTTAATTAATGAAACTCTCGTTGGCACTTCGACGAACTTCTAGGCATTCATCGACAATATGACTAGGTGTTCGTTGATAACAAGACTAAAATTTTGTCGGTATACAACAAGTAAGTCAATATATTTTCATTCTTGCAATGAACATGGGTGAAATTATGTTAGTCGTTCTTTTAGCATACAACGAGCCTACGACAAATATATGATGAAAAATAGTAGATCTTACAATGCTACTATGATGACAATAAATTTGAATTGTGGTTGATTGTGGTTTAAGTTTGTTGTAAGTGGGTCGTTCCTACAACAAAATGGAGATGGATATTGGTTTCTCGTTCGATGAACCTATGATGAAAATGGTTATGGTTACTCCCTCTGAACTAGAATCCTCTACTCCTTTTGAACTAGAAGCCACTACTAGTTCCTTCGTTGATATTTGATCTGGAGACATGATCCTATGATTCTATTCACTCTTCTAAGAATCCATCTACATCATCTCATACCTATTGAGTTCTCTGATATTAGTGTATGAGGTATGAGTCCCAGATATCAACTCAATCTCTCACACAACCTTCTTACTCTCAGACACTAACATAAAATATAAATCCAATAATCCACTGGATCCAACCACATGCCATAGCAACAACCTGTACAACATCTCATACCTGACACCAAGCAATAATGTTGTGTCTGGAGTAGCTCCCTATGGATATAGAAACACACGTCCACAGAATAATGTAACTCCAAATCCATAAATCTCCAAAGCTGACATTGAGAGAAAATTTAAAGTCATCTATGGAATAAACAACACATTGGCCACTTCTAGAAAACCTCTTGACTCTAGCTAGAATCTCACACATCCAACCCCCTTTACTACAATCCTGGAGCCGACTCCACTATCCACATARCAACTCGAGGCTATCTCCAAAAGACTAAGGAAAAATCAACTCATTCCCATCATACGCTGAGATGCACCACTTTCCACAAGCCACAATTCAATGTCCTTGAACACTTGAAAACCACTGCCTGAAGGGAAAGTCATCAGAGAGAATTCCTTCTCGAATTTCTTAGTGAAATCAACAATATCACCTGATGCAGATAGCTCTAGCTCCTTCTTCTTATTCTTGTTCAGACATTGACTAGGATAATGGCCAGTCTTATGACATGCAAATCATTTCAATTCTCTCATGTCCTTCTTCTTTTCTTTTTACTTTCCCACAAGAGAAACATTCTTCTCGCCTGCACCACCCTCTTCCTTATCYCGATGAGAACCCTCCTAGATATCCTCATGAGTAAAGTGAACCCATAGTCTACTCCAATATAGGAGCTCTTCTCTCCCCACCACACACTTCATGAAAACATCCCACTCTTTGGTGAAGACCTTGAGGGCCATGCACACCGACTYTGAGTCTGGAAGAATCTCCCCTACAGTTGCCAACTCATCCTTCACCTCTCTAAGCTGGGTGAGATATGAGGCCACACTCTCTCCCTTGGCCATCTTAGTGTTTTGGAGCTTGTCCCTCAGGTCCATCTTCCTGTTCTCGTTCTTCTTCTCATACAAGTTTATTAGTGCATCCCACATCTCCTTGGTTGTCTACTTCTTATCCAAATGTGGAATTAGGTGGTCTCTCACTCCATCCAAGATTATCCTCTATGCCCTTTCTTCCTCCACCTCATGGACGTCTAGAGCAATGGGACCTGACAAAGGTAATATCATAGTGGTATTCACAAACGCCCACAAGTTGTTCTCCTTGAGACCACTTGAAATCCTCACCTTCCATTGTAGGTAGTTGGAGATCCCCTCCAACCTATCCTCAAACCTGATATTGGAATCCATCTTTGTCCAATTGAAAAGACCCGTTCTCCTCATTCTTCTTCCAAGAAATAACCCTACAAGTCATTTCTATCCAGGTGCCAAATTCTATCCATTGAACCTCAAAGCTCAAGCTCTGATACCATGTAAAAATCTACCAGAAAAGTGCTTAGCCAAACACTAATTTCAACCTCCAATAAGACTTCAACAATAATGCATGCCAATACAAAAAATTCAACTATGTTTTATGAGCATAAATACAATTGACTAAGATTTGAAACTCAACAATGGAAATAAATGAACTGTAGAAAAACATGCATACACATTTGACACATGAAATTTCTGGAAAATTCCCCTAGAAAAACCCACAAAGGGAAAACCAACCAGGGAGAGATTCTTTTATTGAGATCGTAGCGAAAACTATTTTTGAGTTACAACCACAATATTATCAACATTAAATACAACCACTTATCTCACAAAATCTACACAAAACACCTCAATTTGCATGCCCAAACTTTTTGTCTTGATATATGTGCAACTGTACGATCCTGTAGAACAAAAATATAATAATACAATCCTCGATTTTTGTGCCTAGATTTGATTGTATGGTACAATACTTAGTTGTACTTACTTCTCTTAGAAAAACACCTTGAAAATCATGACAGACACAACATAAATGCTGCCTCGATTTTTGTGCGTACGACCAACAATAAATGTTGTATGACCCACCTTCAACTACTATATGATACAAGACTGTAGTAAATGCTGAAAATCTCCTTGGGATGTGTTCGAATCCTCTCCTTGGGATGTTTTCCAATCCTTTCTTGCTGCTACTCTTTCCCTTTCAACTCAATACTCTCTCTTGGGAATTGTGCCTCTTCAATTTTCACTC
>ML791609.1:0-21286 GCA_009831015.1 Picea engelmannii
AAAAATGAACAGTTGTGAGGATATTACAAGACTTACCTACAACCAAGGAATGGAGTTGGAAAGATAGCTTTTGTTCCTTTAAGAAACAACATATACAAGAGAAGGTGATCTGCAGACAAGGACTTTATGGGGTGAATGGAACATCTTCTCTTTATCTAATTTCAATTGTTGAACATCTCTATGAGCTTCTTGCATACTTTGTCATTCTCTTCATAAATATTCCTATATTTCCCTTGTTTGGGCATAGAATTTATCCCACTTCTCCCAATTTATTCTATGAATAGCTTGATGGTGTGCATGTAGTGATATCACACCCTAACCTAATGACTCGACAAGATTCCTCCAATTTTCTACTTCATCCCTTGATCGAATAATCTTGAATGATTAAAATGTTAATGTTTGAAGAATAACATTGTGCAACATAGCATCTTCTTTCGCTATTACTTATTTTCCATCACATTCTTCAGTATACTTTCCTCCAGGGTATCTTCATTTTTTATTGGCAAATCCTCTATTTGAGATTCTATTGAAACTTCTACAACAATTGTTGAATCCTCAAAAACAATCCCTTCTTGAATTTATTGCACTAGGTCTATAGTAGTATGGATAATAGTTTATCTTGGAATCACTTTTATCATTTATGTAGCATGTTCATCTCAATAGATTTTTTAGGAATATCAACATTAGTGAGCTCTATATCGATTTCAACTTCGATGGGTTTTGTAGCAACTTCAACTTCATTATGTTCTGTAGCAACATTTTCACGCCCTATTTCCATGTCATTAATACCATTTTTATGTGAAACGGAAGGTTGGTGTTATGGTTTTACTCGTTTACATACTTCCTACTCTACTCCATCTATTCCTCTAAAGCTTGGAGAAAAGTATCTATGTTGAGTTTGGGCATAAGATGTTATGTTTCCTTCTAGGAAACAACTAGTTCTTGGAATAACACTTTATTCATTCTTTTCAAGTTGTTATTGATATTCAACAACTTAGAATACAAAAGCCTGATTTATTTGATATACTTCATATGAAAATGCTTACTAAACAATTTACTAATTCTCCTTTTCTTTTTAATAGGTCAAGTTTATGTGGTGATTTCTTATGCAACAATTATTTCCCTAGATCTTCTCTTCTTCTTACCAAGTTGAGTTTATATGGAAACTTCTTCTATGGTGACAATTTCTATAGCAATGCTTTCCCTGGTTCATTTTCATTTGAATCCTTCATGTACAAGAGCCACATTTCTATTGCCCTATTTCTAGTTCACAAAGGGGGTTACCTATTGAATGGAGTTATTATATTCTTCAACCTAATAATGGATATGACCTACTGCTTCAACCAAATATTCATATATTTCCTCTTCTAATCCCCCTTTTGTTGTTTCCTCTAGTAAACATCTAGCAATAAATTGTTCTCAAGTTTAACCATCAAGAGAAAGAGCATCCAGAACTGACAATTTAATTAGGACATGTTTATATAAGCTCATTTTAGGATGTGCTTGATGTCTTTTCATCTTTCCATTAGATATAGGGTTTTGAGAAAAAAAAAAAAAAGGAATGTTGATGAGACAACGGTCTCGTAGATGGGAAAGAATCTTGAAATGGTATATGTAAAGTATATTGTGTTGACCCTCACAAGTGATATATTCGTAGATATAGTAGGTGATTTTAGACCATGGATTTCTCAAAAGATGTCCACTTAACACCCTTTCTCGTGCATTCAATAGTCTCATTGGCCACAAGAAAATACAATAATGTGTTATTGGCCATAGCTTGTCGTACAAACCAACATTCACCTTTCATGGATTGTCAATTTTCACATGAAACTCTATGTGACTAATTTTCAGATCTGAAAATTGCTTCCTAGTGATCTCACAACAAAACCCTAGTTGTTATCAATGAACAATTTTACACTAAAAATTATTGATTGAAATTATGTGCAGCGGAAACAAAAAGGATCAAAGATGAATCACCAATACACATGAGACAAAAATTTCAGTTTTGTAATATTGGTAACTTCATAAATTATGAAGGGAAAACTAGTTGTCCCAACCAATACAATATCACCAAATCTGAGGACAACCTTGTCCTCTCAGCAAATACAAATATCACCAAACTCTGAGGACAACCTTTTCCTCCAATAACCATACAAATCAGAAATCCAAACCTCAAAATTTCACTGGAAACTTCCTCTAGCCACAAATATGTTGCAGACCACCTGTATGACCTGATGACGTCACCTATCAGCCTGTACGAACCTGCTCCTTCCCATAAAACTATGTACATGATTCTCCTTAATGAAACCCATGTACATACACGATTTTCTCCACTACAACCCGCGTATACGCAACTGTGCCAACTACAAACTACATATAAACATGATTTTTCCTCTTGCAACCCACATGCATACACGCTTTTCCTTCATGCAACTTACATATAAGTATAGAAAACCCTTGTACGAAAACCTCCATACAATTCGCTCCCTACAAATTCTCTTCCTCTAGGCTTGATTTTCCACCATTCAAAAATTCCCTTTGCTGAAAACACCAATCCACCTAGCACAAGTGAAGATTCACTTATGCTAACTCCATTCTTCCAAAATGCAAAATGTCACAATGACCTCTCTCCTTTATGTACAAGTCCAATGAGTGAGTTTAGGCACCCCTTCTAAACTCAACAATTAATTAGAATATTTTATTCCTCTTTATGGGTGTGACACCCCATCAAATTCCCCATGAGGACCTAGCCTCATTTCAGGGCCAATTTCACTAAAATGAAAGGTTGATATGGTGCCAAAGAAAATCCCCACATGTCTGACACCTTGGCCTCTTGTGGGAATACCTCTTGAAGATACAACCAAAAACACCCCCTCTTATCAAGGTAGGTATCCCATTTATCCATATGGATGTTGGTGGCCTCCCACTTATTCCAACTGGCTCATTTTGGCATTTTTCCGTTTGGAAATTTGTTTCCTAGTTTTGGGTCCCTGACTTCCGGGGCCGTTTTGAGGCCCTAAATAGAGGTTTTAGGGCTCTCCACAATCAAACTATTGACAGATTCAAATTCTAATGGAAACATGTGTAGTCCTCACATAGACCCTTCCAACGGGCTATCGTGCTCCTAAACCAGAGATCGTATACAAAATTTACGACCCCCGGAAGTTGATACTAACTTACCCCAATGGGGCCCACGTGACTTTTGGTGCTTCATCTCCTAGGGTTAGGTTTTTATGTCTATAGTTTTTGACATTATTGTTTATTGTAAAAAGGCCTTCAAAGCCTCATTGTATTGATCTTCTTGTGAATGAGCGCATCCATCACATCTCTTCTCAGAGATAAGCTACCACCATTCTAGCAAGCTTGTTTTCCGATGCATTGTACAGTTTCAACATATTTCCTTATTGAATAGAAACCAATTTTACTGTATATATGTATTCATTTCATTATGCTCATAAAATCTGGATCAGTGGCATCAGAGCGGTCTTCTCCTTGTCGTTCTTAATGCATGTCCCCAACGAGGTCAGGGTACAAAGAATTGGGTCTCGAGCTTGTTTCTCTTGAGGAAAAAATCTCTCGCGCGCCCAAGCGACCTCTCATGGCGGAAGAAAAGAAAGACAACGGGATAGGAGATCCTTTAAAAATGTTTCTCGAGGAATCCCTCACCCAACAGAGGAACGAGATGATGGATAGTTTTGCACAAATCCTTTGGCGACTACCAACAGGCGATGCATCTTCCTAAAATGGAGGCGCCGCCCCCTTCAAGGTAAAAATCAACTTTGATATTCCTATATTTGAAGGTCAGATATGTGCAGATGTTGTAGATAAATGGTTGAATCTACTAGAAGGGTATTTCTTTGTCCATAACTTCTCGAATAGAGAAAAGATTACTTTTACACTCCTCAAAGCCATTCTCCATGTCAAATATTGGTGGGAAACTTTCCGTGAGCAAAAGGAAATAGAGAAACCCTCATTATTTACAGTCGCTCTCACCTGGGAATCCTTCATGGATGCTATTAAGGAATAATACTACTCTGTCAAAATTTATGACGACTTGTACACAAAATGGACCACACTATGGTAGGAAAGAGACCAAGCAATTCCCAAGTTCACAAATATCTTCCATACCTTGCACACCAATATGGGTATCAAAGATTCAGAGCAACATCTAGTGCTCAAGTATCACAGTGGTCTGCATAGATACATCCAAGCCGAAATGGAGTTTCTGTACATCTCATCCTTGGGTGCGGCCTACCAATATGCCATCAAAATTGAGCAGAAGCTCAAACAAAAGATGAGACAATTCGGGATTGGGAACCCATCACAGTAAAATCTAGGAAAGGGCAGCCTGACTCGTAGAACAAAGGACAAAGAAAATACGGGCAGCCTTAGGACAACTAGTACAAGCAACAACAAAATAAGGACACCAGAAAGATAAATAAATGTATCGGGAAGTGTTGTGACTTCCATAAGAGCCCCTGGCATAACATTGTTGATTTCCACTCAAAGCAGTCACTGGTGGCTAAGGTGAAAGCCTCTGAATCAGATGGGTGTTCTAAATCTGAGTCAGAACCAAAAAGGGGGAGATGGATCATTGACACAGAACCCAGTGCTACCATTGCTACCACCAAGCTCCAACCCAATGAACCAGATGAGCCAGAGGAAGGAGAGCACCTTTTTCATTCACATATGTGGGTTAAGGGTACCCCGCTGCACTTCATCATTGATAGCGGTAGGAAGAAGAACCTCATCTCAGCAGAGGTTTTCAAGTGACTCTCCCTACTGACAATGTTGCACCCGCAGCCCTACACCATCAGATAGCTCCTCCAAGGAAGTGATATCCATGTCAACCAACAATGTTTCCTTTCATACGACATCAAGCCCTTCAAAGATGAGCTATTATGTGATGTTTCCCCTCTCGAAGTTTGTAATTTTCTTTTGGGCCAACCGTATTTATGGAAACATCATGTTGTATATGAGTCTAGGCCTTGCAGTGTTATTATTACTTTGAACAAGAAATTGTACAGGATACCCGAGGCAGTCCCACCTAGTGTTATTTCCTTGATCTCTACCAAGCACTGCAGGAAGGTCATCTCTCAGATGGGGAAGTTTGTCTTCTTCGTGATTCTCTCGTAGAATGAGATAAAGATCATAGCCACATCCAGGGCCTCCATGGCCGACCTCTCCACATAACAGAAGCAAGTGGATAAGGTCATGGAAGAATACTTGAATATCTTCTCCTCACCTATCAGGGTACCTCTACACTGTTAGGTCAAGCATCCCATCGATCTAACCCCTAGAGCATTGCTTCCCAATGGGACGGTCTACCGCCACTCTCTGTTAGAGAATGAGGAGATCAAGTAGAAGATCCAAGAACTGCTCCACAAGGGGCACATCTGTCCCATCTCATCGCCTTGTAGGAGCCCAATAGTGTTGGTATAGAACAAATATGGAACCTGGAGACTCTGCATTGATTACCGGGATCTGAATAAAATCACATTCATAAAACGGTACCTGATTCCCTAAATCAACGACCTCCTTGATCAGCTCACGGGGGCCAAATACTTCAGTAAGATTGATCTAAAGTCTGGCTACCACCAGGTCCCGATGGAACAGACAGATGTATGGAATGTCACCTTCAAGCCAAAGGAAGGTATTTTTGAATGGTTTGTCATGCCCTTTAGTTTGACAAATGCTCCAGTCTCTTTCATGAGGACGATGGATGATATCATGTGACCATTCACCAATACTTTTGTAGTGGTGTATCTAGATGACATCCTCAATTACAACAAGACTTGGCCAGAACACTTCCATCATATTCAACAGGTTCTGCACACCCTGTGACAACACAAGCTATATGAAAACTTGGAAAAATTCTCCTTTGGCGTGGACAAGGTCCATTACTTGGGCTACATCGTTGATCAACATGGCATACATGTGGATCCATCTAAGATCCAATTCATCCATGACTGGTCAATCCCAACCATACTTACTGAGCTTCAGAGCTTCTTGGGCCTTGCCAATTTCTACTGCAGGTTTGTGTTGGGATTCTCCCATATTGCATGGGCCCGCAGCCAAGTAACCAGGGGTGGTGGTAAGGAGAATTTTTTGTGGGGTCGGTCCCAACAACAAGTGTTCGATGATTTGAAGCAACGATTGTGCTCAGCTCTGGTACTTTCATTACTGGACCTGCAACAACCATTTGATATCGAGAAAGATGCTTAAGACTATGTTGGGGGCATCGTTCTCACTCAGCACAGCCACCCCATGGCCTATCATAGTGAGACACTATCAGATGTTGTCCATAAGTACCTTAGTTATGACAAAGAAATGTACTCCATTGTGCAAGCCTACCGCAAATGGAGACAATACATTCTTGGGAAGGAGATAGTCATCCACACTGATCATAATCCATTGCAGTTCATGCAAACACAAGGAAAATTACAGAATGACCGCCATCAGAAGTGGTACACATACTTGCAGCAATTCCACCTCAACATAAAGTATAAAATAGGAAGCACCAACCGATTCGTCGATTGTCTCAGCAGACCGCCTATCGTGGAACTCACCATGGTGCTAGAATTTTGTGACCATGAGACCTCTGGATGGCCCCAACTCTATGAGACATACCCAGCCTCTTTCACCACCTACCAAATTTTGGGCGAAAATGCAGTTTTCGCTAATTTCCATCTTCAGGATGGGATGTTGTGTTGTTTGGTCCATATCTGCGTTCCATCAAGCGAGCGAGAAAAGTTGATCTGGGAATCCCACTACAGTTGGGTGGTAGGACACTTCGGTGTCGAAAAGAGAGTGGAAATGTTGTAGAAACATTTCTACTAGTCGAAACTTAGACAAGATGTCAGCAAGTATATCAGGTCCTTCACTGTCTGTGTTATTGCCAAACTGAGCACTAAGAAACAGGGATTGTACACCCCTCTTCCTACTCCTGACAGGCCATGGGAATCCATCTCAATGGACTACATGTTGGTCCTGCCATCCACCAAGAGTGGAAATGACTATGTTTTTGTGGTTTTTTACCTCTTTTCTAAGATGGTGATTATGGCCACCTACAAGAAGAGAAGCACAACAGAGGCCACTGCCAAGATCTTCATTGAAAAAGTTTGGGTACATTTTGGAATCCCAAAAACCATTGTCTCATATCAGGACAGACGATTTCTCAACACATTCTAGTTGAGCCTCTGGTCATTGTTGGACACCAAGCTCACTAAATACACGACCTTCCACTCCCAGACAGATCGCCAAACTGAGGTTGTAAATCAAATGATCATGCATATCATGTGCATGAACAATTCCAAGCACCCTCACACATGGGATGAGAGTCTTCCCTATGTTCAACATAGCTACAACTAAGCCCTACATAGCTCAACCAGCCACAACCCCTTTTAGGTGGGGTTGGGATTCCAACCATTGGGTCTCATAGATGTTGCACTACCCCTTGAGGTCACCTCGGATGACTCATCTCCTGCTCCAATTGAAGCTAACAAATCCACCCGATTCATTGAGTGAATCCAACACATCCGCCAACAGGTTCAGGATATCCTAAAAAAATCCAATGACAAGTACAAGCAGGGCCATGATCAACATCGGGTGCCACATAAGTTTCAGGTGGGTCAAAAAGTTTGGTTGCACTTGCAGAAAGAACGCCTTACAAGGCCCCATCAGAATCTTATCCCACTCTATTATGGTTTGTACACCATTACCAAGGTTGTGGGTGATAATTCCTTTGAGCTCAACATTCCTCCTTTCCTTGGCCTGCACCCAATGTTCAACATGGATCTCCTTCGGCCTTATTTCCCACCATTATTGGACACCTCAGAGATAGCAAAACAATTGAAACCAATAGAGCTCAACCCCGATTGCATACAACAGGAATCCAGTGATCATATTGTGGACACACAGGTCAAGGGAACTTGCCAACAAAGGATCCAGGTTTATCGAGTTGTCAAAGCAGGGAAGCTCCTGCACCAAGGAAAGTGGCTCACTTGGGGCCAAATTCAGCAGAAATTTCCTCATCTAATTGGGGAAATCAACGCAATGGAGAATGTTTCTTCCTAATGGGGGAGGATTTATCCAAATGGATTTTGGTGGACTCCCACCTATTCCAACTAGCTCATTTTGGCATTTTTCCAGTTTGGCATTTTGTTTCCTAGTTTTCGAGTCCCTGACTTCAGGGGTCATTTTGAGTCCCTAAACAACATTTTTAGGGCTCACCACAGTCACTCAGTCAAAATATGATGGAAACATGTGTATTCCTTGGATAGACCTTTCCAACGAGCTATCGTGCGCCTAAAACGAAGATCGTAGACAAAAGTTACGACCTCGGGAAGTTGATGTACTAACTTACCCCAACAGGGCCCACATGACTTTTGTCGCTTCATCTCCTAGGGATAGGTTTTTTTATGTCTAGGGTTTTTAAACATTCTGTTTATTGTAAAAATGCCTTCATAGCCTCATTGTACTGATATTCTTGCGAATGAGCGTAGCCGTCACATATCTTCTGAGAGATAAGACACCACCATTCTAGCAAGCTTGTTTTCCGCTGCATTTTACAGTTTCAGCTTATTTCCTTATTGAATAGAAACCAATTTTACTGTATATTTGTATTCATTTTGTTCTTCTCATAAAATCTGGATCAGTGGTATCATAGCGGTCTACTCCTTATCATTCTTAATGCATGTCCCCAACGAGGCAGGGTACAAAGAATTGGGTCTCGAGCTTGTTTCTCTTGAGGACAAAATCCCTCGCACGACCAAGAGACCTCTCATGGAGGGAGAAAAGAAATATGATGGGACAGGAGATCCTTTCAAAATATTGCTCAAGGAATCCCTCATGCAATATAGGAACGAGATGATGGATAGTTTTTCTCAAATCCTTCGGCGACTACGAATAGGCGACACATCTTCCTCAAACGGAGGCATTGCCCCCTTCAAGGTACAAATCAACTTTAATATTCCTATATTTGAAGGTCATATAGACACAGATGTTGTAGAAAAATGGTTGAATCTACTAGAAGGGTATTTTTCTATCCATAAATTATCGAATAGAGAAAAGATTACTTTTTCGCTCCTCAGAGATGTTCCCCATGTCAAAGATTGGTGGGAAAATTTCCATGAGAAAAAGGAAATAGAGGAACCCTCATTATTTATAGTCGCGGTCATCTAGGAATCCTTTAGGGATGCTATTAAGGAACAATATTACCTTGTCGAAATTTATGATGCCATGTACACAAAATGGACCACAATGCTGCAGGAAAGAGACCAAGCAGTGCCCGAGTTCACAAATATCTTCCATACCTTGCGTACTAAGCTGGGTATCAAATATTCTAAGCGACATCTAGTGCTCAAGTATCACAGTGGTCTTCATATATACATCCAGGCCGAAATGGATTTTTTGTACATCTCATCCTTGGGCGCAGCCTACCGATATGTTGTCAAAATCGAGCAAAATCTCAAACAAAAGATGCGACAATTCGGGCTTGGGAGCCCCTCACAGTGAAAGATAGAAAAAGGTGGCCCCAACTCGCAGAACAAAGGATAGAGAAAATATGGATGGACTCATGACAACCAATCCAAGCCGCAAGAAAAGAAGGACACCGAAAAGACAAAGAAAGATACCAGGAAGTGGTGAGACTTCCATAAGAGCCCCTGGCATAACACTATTGATTTCCACTCAAAGCAGTTGCTAGTGGCTGAGGTGAAAGCCACTGAATCAGACAGGGGTTCGGAACCTGAGTCAGAACCAAAAATGGGGAGATGGATCATTGACACAAAACCCAGTGCTACCATTGCTACCACCAAGCTCCAACCCAATGAACCAGATGAGCCAAAGGAAGGTGAGCACCTTTTTCATTCATAGATGTGGGTGAAGGGTACCCTACTACAATTCATCGTTAATAGCGGTAGCTAGAAGAACCTCATCTCAGCAGAGGTTTTCAAGCGACTCACCCTGCCGACAATGTCGCACCCATAGCCACACCATCGGATGGCTCCTCCAAGGAAGCGATATCTGCATCAACCAACAATGTTTCATGTCATACGACATCATGCCCTTCAAAGACGAGGTATTGTTTGATGTTTCCCCTCTCGAAGTTTGTAATGTTCTTTTGGGCCAACCGTATTTATGGAAATGTCATGTTGTATAGGAGTCTAGGCCTCACAGTGTTATTATTACTTTGAACAAGAAATTGTACATGATACCCAAGGCAGTCCCACCTAGTGTTATTTCCTTGATCTCTGCCAAGCAATGCATGAAGGTCATCTCTCAGACGGGGAAGTTTGTATTCTTCGTGATTCACTCTCAGAATGATCGAAAGATCGAAGCCACATCTAGGTCCTATGTGGTCGACTTCTCCACATAGTAGAAGCAAGTGGATAAGGTCATGGAAGAATACTCAAATATCTTCTCCTTACCTACCGGGGTACCTCTGCACTATCAGGTCAAGCATCCCATCGATCTGAACCCTAGCTCATCGCTTCCCAATGGGATAGTCTACTGCTGCTCTCTGTTAGAGAATGAGGAGATCAAGCGATAGATCCAAGAACTACTCCAGAAGGGAAACATCTATCCCAGCTCATCAGCTTGTGGGATCCCAATAGTGTTGGTACAGAAGAAGGATGGAACCTGGCGACTCTGCATTGATTACCGAGCCCTGAATAAAATTACAGTCAGAAACTGGTACCCGATTCCTTGAATTGACGACCTCCTTGATCAGATCATGGGGGCAAAATACTTCAGTAAGATTGATATGAAGTTTTTCTACCACTAGTTCTCGATAAAACAGATAGATGTATGGAAGATCACCTTAAAGTCAAAGGAAGGTCTTTTTTTATGGTTGGTCATGCCCTTTGTTTTGAAAAATTCTCTAGCCACTTTCATGAGGATGATGGGCGATATCCCATGACCATTCACCAATAATTTTGTAGTGGTGTATATGGATGATATCCTCATTTACAACAAGACTTGGGAAGAACACTTGCAACATATTCAATAGGTTTTGCACACCCTGCAGCAACACAAGCTATATGCCAACTTGCAAAAATGCTCCTTTGGAATGGACAAGGTCCATTACCTGGGCTACATCGTTGATCAGCGTGGCATACATGTGGATCCATCCAAAATCCAAGTCATCAATGACTGGCCAAACCCAACCACACTCACTGAGCTTCAGAGCTTCTTGGGCCTTGCCAATTTCTACCGCAGGTTCGTGTGGGGATTCTCCCATATTGCATGGGCCCTTAGCCAAGTAACCAAAGTTGGTGGTAAGGATAAATTTGTGTGGGGTGAGTCCCAACAATAAGCGTTCGATGATTTGAATCAACGCTTGTGCTCATCCCTAGTACTTTCATTATCGGACCTGCAACACCCCTTTGAGATTGAGACAGATGATTCAGACTATGTTGTGGGTGTCGTTCTCACCCAGCACGGCCACCCCATGGCCTATCATAGTGAGACACTATGAGATGATGTTCATAAGTACCCTACTTACGACAAATAAATTTACTCCATTGTGTAAGCCTGTCGCCAGTGGAGACATTACATTCTTGGGAAGGAGACACTCATCCACACTGATCATAAGCCACTGCAGTTCATGCAGACACAAGGAAAATTGTAGAATGACCGCCATCACAATTGGTCCACATAATTGCAACAATTCCACCTCAACATCAAGTATATAAAATGAATCACCAACCGAGTCATTGATTGCCTCAGCAAACTTCCAGGTGTGGCATTCACTACGGTGTTAGACGCTTGTGTCCATGAGAACTCTGGATGGCCCCAAATCTATGAGACAAACCCAGACTTCACCACCACCTACCAAATGTTGGGCGCAAACGCAGTTGTCGCTAATTTCCATCTTCAGGATGGGCTATTGTGTCCACTCGGCCATATCTGCATTCCATCAAGTGAGCGAGTGAATACGATCTAGGAAGCCCACTACATTTCGGCGACAAGACACTTCAGCGTCGAAAAAACAGTGGTAATGTCGCAGAAACATTTCCACTGGTTGAAACTTCGACAATATGTCAGCAAGTATATCAGGTCCTGCACTCCCTGCGCTATTCCCAAACCGAACAATAAGAAATAGGGCATGTACACCCCTTTGCCTACTCCTAACAGGCCATGGGAATCCATCTCAATGGACTACATGTCAGGCCTCCCGTCCACTAAGCAGGGAAATGACTGTGTTTTTGTGGCTGTTGATCGTTTTTCTAAGATGGTGATTTTGGCCGCCTGCAAGAAGAGCATCACAACAGAGGCCACTGCCAAGCACTTCTTTGAATGAGTTTGAGTACATTTTGGAATCCCACAAACCATTTTCTCAAATCGACACAGTCGATTTCTCAGCACATTCTGGTCAAGCCTTTGGTCACTACTGGACACCAAGCTCACCAAATCCACGGCCTTCCACCCCCAGACAGATGGCCAAACTGAAGTCGTAAATCGAATGATCGTGCATATCCTGCACATCTACAATTCAAAGCACCCTCTCACATGGGATGAGAGTCTTCCCTATGTTCATCATAGCTACAACCGAGCCCTACATAGCTCAACCGACCACAGGCCCTTTCAAGTGGGGTTGGGATTCCAACCATTGGGTCCCATAGATGTTGCACTACCACTTGTGGTCACCTCAGTCAACTCATCTCCTGCTCCAACTGAAGCCGACAAAGCAACCCGGTTCATTGATTGGATCCATCACATCCGCCAACAGGTTAAGGATATCCTACATAAATCCAATGACAAGTACAAGCAGTGCCATGATCAACATCGGGTGCCACATAAGTTGGGCGACAAAGTTTGGTTGCACTTTCAGAAAGAACGCCTTACAAAGCCCCATCGGAAGCTTCATCCACTCCATTATGGGTCGTACACCATCACCAAGGATGTGGGTGATAATTCGTTTGAGCTCAACATTCTTCCTTTCCTTGGCTTGCACCCAATGTTCAACGTGTATCTCCTTCGGCCTTATTTCTCACCATTATTGGACACCTCAGAGATAGAAGAACAGTTGAAACCAAAAGAGATCAACCCCGATTACATACAATAGGCATCCAGTGATCATATTTTGGACACACAATTCAAGGGCACTCGCCAACAAAGGATCCATCTTTATGGTGTTGTCAAAGCAGGGCAACTCCTACACCAAGGAAAGTGGCTCACCCAGGGCCAAATTCAACAGACATTTCCTCATCTGATGGGGACACTCAACGCAATGGATGCCATTGTTTCCTAAGGTGATATATTTGATCCAAATGGATGCTGGTGGCCTCCCACCTATTCCAACTGGTTCATTTTGGCATTTTTCCAGTTTGGCATTTTTTTTCCTATTTTTTGGGTCCCTGACTTCTAGGGTCGTTTTGAGGCCCTAAACAACGGTTTTAGGGATCACCACAGTTAAATTGTATATTGAGTTAGATTTTGATGGAAACATGTGTAGTCCTCGGATAGGCCCCTCCAACAGGCTATTGTGCGCCTAAAACGAATATCGCATACAAAAGTTACAACCCCGGGAAGTTGATGTACTAACTTACCCAAACAGGGCCCACCCACATGACTTTTGGCGCTTCATCTCCTAGGGTTAGGTTTTTGGATGTCTAGGGTTTTTGACATTCCTGTTTATAGTAAAACTTTCTTCAGAGCCTCATTGTACTAATCTTCTTGAGAATGAGCACAGTCGTCACATCTCTTCTCAAAGATAAGCCACCACCATTCTAGCTAGCTTGTTTTCCGCTGCATTTTACAGTTTTAGCTTATTTCCTTATTGAATAGAAACCATTTTTATTGTATATTTGTATTCATTTCATTATTCTCATAAAATATGGATCACCCATCCACCATCATCTGGATGTACCTTTATCTCCCACTCTAGGAGTGACTTTATCTCCTCTACCACAACTTCACTCCAATCCTCCTAACTAACTGCTCCCTTTGTCACCAAAACAAGTCCTTCTCTCCATTCCTCCTGACTGGATACATCCTCAGTCAATGAAGTAAGTCCTGATGTCAAATATACCTCATTTTTTTCTCTCTTTGTGACTGAAGCAAATCCTACTCTCATGTCTTCCTGATTGTTTTCCTCCTCTGTCACTGTAGAAAATCTCGTTGAAACAACTAAATGCTCCATGGAGGGCACACATCTCCTAGAAGACTCCTTCCTATGAACCTCCTATATTCCCTCCTCAACAAATGACACCTTCCTTTCAATCCTATAATATACCTCTCTCCCACATGAGCTTGAGGAGGAACTCCCTATGAATGGATAACTCTCCCTTTGAGCCAACTAACTCTCTCTGAAATCATGATCCCTCTAATTCTGCATGCTCCATCTGAGTCAGTACAATCTTCTGAGCCATCTACTCCCTCTAAATGTATTGACCTCCTCTGAAGTATAATATCCTCTGAACAATCTTGGGAGGATACTCCCCCCTCCTGGATCCTAAGGGATGAATCCCTCTAAACTTTGGCTCCCTCTGAGCCAACACTATTGGTGGGGCTACTTGCCTCATCACTGGTGGAGATACCTGCTCCCTTTGAACATGTGCTACTAGTGGGGCCACCTCCCTCACCACTGGTGGAGCTACTTTCTCCTCCTCATATGTCTCTCTGCTACTCCTGGCCATGACCCTCATAGGATGGCCCCTCATCCTATACAAGTTTCCCTCCCTAACTCCAAGAACCATTGTTGATAAGAAGCTAGATTGTTTCGACACAAATAACACATATCCATCTTGAAATAATATATGGTACCCCTTCTTCTCAATCTATGAGACTGAGAGAACACTCCTCCTGATTTCTGGCACCCATAACACATTTGACAGCCTCGGTATCTAACCTATCTTCAATCTGAATGATATTGTACCAGATCCTTGTACTACAGTCTTGGTTCCCATACCAATATCCACACACAAGTATGATCTAGTCTTTCTGAAAGTGTCAAATAACTCTTTTACACTTGTCATATGCAAATATGCTCCACTATCCACCGATCAAGTCCCCTTTTTGGAGACTGTACCTGAAAGGGTGGATACCAACAATATCTCCCTCTGAAACATGTCTGCAACCTAATCAACCTCTGTTTCACATTCTTGATTCCTTCTTCCCCTTCCCATCTGGTGTGGACACTGTGAGGCATAGTTCCCAAAGTCATGACACTCAAAACATATGATCTTACTAATATCCTTCTTATGTATCAACTCTAGAGATGCTTCTCTCAATAGAGAGAATTCATTCTCCCAAGAGAACCTCTTCTGCCCTTCCTAGTGTGAGCTACAAGGTCCTAGTTATCATCACTACTACTCTTCACCTTACCATCCATATCATCCTTGGATATCAACTGTGTCTCCTCCTAGATTAAATCAGTCCATAGTCTATCAAAGTCTGGTAACTTGTATTGTGCACAGATCCCCTACACGAATGGTTCCAAAGACCTGGGAAGACCTCATAATGCCACATTCACCAATTCAACATCCTCCACCTTATCACCAATGGCCATAAGATGATCTCATATCTATGTAATCTTTATAATATAGTTCACAATTGTGTCCTCACTGGACATCCTAACAACTTGAAGTTGATGCTTCAAATGCAACTTCTTTCATGTATTCCCATTATGGTATAGACCTACCATAGCATCATACATCTCCTTGGAAGATGTCTTCTTAACAATGTGAGGGATCAAGTGATCCTTCACGGATTCTAGCAACACTCACTTGGCCTTCACTTCCCTCTTCTTATGGAATGCAAAATATACTAGATTAGTCAAGATAGGGACCACATCCTCAACATACTCTTTGAGGTCATTCTCCTCCAACAAGAGAAGAACCCTAGCCTTCCATGCCCGGAAGTTTGTTGCCCCTTACAACCTGTCCTCAAGATTAAATGTGTTCACCATCTTGACCTGCCCGGAACAAGAACAAGAACAAGAACAACACTCCTCTAGTTTTGTAGCCAACAAATGTGTCTCGCGATGATCCCCTTCTCTTCAAATCCAAATATTTTATTCCATGTCAATTTTCACATGCAACTCTATGTGATTATTTTTCATATCTAAAAATTGCTTCATAGTGATCTAATAGTAAAACCCTAGTTGTTATCACTGAACAATTTTACACTGAAATTATTGACTGAAATTATGTGCAGCGGAAACACAAAGGATCAAATATGAATTGTCAATACACATGAGACACAAATTTTAGTTCTGTAATCTTGTTAACTTCAGAAATTATGAGGGAAAAACCAACCCTCCCAACCAATACAATATCACCAAATATGAGGAAAACCTTGTCCTCTTTGTTATCACTTCATGATTTCCCTTATATGCAGGAGGAAAACCACGGAGGTAACCTGCAAACCAAATTTATGTTGGACTTTGACCATTCCAACCTGAGAGGGCTCTCTCAAATGTCCAATGATTGATTATAACTCAAAATATTTAGCAATGAACAAACAGAGGTCGGATTCTGTAAAAGGATAGATTTGTTTTTTGGGGTTTAAAAATATTGGCAGGAAAATCTTTAGGAAAAAACCATTGGGCAATGGATTCAAAGAATCTGAGCTGAAGGATATCTTGTCAATGGATGGTAGTGTACTTACAAAAAATAGAGGCAAGGTAGATGATGTTTTTCAACAATTAGATCAGTATTGAGATGGCAGAAGAAAAGACAAGATTAACAACCCATTACACCAAGAGAATCTAGCTTAGGATGATTTCTTAATGTAATTTTAGAGGAATCACAAAAAAGAATAAACTGCCATGAGCAGAGCACCAAACTAAGGATGAATTCTGAACATGCAATCTTAAAAAAATGACAAGTATCTCATTGTATGAATGGAGCATCAAATGAAAGATGAATTCCAAACATATATCTCAGTTTAAATACTAGAAGATTTAACAGAAAATGGGATAAGCATTGAACACAAGAATAAAATCATGTATAACATCACCATCATGAATCTTTGCTTCAATAAAAGTTTTGCATTTCTACATTCATTCATATAGATATTCAAAAAAATAGCACAGTACAATGGACTTTCCTCAACACTTTCCCCAACCCTAGTTCATTTGGATTCATAAAATATATACAAAAATATATCTCCTATCCTTCCAAATTTGAATTGAACTACCATCCTAAATTAAGCTACAGTTACAAAATATTTTTGCAATAAAATATGAACTATCTGCTAGAAAAGAGGAGCCAGTTTGCTGGAAAATAGGGGTCAAAGATGTCATCATATCTCCTGAATCGTAATATCTATTACAAAAATGAGAGAGGTTTTTGTAGAAGAACCCATGATTGAGAAAAACCTCTTAGTTTTTAAAATTCCTCTCTAGTTTCTCGGGATCCGCAACCGAAGATAATGACTTAAATAGGAAATCATTAAATATTTAAATTTGGAAAAATAAGATGTAAAGATCCATTTGATTCTTCCTAACCATGACACCTGTGAAGAAACTGAGAGAGGTTTCTGTAGATAAACTTATTCTTGACAAAAAAATCTTTCAGTTTTCAAATATTCCTTTCCATTTGTTCATAAACTGAACTTGAAGTTGACTACTAAAACAATCATTTCCAGAATTTGCGCAGCATGCCCTGGAGACTTTGCGCAGGGAATTTGTTGTGCAACTTCTTTTTCACCTTTTCTTTACTTGTTTGTATCTTAATGATGATTGAGGGTACCTGATTGATAATTTGACACTCAATATGATGATAAGCAGCCCTAGGACCACTTCATTTCCCTTTCAACACATCATTTTCTTCATCAACTTCAAAACCCTAATATATGTCAAAATTACAAAATGGAATCCAAATGGAAAGTTGTTTAATATCCCGCTTAGCACTCATAATGGTTGTTCCATCATCCTCCAACTAATCAAAGGTCCAATTCAAAAATTGACAAGAAAAACCTCATTTCACTACCCAAAACATAACTAGGACAGTTGTGCAGCGACTGTGAAAACTTGTGCAACAAGTTGTCACTTGGTGATGTCACAAGACAAAAGGAGATCTGATCACATGAGATGCTTGTACATGATATGACTTAGACACACGACTTTGAATGATTCACACGACCCCTCATCATAACTTTTTAATGACATGACAAACCATATTATAAGACAAGTTGGACACAAATGACAAGGTTTTTTATTTGACATGACTCAAAACCTTATTATTGTCAAAAAAGTAAGTGTGGTCGTTTCACCATAGACAATACAATAATATTGTCACCCAACCATAGGTCGAAGCCACCCCCGAGACCTTAACCTTGACAGATAGAATAATTTCAGAAGAAAACCCTAGACCCAATATCCAACCAAAGTAGCATACATCCCTCCAGAGCTAGCGTACCAAGAAGAAAGTCCAAACCATAAACAAGAGAAATTCCAATCCAAAATCGAAATATTTTCCAATTACAACAACTGTTGGGCTCTAAATATGTCCTAAAAACAACCTTAATCTCACATTAATTTATGAACCGAGGATTCCTCTTTTCTTTCGAGAATATCAACAAAGTCTATGCAGATAGTTGTAGAGGTTAAAATCATGTAGTTAAAGCAAATCTCAATTTATCAATAATCAAGTTCCTCACACATTCATTAAAAACTAAACTAAGAACTTACTCAACAGAATTGTAATATGATCACTAACACACTATGAATTAAAACATCAAACAATTTTTTGAATTCATCTAACTAAGAAACAATAATTTAATCTATGAAAACACCTAATGAATCAATATATCAATGATTATTTAACCTGCTAGAAAAGAACAACTAATTACTGTAAAATTAAGAAGGAACAACAAATGTGAATTTAAGCGAAAGGAACAACAAATGCAAATTTAATAAAAGGAACAACGTATGTGAAAATGAGAGGAACTCAAAAGCAATAAACTACAGCAATGGGAAATGGAACAACGATCGATAACCTTCAAATGACACATCTATCCTCTGTAATTTAAATAGCATAACCAATTTATAAAAGAATCAACACACTCGTGCATTTATCTTAACTGTTGCAAAGAAATTTAAATCACAGAACTGAAATAAAATTGATACGATTACATATTGAGACACTAACTCCTTCCGACTGGGCCCATGGTCTTCAGAAGGTGGTGCTGCTAAAAACTCAGTACGCAAAGATGATTAAAATGCTCAAGGATTTCATTAATTCCATAGCTGGTAAATCAGTTACAATGGACTTCTTGCACAGAGAAATTTAGAGATCCAAATGCTTGGATAAATTTCTTGGATGTGTCTCTATGGTTCATTACCCTCTATATATTACAATGACATGGGTAAATTAAGCTATCCTGGGGATCGAGAGATCCTCAGGATTGCTTTTACTATTTATAAAGATTACAAAATAGAGAGTCAATCTTCCACAAAACTGCTTTGCGCCTGATTTCTTCGATCGCCAATAGTCGATGCATCTTCATAATCTTCTTAACTATCTTGAGTTTAACAATAATTGTCCATTTCTGCAATAAAATCAAACAATTCAAACCGAAATTCAAAAATGTTATTCTAATATCACTCAATAACATTTCTAGAAGATTTTTTAATCATTTTCTTTCCTAATTATTTCTAATTAATAGAAAATTCAATCAACAATATATCATAAACCATGGTAATAAGGAGGATATTTGTACCTTTTTCTCAACTTAACAGCAGCTGCAACTGCAACTCCTCCCCAAACTTGCACACAACTAGGCTTATGCAGTTGTGAGAGAGAGTGTGTCAAATGAGCTCTAACGCCCTCTTATTTATAGTCCTCCAAGTGACCTAACTGGGTCGACTTCTACTCCTAGAGGCTAAGAACTTAATATTACATTTTCTCTTGAGTCGACTTGTCTTCTAGGGTTCGTATCCAATAGCTTAGGGTTTCTCTAGCTTCCTAGGATATTATAGTCTCGTCAAAGCTTACACATGGAGGTTAATACCTCCCGCAACTACCATAATATCAACAATTATAAGACCCTATTTAATCATTTTTATTGAAATTGAGCCATAAAACTCATATACTCACTAACTCACTCATACCTAAGAAAGACTGTCATGGTCTCTAGAAGGCCAAGGCATGACTTTGATTCTAGAACACATCATAATCAAACTTAGACTCTATCAACCTATTTATAGGACACTAACACTCTCATCCAATACAAATATCACCAAAATATGAGGGCAACCTTGTCCTCCAATAACCATACAAATCAAAAAACCAAACCTCAACAGTTTACTGGAAAATTCCTTTGCCCAATTTTTTTTTGCAAACCATCTATATGACTTGATGATGTCACTTGTCATCCTGAACGAGCCTACTCCTGCATAAAAAATTATATACCAAGTTATCCTTAATGAAACTCGTGTACATACGTGCTTTTCTCCAATGCAACCCATGTATTTATGATTGTTCCCACTGCAACCTGCATACATATGTGATTTGTCCTCTTGTAACCCAAATACATAAGCACTTTTCCTTCCTGCAAGTCATGTACAAGTACATAAAACCCTTGTACGGAAACCTCCTTACAATTCGCTCCCTGCGACTTCTCTTCCTCTAGGCCATATTTTCCTCCATGCAAAATTTCCCTTTGCTTAAAACACCAAGCCACCTATAAAAAGTGCAGACTCACTTATGCTAACTCCATTCTTCCACAATAGAAAATGTCACATTGACCTCTCTCCTTTATATACAAGTCCTATGAGTGATTTTAGGCACCCCTTCTAAACTTAACAATTAATTAGAATATTTTGTTCCTCTTTGTGGGTGTGACACCCCATAACAAGCCCACAAAGCCCATCAACTTGCTCATGAATCCCTAGCCTCATTCCAAGGCTGATTTCACTAAAATAAAAGGTTGATCCGGTGCCAATGAATATTCCCACATGCTTGACACATTGGCCTCTTGTGGTAATACCTCCTGAAGCTACAACTGTATATTTTAACCTTGTACAATTATTAACTGCAAATGGATTTTCAATAAAATAACAAAAAAGATACAATGAAAAATACACACATTACATAGATATTTTTCCCTTGGAAACCCAAACCGGGAAAACCAACATATTCTATATTCATTAACACGATACATTTTTTACAATACAATATACATATAGAAGCCAATGGCATCCAAAACCCTAACCCAATGACCTGGATTAGTCAACAACCCTAACTCCTCAACTGGAAATAGAAAACCATCGACAAAAATCCATGTGCTGAAAAATCACCCAACAATGGAAAAGAAAATTAACGCAACATGAAAA
>ML791609.1:21340-32964 GCA_009831015.1 Picea engelmannii
GATGCACCCAATGCAAGGTAGTAGACACTAGAGCTAGTCATGAAAAGAATATAACACATACCCAACATTCTTCCACTTGTTGCTTTCTTTGCATGCAGGGATTTGCAGGGTTACACTTTATTTTCTTCAACCATGTCTCTCACAAAATGATATTGAACATCAATATGCTTTGTCTTTGAATGATAAGTCGGGTTCTTTGCCAAAAAATTTGCACTTTGATTGTCACAATATATCCTTACAGCTTGTTGTACCAACCCAATACCTGAACACAATCTTTGTAACCATATTGCTTCCTTGATTGCATGAGTGGCTGCCATGTATTCAACTTCTGTAGTTGAAAGTGCCACTACAGACTGTCTTTTTCTCATCCAATTGATTTCTCCTCCAAACAGGTTAAACACATACCCACTTATAGATCTCTTGTGATCCAGATCTCCAGCCCAGTCTATATCCACAAAGCCATGTATTACCAACACTCTTTCTAATCCTGGTCTTCCTTGGTAGCACAATCCATAGCTAGCAGTGCCACACAAATACCTTAAAACCATTTTTAGTGTTGTCCAATGCTCTTTCCCTGGTTTTGACATATACTTGCTCAAAACTCCCACTGCATGTGCAATGTATGGTCTAGCACACACCATTTCACACATCAAAATTCCAACTGCACTCGCATATGGAACATGATACATGTCCTCATCCTCTTCCTGTGTCTTGGGACACTAATCCGTAGATAATTTTACACCAACAGGGATATGGACCTTGACTGGTTTACATTCCTGCATATTAAACCTCTGTAATATTTTCTCTAATTTAACCAGAGTTTCCTCTTTTCTCGATTTCTTTTAATTTCCATGCCCAAAATGAAATTTGCAGCACCAAGATCCTTCATGTCAAATTTAGAGGACAAGTGAGTTTTCACATCCTGGATAATCTCCTTGTTGTTTCCTATCAGCAACATGTCATCCACATACAAGACCAAATAGATCAAATGATCACCAATTAATTTAAAATACACACAGTGATCCTCTTTTCTTCTTGTGAATCTAAGTCCCAACATATAAGTATCAATTTTTTGATACCGCATCCTTGGTGATTGTTTTAAACCATATAGGGAATTTTTCATCTTGCATACCATATCCTTCTTTCCCTTCACAAAAAATCCTTTTGGATGCTTCATATAGATTTCTTCTTCCAAATCCCCATGTAGGAATGTTGTCTTCACATCCATTTGTTCTACTTCAAAATCAAATGCAGCAAAAATAGATAACATAAATATAATAGAAGTTAACTTGGCAACAAAATCTCACCAAAATCAATTCCCTGAACCTGGGAATAACCCTTTGCTACTAACCGAGCTTTGTATTTATCCACTTTGCCTTCTGCATTCAGCTTCTTTTTAAATACTCATTTGTTGCCAATGGGATTTCTTCCAGTCAGCAACTCCACTAGATCCCAAGCCTCATTCTTATCCAAGGCTACCATTTCTTCATCCATGGCCTTTTTCTAGAGTTTTCCATCCTCTGAATCCACTGCCTCCCTAACAGTTCTAAGATCAACATCAGTAATAGACAAAGAAAAATTTGAACTGAAATCAAATAGAGTATACCTTTCTGGTTTCCTTCTTTCCCGAACCGATCTCCTCAATATTGGAGTATGAGGATCTTCTTCTTCTGATTCCTATTCTTCTGTAGAGTCTGATTCATCATCCTTTAAATAACAATCAATTTTCTATGGTTCTTCCCTACTTGGTAGGACATCATGTTTGACAACATCTTTTATTTCTCTAAATACCACATCTTGGCTATACACAACCTTCTTAGTTTCTAGGTTCCAAAGCTTATAACCATTAAGACCATATTTATACCCAATAAAGATACTCTTTTTAGCCTTCGTATCTAGCTTACTCTTGTTTTCCTTTGGAACATGAACATAGGCATCACAACCAAATACCTTGAGATGTGTGAGAGAAGGCTTCTTACCAATCCATATCTCTTGTGGAGTCTTTTCATCCAGTGCTGACGAGGGTGATCTGTTGACTAGGTAATATGCAGTACCCACTGATTTTGCCCAAAATTCTTTTTGTAACCCGACACCACTGATCATGCACCTTTCTTTTTCCATCAGTGTCGTGTTCATCCTTTCTGAAACTCCATTCTGCTGAGGTGTATATGGAGTAGTCTTTTTCCTTGTTATACCGCACTTCAAGGTAGTTGTATTACTACCTATGGCCACAACCACATTATCCCACGAGTCTGGTAAAGAGCACAATAAGCTGATACATTTATCTTTATATGAAATTTTGATCTCAATAGATACTAATTGACTTACCACAGTATTGAATGTGTTCAAATGCTCTGCCACTGAGTATCCATCTCTCATACTCGGGTTATACAGATTATTTCTCAGGAATAATTTATTTTATAGGGGCTTAGACTGATACAACTTCCCCAACTTATCTCGTAGATCCTTGGTTGTAGCTTCCTATGACACCTTCAGTAATACTGAATCTAAGAGACACAGTCAGGTTGTGCTCTTCGCCTTCTGATCCAACTTTTTCCAGTCATCTGCTAAATTTCCTGTAGGTGCAATACCTGGATCCACCACGATCCACTGATCTTTGTCCACCAAAAGATCTTCCATATTGAGCTTCCACAACTCAAAACTTTTCCCATTAAACTTCTCAATCTCCATTTTCGAAATGCTCGCCATTTCTCTTCACCTAAAGAATCAATACTGCAGATCTCCCACTGTAACAAGGATTATCACAGTCTTGAGCCAGACCCTTGACCATTGAAGCCAATAATTTCTCTGATACCAAATGTATATTTTAACCTTGTACAATTATTATTGCAAACAAATTTTCAGTAAAAAAACATAAAAGATACAATGGAAAATACACACATTACACATATATTTTTCCACTGGAAACCCAAACCGGGAAAACCAACATATTCTATATTCATTCACACCATGCATTGTTTACAATACAATATACATATAGGAGTTAGCGACATCCAAAACCCTAAACTAATGACCTAGATTAGTCAACAACCCTAATTTATTAACCGAAAATAGAAAACCATCGGCAAAAAACCATGTGCCAAAAAATCTCCCAACAATGGACATGAAAAATGAGGCAAAAAAGGTGACACGTTTCTTGAGGAAAAAAAATTTCTCGGGGGCACTGCTCCCGAACCCCTACACAGGGGGCTATCCCCCCCGGTGCAACGTAGCAGACACTAGATCTAGTCATACAAAGAATACAACACATATCCAACAACATGGATAGCCTTATTATCTATGAAATCATTTCTTTTGTAATTGGAATGAAAAGGCATTTTAACATGTCTAAGGATTCTCAAAATGTTCATGCAAATTCAGAGGCTATGCCAATGTCAAATCCTTCAAGGAACTCAAAATAGGTCAACCAACTTGATTCCTAGAAAATCCTCATTTCTTTTGGGTTGATATGCAAATTTTTTATTCCCACTAGCTCATGGTGCACAAGTAAACCCCCATGGTTATAGAAAAAAAATCAGATATTCACTGGGAGAAGAAACAACATATACTTGATGGGATGGAAAATCAATGGAAATTACAAAAAAAAAAATGGCGATGAATGAGGATGAGGGTGGTGAATATGGGAATGACTATCTAGATTTATAAGAAATGCTAGCACATGAGAGGATGATTTATATTATACTCCAACTTCGATAGGTGAGGTGTCATTCTTCGTGGTTTTATTCTAGTCTCTTCTTTCAAATTGAAAAGATGTTTTTTTGTAGTTTGATACCTGTGGTTCTTAGGAAGGAACTGCCTATACTCATCAAACACCTCCTTTCCTAGACTTCTTGAATGACACAATTTCATCCTAGGACCACAAACTAGACATGCAAATTTACCCTTTGTTTGAGGACCTACAAGATATGGATTAATGTCAGTATTATTTATATAAAAAGGAATTAATATTTAAGAAGCATGCATCATATTTTCATAAAATTATATATTATTAAAGTGTAGTAATATGTAACATACCACAAAAATGTGTTAGCCCCGGGGCATCATGAATTTTCCATGTAAGTATTCCATGGAATTGAAATTGCTTTTTCCCTATTGGTCTAGAGATGTCATACATAGTGATGCCAACCCATAACTTTAGTAGCTTGTCAATAAGAGGCTTGATATATACATTCATATATTTCACTTGGTACTTATCGAATTGGGTGAAAGTACACATAATTACTACCTTGTGTGTGTGTGTGTGTGTGTGTGTGTGTGTGTGTGTGTGTGTGTACACATATATATAATTATGCAATGAATAAGACAAATGAAATTCAATGTTCAAACTAATTTTGTAAACAAATACCCAGAACAATCATTGCCAACGTTGTGTACTCCCTCTTTATTGGCATCCAAGGAGGAAGGTTATTGTTTATAACAAAAATAGGCCACACTGAGTAAATAGACTCAAGCTCACCAAATGGATTGACACCGTCAGTTTCCAATGAAAGCCTGACATTACGAGATTCTTCTTTAAAAACTAACCATCTTTATTAGATGTTCCTAAATGCAGAACCATCTGCATGCATTAGAAGAACATCATATTCACTTCTATTTCATACATGTTAATCCATAAACTGTGTAATGCTTTGGCACCTTAACAATCGTTGCAAATGTGGAATTATTGGAATACGACAAAGAACCTTGTGAGGCATATTTTTTGTTACTTGATTAGTTCGATATCTACCGATTTGACATTGCGAACATTTTGTTATCGATGCATATTGTCCATAATATATAATATGATCATTCTAACATGCGTCAATATCCTGATAATCCATTCCAATATCTTTCATAATGGCACACAACTCTTAGTATGTGCGAGGTAAATTATTTGACGCTGGTAAGAAAAATTCACCTAACAATCTACAACTTAAAAAAATAATTAGTTAATGTAAATAATATTAATCATAAATATTGCATCCTTAATTTACACATTAATTGACACTAAAAATAGAGAAAAATAAAGTCTAACTTTATGTATAATATGTGAAGAATTATATTACGTACCTTAGGATCTATGTAAGACAAGTGTTTGACAAACTATTCAATACCTTCAAGTTCACTAACAACATTATAGTAGAGAGAATATTTGTTCTTGAGCCTTCATAAAGTGGTTATTATGCCTTCTCAAGTAGAGGTACATCATGAATATCATCAAAGTTTTCCTCGTCAATAGGAGCAAAGATGTCCTGGATCAATCTGTTTGTCCCATCATCTATCTCAACAATATTATTGGCATCATATTCTTCCATAGGATTGACTTGATCTTCAATATCCATGTCATCTTCCACATCTTGTACAATCGTATTTATACTACTACTCGACAGATATTTACCTAATGATATACACCTAGGAGGAAATTTTATAAATGCAATCAATACATACATATATATATATATATATATATATATATATATATATATATATATATAATGAATAACTAACTATGGGACGTATGTATGCCCCCCCTTCAAAATTCCCATACCTCCAACGATGTCTTTCAACTATTTTCCTTACAAGTCTTCTTCTATTCAATCCCCTCCATTGATTGCAAGGGAAATAAAATTTCCCATCACCCTGTGCCTCCAATGCCACCCTTAACCTAGCAAGCGTCTTTTCACTCTCTTCAAGTGTTGGCATTGGGATTTCCTATATTTACAACAAAATCCTTTGAAGCAATATAATTACAATATACACATATATTCTTACGGTACAAATGTCATTGAATATTGACCCCATATGTACTAGAAAATTAAGCCATTGTCATCATATATTTATTAAAGGTTTATAACAATAGTCAGCAATTAATCAAGAAATCAAAACCATACATTTTTACCACATAAGACTATAAGAAAGCAATAAAAGAGAACTAGACCAAGACAAATTGTATAGTAATTAAATGGAATTGAGTAGACATGTTCATACCTATTTCATAGGAAAAATTTGTGTCCCCAAATTAAAGAGGGTCTAAGGGGTAGGAATCCAATGTGGGTATTTGAAAAATAGACAAAGTAATATTAAAAATTTGTAACCTTCAAAGTATAAAATCTGAGCTATGCAGATCAAGAATTGGATTTGAGGCAAGTAGCACATAGAAAAAAGACTAATAATTCATGCAATGAACAATGAGCATAAAAATATTTTATAACCATCGCACCTACAACAAAATAGTCGAAATCACTCACCGATATCGGTCTTTCGATTAACGTTGACTATGTCAAAGTTGACCAAGTCAATGACCGTTAAACTATTTTTAAATTGCTAGTTGGCATTATCTAGTTTCGTCCATATATAGATGAACTATCATCGGAAGATCGACATATATAACAGTTCATCGCAAGTACGACATTCATTGTGGTGCCCATAAAAAATGATTAAAATTTTAATATTATGTCATAATTTGTGACTATATGATTACTTTTATTCTTATTGTCGGAAGGTTTTGTCGAATTTTGACCCCATGTGTAGTAGTGAATTGTGTATTGAAAGGAAATGTGTTCATAATTCAATATGGGCTTAACCTTAGCGTGGGTGGATATATAGGAAAGACAGGCAGAGAAAAGGGATTTCACTTTCATGGGGTATACCTTGAATCTTTATTTGTCCAACCAACCAACCTGACAAATATTGTAAAGAAATATTCGACCAACATCCATAGCTTTCATTAGTCCCATGCCCATCCTGTTTTCCCATAGCCTAAATAAGCCTACCTTTGGCGAGATTTTTTTACTATGACTATGAGTAAGTTAGTTAGTCAACTAGTTGAACTATGGTGAGCAATGACTTAGGAACAAAGTCCCTTGGAGCCTATATCCTTTGTTACATTAGGCATAGTAATTCATGTAGAACACACCGACCACACTGAGAGGGGGGGGGTGAATCAGTGTAGGGCTCTCTTTCCACTTTCCTTCACAAAACTCCTTAGTTCGCAATCACCATTTACTCATCACTCATTACTATCATTTATAATCAATTGTATGTGAATATATATCAACAACAATAACAACAACATATATCATCAATAATTCATCACCACAAGGAACACAAAGAACACAAGATGTATGTACAATTTCCTTTTTATTACAGACTACAATCCTTGGGTTATCAGCAACAACTGAATATAGTTACAACTCCATAAGAGAACCAGCTATGCAATGCAAGACTCAGCTTACACAACTCAGCACCAACTGAGAAGAGGATTCAATCCTCAACAGATACCAATCTGTCAACAGGTATGTGACCTGTAAGTAGTGAAACACACATATGTACGTGCCCTACCAGTAGTACAGCTCACATATGTATGTGGCTTGTCGGTACTATAACCTGTGTATGCCTTCTGAACAACTAGGGTTTTATCTCCATGAAAAACTTAGATCCTCTACAGCCTTCAGTCACATCTACTTCTGCCTTTCACTGTCCAATCTGTACCATAACTAATCACAATACATCTATGCTCTCCAACAACTTACTCATGCTCCTCAACCATGAATGTTACTCAACCATAAGTAATCAATATACTATGGAAACCACATCAGTATTAAACCATAAGAGTGTTGCTCACTCTATCAAGCAATTAACATAACCATATCACAACAACTATACCAAGAATTCCTTAATCATTCACCATACAATAAGCAAGAGTATCCATCAAGAAAATTAAGTAACCATACCAGAACTTTTATGGCAGATTTGAGCCCATAGAATGTAGATCTGGAACTTGCTTCAGCCTTTAAGAACCTACCACCAACTCATACTCAAGTCTCCATGACTTCATCCAACTGTACGCACTCTGACTTCCTTCAGCCCGCGTGTGTACACGCTCTGCCTCACTATAGCTTGCATATGTACGCACTCTGGCCTATTGTTGCTCGCGTACTCCTTCAGAAACTAGGGTTTCTAAACTTCTGAAACTTTTTCCATCAAGATTTCAGACTTACAGAAACTTTGATGCGTCCATGAGATCCTCCAGTCAATCTCTCTCTCAGAATATATCTTCAATATATTCTCAAGAGATATCATCTACAAGAGACCCTTGCCTCTTATTTATACTCTCCAAGTGGCTTCCTTAGAAGCATCTTCTTGGCCAATTTGTCCACATATCCACTTTGTCCACATAGTCACTTATGTCCAATTTTTTCCAATTTTCCAATTGTCCATATATCCAATAGCTAGTTGACCACTTAACCCACTTTCCTCATTTCAGGGTTAACCCTCTTATAACTACTTTCCATATTTATAAAGTTCTCCATTTACTTTATTATTTAAATAATCCTCTTTGACTTTATCACTTCAATTTATTATTTAAATAATTTCTTCTTTGTAAGAACTTTGACTTCTTTGACCTTTTGGGGCTTCAAGCCACCATATGACGGTCCTCCAACTTCGTAAGGCCATAACTCTCAAACCGTGAGGAGTTATGTGACCTTCCACATACCACCAGAAATAGCATGACAAGAAATATCCATTTAGGATAGTTTCAATGATCTTCATCTCATTATTCAATAATTAAGCATGGGTTTTCTAACCATACTTCTAGGATAACTCAACTGCAAAGCATCTTCTCGTGAGGGCTTTCACCATAAGGGGACCACTTTGGAGTTCATCCATTTGTTCTTTCTATCAACCATGACAAGACAATAATGATTCATCTTTATATCAATCTAATTTGGAATAGCCCATGAATGATCAATACATTGATGCATCAATCCATCTTCATCTATGCATCATATATTAATGACTTCACTTGACATCAATCCATTGACAACAATGACAATAAATATTACATCAATGTTCTATGACAAGACATTGTTCCTTTGACATCAATCCTTTTACATCAATGACAACATGATCCAACAATCTCCCCCTTTGGCATTGATGGAAATGTCAACATTGATGTCAACACTAATCGTTGATGGCAACATGTAGACATGGCATTTATCTTCATCAATAGTCATCTCAATCACATCAATGTGAATATCTCTCCCCCTTTGACATCAATGGAAAAGGGTAGTTCTCTCCTTGGGGTTGCTCCCCCTGCCTGAATTCCTTTGATATTCCTTTGAATAATCTCTCCCTTTTTTAACAAGGGATATCACTCTGATGTAATGTTGAAGATATATCACTTATGCTCCTCATGTGACCATCGATCCCCTTGGAACCATGTCTCTGTGATCTTTCTCCAAGTATAGGGATCTTTTTCCAAGTACTTACCTTTGCATGTGATAAATCTCTCCTCCTGCAATCATGGTAAGAAGAATGACTCCCCCTATGGGTATGTCTCCCCCTATCTTCTCTGCAATATTAACAATATGCTACCACTGCAATATGTTTTTGCTACAAATGCTACTGCTCAACCAGAACATAGATCAACTTTCTCAAGTATGATCCTCTTTTTATATGGTGATCCTTGGACCTATCCATGCATCAAACTCATGTCATACCATACATCATGAAGAAAAAGATATGTCAACAACGAATAGAGAATCATCAACCAAATACATCATGTGCCATATTGTGTGCCAACCATGTACAACACCCATCAACCATGTACATCAATACCATACAATATGCCATAAGATATCATCAATGGAGTGTATCAACCATATTCCTCTACCAATATGCCAATCATATGCCTCAAACAAGAGTCATATCACTCATGATATGCCTCTACCATGAACCAAGTGCCAACAAGTGTCTCAACTGCATCATCCCATACATCATGTACCAAAGTATATGCTACAACAAGTAATACCAATGATGTACTTTATCCAAGTACTATCACCCACTAACATATACCATCTATGAGTGCATAGACATTGCACTAAACATGTATCACCACCTGTACCAAGCAAGTGCATCAACCATGCACCAATACCAAAACGAGATGAACTACAATCAAGATGTGTCCTCATACATGTATGCCATGTCAACCATAAGCCATGTGCCAATCATACTGCTAGAAGGTGCCTCTATCAGTGTACCAAAAGCATACCAATCATGCATCAACTATAGATCAGGATATGACTCATCAATGATGTACAACATGACCACCTCATCAACTACATGTCCCAATATGTAGCTCATCCTCATGCCAAATGCATGCACTAAGATATCCAACAAATATGCATCTAACAATACATCATGAGATATATAAATGGAACTCAAATGTGTACCATCCATGTACCATAACAGATACGCCTCAACGTCCATTCACTATAGAAAATACTAAGCATCCAAACATACATGTACTAGAAGTGTGCCTCAATAGATCAATGACATATCTAGCTATCATCATCATGATATATCTAATAACCAAAGTGCCACAACTTCACTGTCATAACCAACATTGTTCCTCAATAGAAAAATGCTTCAATCCACACTCTAGGGTTAGTACCATGCATCCAAGATAGTCTTTCAACACTCAACCATATGTCACCACCATACATACAATAATTATGTATGCCAACATGCAATCATGAAAACCTATAGAAAACAATGCCAGATCCTGCAACAAACCATGTTAGTTCCTCTAACACATAGTTATACCAACATACCATGCTGCAACTCATATGCTTAGCCTTTTTCCCAAGAATTTTACCACAAATACGCGACATGCTATACAGACAGCTCGCATATGTAAGCGACCTATTCATAGGTCAACCCGCATATGTACGCGACTATTATCAATGTAACCCGCATATGCTTCTGAAGATGTCAAACTTGAGCTTCCCTTAAGGTTTCCACTCTGTTCTGATTGATCAATCTTCTTCACCCACTTTTGAAGGTGCCCCAGCTTCTCATAACTTAAGCTCTGAGCTTCCAAATTTTCAAAAATGTCTTCCTTCCTAACTTCATTCTTTCTTCTGGTCATGTTATATGAAACATTCCTCATGGATTGTTTTCTTGTGTTCCAACAATCCTAGGATTTGTGGCCAAATCCACTACAAATGTAGCATCTCATGGTGGGAGCAGCAATGTGTCCTACTTGATTATATCTCCAACACCTTCGGGTGTTATGAAATATTTCATTATCTCTCCTTACATAAAATCTTCATTCCAAAGCTTTGTGACCATATTCATTACATGAGTAACAATGACCATGAAAAACATTTTCATACTTTTTCTTTGGTGTCCATCTTGAAGGTGTCTCTCTTCTTTGAGGTGTAAAGATGGCTTCTTGATGTCTTCCTTGCTTTCTTTTGAAAGTTTCCTTCCTTTGTGTAGATGGTTGACTTGCAACATTATTTCCATCTTTTGAAGGACTTACCTCAAGCTTCTTTGAGGTGTTTGCTTCAGCATGTGTAGCTTCTTTGTTGTATCCAACACCTGATTTATCATTTCGTGATATTTGACTATCCAAGATCTCATTTAAGATTGTTGAGATATTCAAGAATTTTTTGGACTTCTCTACTTTCTTTTTAAGATCAACAACTTCAGCTTCCAACTTGTCACATGATTCTTCCTTTTCATTTACTTTATTCTTTAGTAGTTCCTATACCCTTTTGTCTTCTTCAATTTGGGTCTTGAGATGGATATTAACTTCAAGACTTTTGTTAATCTCA
>ML791609.1:33064-52245 GCA_009831015.1 Picea engelmannii
AAAAAATTGTATAATTAATGGCAACATTGAGTAGACATAACGATTTAATTGTGTCTACCTTTATTCTTGATGGTCAAGCATGTATTTTGTTAATATATGAGATGCAATTAGTAATATAGTATAGCTACTTAAGAATCTTTGATTATCAAGTGAGCTAATTTAAGACTTTTGTTGTGTTTTTATTTTATTTTCTTTCGCTACTTAATTGAGTAAGACAAGTTTATGCATAAAAATGGGTTGGCACCTCTCAAATAAGTTCACAGACTCTTGATGAAACATATCTCTAAATTGTTAAAGACCCATTTTGATAATACAAGGAGATTTAGTTTGATCTATTTTCATATGTCTCTATGAGAAGTTGTGAGTTGATTAGTTTTATTTAGTTATGTTGTATCTTAATTCCAATACTCTATTCTAAGAAGGCAAGGGCCCACTCAATAGAACAAGTGTAATGTTATCTCATTATTTCATTGTTATGTTACCATAGTTGTTATTTTTTTTGTTGTGTGCTTATTCTTGGCATTTGAGTAGGATCATATAGTTATCGGTTTACATTAGACTTATGTCAATGAGAATTTTGTTACATCTTGAGTTAATTGATAGAAGTAGATTCCATTGAATGCAAGTGTGAATTTCTATTTACTTTTTGTAAATGTGTTTCCATTTCACAAATGTGAGTTAATTACGTGGTTTTGTTTTAGACCATGAATGTAATTTCCATTCTTAGATTAATGATGCATTGTTCTTCTATAAGATCATTATAGAAATTCACTGTGAGGAGACCTGAGGCCATCACATACATTGCACATTATCTTGCAATACTTCTATACCTTGAGTTTATATTTAGATGATTAATTACTGTAACCACCTATCTTACAATAAGTTGAATGATTAAAATAATTGTCACTTATGCTCTGTGGTCCATGCATGGATTTTTTTCTTAGTCTTGGTCAATTACATTTGATATTTGATACGCTGCACCTCATACTAGGTCTAGGGGGTCTTCCAATCCCTACTTCTATAAATATTTCTTCTATCAAACTTAGCACCTTTATTCTAGGGGATTGGTTTAGAGGCCCTATGTACCTTGGTCCCTATTACATTATTGATGGGTAATCTCAAACCATAAAAGAAGAGTCATCATTACTTCTTGAATTGGTTGTTTCTCACATGCTTGACACCAACTCCTTATCAGATAATTGTAATTCATATACATTGATGGTTCAAGTGTTCAAGTTTTAGTCGAAGACCACTAGACATGTTTGACTCTTTTCAACATTTCTCAAACCCTTGTGGGAGCAACCCTTTCAATAGTTCCCTACATGCTCATATGAGTGTTGGTGGTTAGCTCGAGTTATAGATCCTGGAATGTGTGTGGTTCTATCCAACGGTTATTTTGAGTCCCCAGTATGAGATTTCATCTAGTGAGCTCTTTGTAGATCATGAACCCCCTCTTTTCTAACAAGGCTTTTGTGGTTCTAATTGCTTTTCCCCCTGGGCAACACTGTTCCTTCACATGTGTTTAAACATGATGCATTATTAATTATTCATATGTATTTCGATCTGGTCACATGTTTTGATGATCACATATTGTACTTTATTGTCACACCTTTATGAGTATGCCTACCTCACTGATATTAAGATCATGTATACACCTCACCTCATGATTGCTTTTTTTTTCAAGTGGTCTACATTGCTCTTTCTTGAGTAGTCCTCACTCTTTGGGTACTCTCCTCTCTCTTTACTTCGTCTTATCATAACATTTGGGTAAGAAAAAAACGATGTACTTTGACTATATGAATTGTGTCTAATCTCATACATCACGAGGCATATATTATCTACCTAATTTTTCTCCATGTACCATTTGAGTAGTTTTGCCTAGATATATCACGATTTCATATGCCATCCACATTATGCACACCGTCATTTCATCATATGACCGTTTTGTACCTCACTAAGATTGATGAAACCGTAAGTTGACCATTTTTAGAGTGCCATAGTTTATCATCTATCTTCTATGCAAGTTGAGTAGTAAACCCCTCAAGAATCACACAACCTTTATAAACAAGAAAAGGGCTAGTATGCAACTCATAAATATGCACGTACTTATTTAGGCAGTGTAGTGGGTATGTGTGGAACTATTTTGAACCCTTGTCTTCATAAATGTCAATCGCACAATTTTCCATAATGTCCACTAAGCTTATGGGCTCTCATTAATACATGAGGAGGTGGTTCATATGGAAACTACTTCTAAATTATGGTTCTACTATTCACCTATATAAAGAGGTCGTAGGGATGCATTTCATATCTAGGAAAAGAAAGTAAAATCATGTTGTCGGAATGCTAATAGAAAGCTAAGGACACCATTATTCCTACTCTCATAATCTTCATTCTTACACCATTATTCCTACTCTCATAATCTTCATTCTTGCTTACCCTTTTTCCTATTAGCCAAGGGAGTTTGCTTCCATTACCATTGTGTTTGAGATTGAGCATACAAAGAGGAAAATAATCTTCTCATGAAAAGCTTCATTTCATTTTATAGGTTTTTCTTAATTTTTCATTGGTATAATAAAAACATTGTTTATTTACTTGACTTTCTTCATCTTGATTAATAGTTAAATCTTTATTCTTGAATGTTTTTCCTTATTTGCATTTATTTTGCTTATAGCATATTACAATCAACTAGTTGGTACACTTACTCACCAAATTATCTACAACATTTATGCGCTTTTTTCCTTTTTAAAATGCATTCTTTCCCCTTTTTGCCATTTTGTCAAAACTACTTATCAACACTAATATTAAATTCAATTTTCCATTCTTAAGAAATGCTTACTCTGATTAAAACATCTTTAGTGAGGGACGAGTATGGAAAGTGAGTGTAAGTCGGTGGACTTAGCGTAAACAATTAAGCGATCCTTCTTTCTGCGTCGCTCTCGTTTTCTTTATCAGAAAGACTATGAGAATCTAAAGTCCAAACCCCACTTGTCATCATTAAATTACAACTTTTAAAGATTCAATGTAAGCGTATGGTTACACACTATTTTTTATAAACAGATTATTAAAATAGTTATGATTTGACTCTCTTTTCAACAATTCGATTTTCATTAATAGTTATTATTAATGGACGTATCCAACCACCAGTTATCGGAGGCCACGTAGATATGGTCGTCCATTGGGTGGCGAACCATCCAACTGCGCTTCTATCCGTTAAAAGCGTGACTCTCCTTACCTAACCACCCCATTTTTCCTGAAGTGTCTTTTCATTTTGAATTGAAGTCGATATGACAAAATGAATTGAAAATAAAATATTTGTGAAGGTGTCTTAGAACCAACATCATCAGATTAGATTATTATCATCATTACTATAATATAAATAATTATCATTAGATTATAAGTTTAGGATGTTAATAATTATTATTAAGTTACCATCATTATAATGTAAATAACTATCATTAACATTAGTTTACCATCATGATTAGGATGTTAATTATTAATATCATCATTAGAGTATTAATTATTAACATTATCATTAAAATGTTAATAATTATTATAATATATATTTTTAGGATGTTAATAATTATTATCATCAAGTATACCATCACTTTATGCACCGTTAGATTTCTCACTCACTTCTAGAGAAGAAATTTGAAGTATGTGGATAAAATTGGATGGTGACCCTTGGGAAGTTAAAAAGCCAACTCTATTTACCCACCCTAAAAATCCAACTCGAATATTTTTTTTTTTTCCTAGTTCATATAAGTCTCAATTTTCATTTACTTAAATAATTTTATTTTTTTTTCTAAATATAATTTATAACCTCTTAAACACATAAAATCCCCTAAATATAAGTGTGGAAATTTTACTCTTAAGACCTCTTTTACCTTTATATATAAACCCCCAAAAACCCTAATGGGAATTTTATTTTTTAAGTCTTTTTACATCCTTTATATACATGGAGATAAATATATTTTTAAAAGAATTTTGCTTTGGAGTTGAGAGGAAATTTTTGTATCCATTTTTTTTTACTTTATCCTTTAAGAAAGGAGTGGATTCCCCAATCGACACTTGTAGGTCTTAATTTATCTTATTCATATAAAGGTCAATTCTCAAACTTATTTCTCCAAAAAATTCCATCTCTTTGGTCTTAATTTGCTTGTTTTTTTCTTGGGAGGACGAGCTCAAACATGCTAGACAAATAGCTCGTAAATGTCCTCAAAGATGACATATCCTACACTTGAATGCTATGTTCCCATAATCCAAGACATATACCCCTATATACATACAATAAATTTTACTTTGTAAAGCCTCTTTTACCTCTTTATATCCATTTAGTGCATCATTTACATAATGTCGATATCTTTAAAGGTGTTATTCCCACAAAGGAGATATCCTTTAAATATACACTCTTGCTTTCAAGGAATCTCTCTAACCCAATTTTCAAGATCAATACAACTACTTCAATGTTGGTTCAAAAGCTTAAACCCTCTTCAGTTAAAGAGGAGGAAGACTACTCTTTCATCCATAGGATGAATTGCAAATTTAATGGAATATAACTAAGACATATTCTAAATGTTCTACGTTTTTACCCTTTTCCGAGCATTTTTCTCGATGGGTTTCATCCAAAATCTAGCCAGAAATTTAGAAAAATAGTTGGAACTGCAAATTTCAGTGGTTTAGATTGCATATAATGGGTGCCTAGGGGTTTATTGAGGGTGCTTAAACTATATATGCATTCAAAAACACGATTTGAGCACTGTAAAATTGTGATTTTGCCAACAATCGCATTGTCGTAGTGATAGTTATTGGAAAAAGTAAAAAACTTAGAACATTTAGACTATGCCTATAGCTAAAGTTAAAAGATTTCTAGCATTGGATTGTTGGTTGTGGAGCTTGATTATCTTCCTAATTCATATGCAGATAAAAGAAACCACAGGATACACAATTCATTCCCCCCCCGATAAAAGAAATTGCAATTCAAATATTGTAATTTCGTAGTCAATCTAGACCGTTCATTATAAGGTCGCAGATCTGACGGTAGAAGTTATGTTAGGGTTTTTTTCCCTAGAAGGAAACCCTCTTTTATGAGGGAATTCTATTGTGGCTGTGTATTATTGCGAATATTGTATTATGAGAAAGAGGAGGAAGTTACATCGGGCGTGTTGTAGGTTGTATCCCTTCATTTTGCTGGATAATAATAAGGAAGGACCTGGCAATTTCTCTAGTGGACGTAGCCCACACTGGGTGAACCACGTATATATGTGTCTCTATTGTATTGTTTATCTTTTGTGTTTTATTTTTTCATTTGTTTTATTTTATTGCTTCGTGATCCTGTTTTTCTAACATGGACACAATGTTCACCTACCCTTGTGCCAAGGAGCTATTTATCTTATAATTCCTTTGTATAATTGATATAGTGATTGTTAATAGCAAGGGCCTTGCTTTGTGGGAAAATTTGGCATTTTTCAATGAAGTGTGAAAGTTAAGTTTCAATCTATAAGAAAAATTGGTATCATTGGTTTCAATATGGGTAAAAATTGTTAAATTTTCCTCTAAATTGTTATAATTGTGAATGTCGTAAATTTCTCATAACTATTGGTGACACCTTAGGTAGGTTTATTACCTTATCCCTAGAGAAGGGAGATTTTCCAAACTCTACCTTTTCCTAAACCTACATTTATATTGATTTAAGCAAGGGCCTCCCAAAATAAATAGGGACAGAATATGATATATTATAGCTAGAGAGTTGGTTAATCTACCTTTCCAAACCCTGATATTATATAAAAAATCCTCAAGGAAGAAGAACCACATTTCTATGGGGCTTGAATACTATAACAAAGAACTTGAATGAAATGGTTGACCCTCCAGGACTTTAACCCAAGTCCATGAATTTACGATTGGGAGGAATTACTATGCCTAATGCAACAAAGTCTTTAGGCTTCGATCGACTTTGTTCATAAGTCATTGCTCATCATAGCTCAACTAGATGACTAACTAACTTACTCATAATCATAGCTAAAAAATCCCTCCTAAGGTTGGCTTATTTAGGCTATGAGAAAATAGGAAGGGCATGTGACTAATGAAAGCTCTAGATGTTGGTCAAATCTTTCTTTACAATATCTGTCAGGTTAGTTGGTTGGGAAAATCAAGCTTCAAGGTATACCCCGTGAAAGTGAAATCATTTTTCTGTCTTTCATGCCTATATATCCAGCCACCCTAAGGTCAAGCCCATTTTGAATTATGAACACATTGCCTTTCAATATACAGTTCACTACTACATATGGGGTCAAAATTCGACAAAACCTTCTGACGATAAGGATAAAATGAATCATATCATCGCAAATTACAACATGATATACAAATTTTAATCATTTTTTTTTTGGGTGCCCTGATGAATGTCGTACTTGTGATGAACTGTTATATCTATCAATCTTGCGATGATTGATCCAGGATCTTTTCGTCAGGTGACTTATTAAAGAATTGTATTAAATGTGCATAAACAAAAGTACACCATAAATAAGGAAAAGCTCAAAATGAAAGAGACATAAGCATGCAATATGAACACAAAGAACTTGATAACGGAGTTCGTCCCTGGTGGACTACGTCTCTGGGTTTTGCTCTCAAATGGGTAGGCCTTTTTATTAACTCCACAAAAGAATTAGGCAAAATACATAAGTATACCTCATTCTGGAGTTAAGCTACATAAGCTTTGCTCAGATCAGAAAACTAACATCACCACTGTGTTCGTGGTGTCGAATTACCTAAAAATGACTGTCTCCATGCCTCAATCCGAGTCTAACACTTTCAGACCTAAGAGACACCCCTGCCTCGGTTTTCGTGCCCTGCCTCTGCAATAAATGACTGAGAAAAAATCTCGAAATGCATGCCCTGTCTCGAAATCCATGCCAAAATCCGTACGAGCATGCCTTGGTTCTCCTTCGTCTCCTCGTACACTGGCGAACACCCTTTTTTATATAAAAAGTCAATGGTTATGCAATAAAGAGGGCGCTTGGCGCATGGGTTAGCATATGCTATCTTAAGGAGTTTGTTGGCTGAGTCGTAGGCGGAGGTCCGGGATCGAATTCCACAGACTCCCCTTTTAGCATGTGGTTGCAACGGTTTGGCATGCTTTGCTACAGTTGGTGGAGATGTTGTTAAAATTGGCGGATGATTAAGTTGGCGGAATATGCCATATGTGGCGGAGGGTGGGAATGTGGTCGCGTGGATTAGAACATAACCAGGGGCTAGGCCGAGGGCCTATCCCCTTTTCTTTTCTTCCCACATAAAACATTTAAGCTTAAATAATATTGGTGTTATATTACAAACAAGAACTATATCGTGGCATATTGGCTAGCGCAAAGGTTGTAAGTCCTTTGGGATAAGGAAGCTAGGAGTTCGACTCTTGGGGAGTCATATAATTTTACCACTTTCCAACTAGACTGGAGGGGTGCCACATGGCAGCTCACCACTGGGCCACATGGCACCATAATATGTGCCCATGAAAATGACACTTGTCACAACCTAATTTGCCCACGTGTTTGCCATCAAACCTCTATGACCTTGCCACGTCATCCCATGCCAATTCAACACTCTGCCACGTTATCTATATGGACGTGCCATGTGTCACCCTTGCAATGGCGACACATGTTGACCTTTTGAATTTTTGACCAAGTTTGACCTGAACTTTGATCGCTTATATATTTTGCATATGAGCTCCGTTTGATGAGCAGTTTGCACAATTAGAAATCTTGCGACACGCTCTTTGCGACCATGCTATTTTAATCATGTTTTGGGAACTTTGAATTTTTTCCCTTTCTCTATCTGTTGAAGCCATTCTGAGTGTCCTGAGTTGCCTCTGCGAGTTCTGATTTGTTCTTAGCCTTCTATGGATCCCTTTTGGATCACGCCTTCCCACTGAGAGATTTTTGGACCACCAAAATCTTTCATCAATCAACTGGTAAGTGAGGGAAGAGTCCCCTCACTTTGTCCTTCTCAATCCACTTTGCCTTGCTTGGATGTGTGCCCTTTAAGCCTACTAAAAGATAATCAACATCACCCCTACGTGAGATCCTCATTCTTCTGTCCAGGATGATATCTTCCTCTAACTCATCCAAGTAATCAGGTTTAAACTCATCAACTGAAGGTATTGAAACTTCCTCATCCTGATCCATGATCGTGGGAGGCTAAAATAGTTTCAAGTTCTCTACATTCACAACAGAGTAAATATGCATACAAGGTGGAATATCTAAACGAAAAGCATTAGTGTCGTTTTTCTCCAAGATAGTGAAGGGTCCATACCAGATGGGATTGAGTTTCTTTCCTTCACCCTTCAATCGTTCCTTGCTAATGTGAAGCCATACCTGATCTCCAACCTGGAACTGATGATCAACCCTGTGCTTGTCGTGCCGAGCTTTATACTGTGCTTGACTCTTCTCCGACTGTTCCCTGACTACCTAGTGTATTTGATGAATCCTCCGGATGAACTTGCAGGCTCTATCCTCTGTTCGTTCTTCATTCACATCGACATCTCTCCCATACATCAAGTCCAAAGGAACCTTTGGTAGGTACCCAAAACATGTCTCAAAAGGTGAACTATGAGTGGATGAATGTAAATCTCAGTTATAAGCATGTTGTACATAGGGTATCTTTTCATCCCATAACTTAGGATGCTTGCTGGAGTAGCCTTGAAGCAAAAGTACCACTGTTCTGTTTACCACCTCTATCTGTCCATCGGTCTATGGATGAAAAGCAATGCTCCTCTTCAATTTGGTTTCCATCATTCTCCAAAATCTAGTCCAAAAATCCCTAAGGAATCGAGTATCTCGATCTGAGACAATGGACGTGGTTAACCCAAAGTGAACCCAAACATACTGAAAAAAGAGATTAGTAGTCTGCTCAGTAGTGATATGATTTTTACATGGCATCAAGATACACATATTTTTGAACCTATCCACTACAACATACAAATAATCATGACCCCCTTTTGTCATTGGTAAACCCCCTACAAAATCCATGGAAATGCTTTCCCATGGATGGGATGGAATAGGAAGTGGTGAGTATAACCCTAATTTTCCATTAATGGGCTTACAAGTAGAACACATTGCACACCCCTTTACATATTTAGTTACAATTGCTTTCATTTGAGGCCAATAACAAAACCTCTGCAAATGAGCCATAGTTTTTCCTACCCCAAAATGCCCAAATACAAGAGAAGTGTGAGCTTCTCGTATTACATGGACTCATTCACTTGTAGGAACACATAGCTTCCCTAGATGATAGAGTAATTTTCCCTGCAGACAATAGTTCTCTACCTGTGCACCATGGGTTAGCTTCTCATATACTTCTTTAAAATATTCATCGATGGCATATTTATCTACATAGCTATCATGAGATAAAGCAACAATAGGAGGTCTAGAAGCATATCGGCTACCTTGTTACCTGTACCTTTCTTTTACTTGATTACCAAATGAAATTGTTGTAGAAAACCCATCCATATGTAGTGTCGATATTGTTGCACTTTGGTCTGTGCTTGAAGATATTGTAAGGGATGGTGATCTGTATGTATAATTGTTTCCTTCCCTAACAAGTAATGCTTCCATTTCTTTACGCTTTGAACTAATGCATACAACTCTTTATCATATGTAGGATAGTTAACAACAAATAGGTTAAAATTTTCAGAGTGATAATAGACAGGCTTACGATATTGCATCAATACTTCACCCACGACATATCTGCTGACATCTGTCTCGATCACAAAAGGCCGTTGAAGATTCGACAATGCTAATACTGATGCGGTAATGATCTTCTCCTTCAAAGTGTCGAAATATTTTTGTTTCTTTCCTTCCCATTGAAAAGTGTTCTTCACATTAGTTAAGGCATGCAAAGGAGTTGCTATAAAGGAGAAGTTGGGAATGAATCTCCTCCAATACTGGACTACACCTAAGAAGCTTCAGACTTCGGTTACACTTTTGGCTCAAGCCATTTTACAATTACTTCAATTTTGGAAGGATCAATCTTCAATTGTCCTCCTCCTACAATATGACCTAAGTATACAAGTGCAGTCTTGCCAAATTCACATTTAAACATTTTCACATACAACTTTTCCCTCTACAAAGTATCCAATACATGTTTTACATGCCTTACATGTTCATCCCAAGTCCCGCTACAAACAATAATGTTGTCTAAATACACAATCACAAAGTCAACTAGGAGAGGCCTGAATACCTCATTTGTCACACGCATGAAATTTGTCGAAGCATTACAAAGACCAAATGACATAACTAACCACTCAAACAATCCCTGTTTAGTTTTAAAGGCAGTTTTCCATGCATCCTGTTCTGCAACCCTGATTTGATGACATCCATTGCACAAATGCAACTTAGTGAAATAAACAATATTCTTTAACTGATCAAGTAAATCATCTATGCAAGGAAGAGGGTATCAATTTTTCACCGTGATTTTATTTAAAGCCTGGTAATCGACACACATTCTCCATGTGCCATCTTTCTTTGGCACCATCACGAGCAGAGAACCACAACGAGATGAACTGGGCCTGATGATCCCTTGATCCAATAAGTCCTGTACCTTCTTCTTGATCTTTTTCATTGATCCAGGTGGATATCGGTGGCCACCCACCTTTTCCGACTGACTCAAGACAGTTTTCTGGCAATTTTGGCAATTTACTATTTTTAGCAGGTTTTAATTTCTGGGGCCATTTTGAGGGCCTAAATGAAGGTTTTTAGAGATATAGGTTCTCAATGATAATCAAAGGCATGATTGAGCCCCCAAAATGAATGTCCTCGACGATACCTTTCCAACGAGCTATCATACGCCAAAAACGGAGATCGTATGCAAAAGTTATGACCCCAGGAAGTTGATGCACCAACTTACCCAAACGGGGCCCACATGACTTTTGGTGCTTCATCTCCTAGGGTTAGGTTTTTGGATGTCTAGGGTTTTTGGTATTCCGGTTTATTGTAAAAATGCCTTCAGAGCCTCATTGTAATCATCTTCTTGCGAATGCGAGTAGTCGTCACATCTTTTCTCAGAGATAAGTTACCACCATTCTAGCGAGTCTTTCACTCTGTATTTTTAGAGTCTCTGTACATTTTTTTCATTAATAGAAATCGTGTATTACTATATATCTCTATTTATGGTTGCATCTCTGATACATTTTTGTTATATTATTGAATATCTATGATATCTCTATGCATTTCTTTATTATATCTCTGATCTCATTTCGTGCCGAAAATAATCCGGATCAGTGGTATCAGAGCTGACTGCTCTTGATCATTTTTTTCAGTGCATGTCCCCGACGAGGTTCGAGTATAGAAAGTTGGGTCTCGAGCTTGTCTCTCTTGAAGACAATCACTCTTGCACACCCAAGAAACCCTTAATGGCGGAAGAAAAGAAAAATGACGGAACAAACAATCCTATCAATCTGTTGCTTGAGCAAGCTCTCATGTGACAGAGGGACGAAATGATGGAAAATTTTTCCCACATCCTTAAATGCCTGCCGATAGCATTAGGTGCATATTCATCAAGCGACCACTTTGGAGGCACCTCGACTTTCAAGGTACAAGTTAATTTTGATTTCATTTCAAGACCCATCTTCTTTAAAAGTGCTTCTGATATTAAGTTTACTTGGGAACATGGATCAAATAATGCATCTATCTTAGTATGTTTAGATACAACTCATATATGAAATAACTCATTCCTCTTTCATTCATCAATATGATATTCATAATTGGAACTTGAACTGGAATGAAGGGAATATTTACCTTTTACTCCATCCGATGTGATATTTCATTCATCTCTTGATTCAGAACCAATATCTTGCTGCACTGTAGAAACAGTCTTTGTCTTCCCCTTTCCACCGAACTGTTTCGGATTCTTTTCTGGATGCAGTTTCCAATAGTGTTCTTCATCGTGACCGCTCTTCTTGAAATGAGTGCAAGATGGATTTCCTCCTTCTCTCGTTACTGTAGCTGTCTTCTTGTCCTTCCTTTTGAACTTCTTGAAAGTCTTTTGTGGGAAATTGGAAGGTTTCTTCGTGGGATCTTCTTGAACATGTTTCCCCCTGTTCTCTAGGTTAGTGGCTTGCACACAAACTTCATCAAGACTAGTGGGGTTAAACAAGAGAAAAGTATGAAAAATATAACTGTGAAGTGCACCAATATACTTCATTAAAATTTCATAAGAATACAAAAGAATGTTCAATGCCAAAGCTTTCTTCCTAAATTCTTCTGTGAAACTTTGTACAGTCTGACCTTTACCTTGCCTTAAAATTTTCCATTCCATCATTGCTTTATGTAAATACCCTAATGGATAGAATTGCTGCCTTATCTCTGATTTAAATTCCGACCATGAGGAAATAATATTACCACACTTACTTCTATCCTGTAACTTGGTCTGCCACCATACGAAAGCGATGCCTTCCAATCGAAGAGAAGCCAATTGCACTTTAACTTCCTCTTCGTCAATATGATGAACACAACAATACACTTCAACCCATTGGATCCAATTATCAAGTTTTTTAGGATTAACATCTCCATTAAACATAGGTAAAGAAAAATTTACATCAATCTTTAATAGTGGTTTCTTAAAAGAGGCTTTATGGCTAGAATGCTGAGAGTGATGAGAATGCTCAAAGGAAGAAGAACTAGAACTTGAAGGCAAAGATGGAGGCTCAGGAGGATCTCCTATAGCCCCTTGTTTTACCGAAGCATCATCATCTGGTGGTGCTTCCTTTTTCTTCCCTTTCTTCTTCATCCTCTTCTCGTGATCTCCATACAGTTTCTCGACCATGTCTGACATGCGATAGAATACCATGTGGAAGTTTTTCTCCTGTTTATCAAGCTTGTTCTCTTTCGCCATCTTCTTCCTTCGGGATGCATGAACAACTTTGGGATTGAAAGTCTTAAGAGTTCCTTCACCTTGCTTATGCTTGGCCCTAGTAAGCATTCATACTCAACAATTCAATTCAAAGATAACTTCTCTGATACCAACATGATCCAGGATCTTTTCGTCGGGTGACTTCTTAAAAAATTGTATTAAATGAACATAAACAAAAGTACACCATAAAGAAGGAAAATCTCAAAAGGAAAGAGACATAAGCATGAAATATGAACACAAAGAACTTGATAACATAGTTCGCCCCTGGTGGACTAGGTCTCTGGGTCCTACTCTCAAGTGGGTAGGCCTCTTTATTAACTCCAAAAAAGAATTGGACAAAATACATAACTATACCTCATTCTGGAGTTAAGCTAAAGAAGATTTGCTTAGATAAAAAAACTGACATCACCACTATGTTTGTGGCGTCAAATTACCTAAAAATGGCTGTTTCCATGCCTTGATTAGAGTCTGATACTTTCAGGCCCAAGAGACACCCATGCCTTGTTTTTCGTGCCTTACCTCTGCAATAAATGATTGATAAAAAAATCGAAATGCGTGCCCTATCTCAAAATCCGTGCCCAAATCCGTACAGGCACACCTTGGTTCTCCTCCGTCTCACTCTACACTGGCGAACACCCCTTTTTATAGAAAAAATTGGCGGTTATGTAATAAAGAGGGCACTTGGTGCATTGGTTAGCATATGCTATCTTAAGGTGTTTGTTGGTTGAGTCATAGGCAAAGGTCCTAGGATCAAATCCCACAGAATCCCCTTTTAGCATGTGGTTGCAATGGTGTGGCGCGCTCTGCTTCAGTTGGTGGAGATGCTGCTAAAACTGGTGGATGATTAAGTTGGAGGAATATGCCATATGTGGCAGAGGGTTGGAACGTGGTCGTGTGGATTAACACATAACCAGGGAGTGGGCCAAGGGCCTAGCCCCTTTTCTTTTCTTCCCAAATAAAACATTTAAGCTTAAATAATATTGGTGTCATATTACAAACAAGAACTATATCGTGGCATATTGGCTAGCGGGGAGGTTCTAGTTCCTTTTGGATAAGAAGGTTATGAGGTCAACTCTTGGGGAGTCATATAATTTTACCACTTGCCAACTAGACTAGATGGGTGCCATGTGGCAGCCCATGAATGGGCCACATGGCACCATAACATTTGCCCACGAAAATGACACTTGTCACAACCTAATTCTCCCACGTGTCTGCCATCAAACTTGTATGACCTTGCCACGTCATCCCATGCGAATTCAACACTCTGCCACGTTAGCTGTATGGACATGCCACATGTCACCCTTGTAGTGGTGACACATGTCACCTTGACCTTTTGACATTTTGACTGCTTATATCTTTTGCACACGAGCTCGATTTGATGAGACATTTGCATAGTTAGAAAGCTTATGACGTGCTCTTCACGACCATGCTATTTTAACTAAGTTTTGTGAACTTTGAATGTTTTTCCTTTCTCTGTCTGCTGAAGCCATTGTGAGCATCTGCTGACGGACGAAAATGACCGTCTGTCAATTGGAAGAGTGAGTCCAGTCCAGGATTGTCTAAATAACCCAAGCCATTTGGTATAACTTGTTTTGACGGGTTTAATGGCTCAGTTGGCCAATCTAAAAGTCCTAGAAGAAACAAATAAAATAAATAAAAGAGCCGAAATAACTAACTAATTACTAAACACTATATATATATGTACATATGTTCTAACGTAACTGTAGTAGTTGTATTTAAGTAGAATATATATAAGTCTCGTTTGTTTACATGAGTTACAAGCTGCAAGTTTTAATCGAAACTTATGAAAATCGATGTGAAAGATGATTGCTTCTAGGAAGCAGATAAAGAAAGCATATACAAATATTTAATGTTTTTCTTTTATAAATTTAAAGAATCTTGCAAAAAAAGTTAATGAAACATGAACACATGGATAGTCAAAGCTGAACCATACATTCTAGTTTCAATGATATGTAAATAACAAAAAAATACAAAGAAACTATCCTATCAGTGAATTAGTGAGGTGTATCCAAGCATCTGCATGAGTGGTGAACATCCAACTGCCATGTCCAAGAGAGAAATCTATAATGAACCTTATGACTGTTCTAAATAAATTCAGAACATGTATTGGTAGCTTAGGTTTTAATAACAGAAAATGAAACACAAACATAAACCTGTGATCTCATAATTATACATAATTATAGCAAGATAAATCTAGAAGCAATCTATGCATTTTATCATTCAATTTAAAACTCAAAGATAAATCCCATTATTTAAATCGAAGCTATAATCACAACATTTGTATTTTGTTGAAGCAAATGATAGATGGTATTTATAATATAAACCTCCTACACATCATAGATCATTTAATCTATCAGATCTGCACATGTAACATGATTAAAAAAACATAAATAACAACATTATAAACAAAAGGCTAAAGCCAAAATGCATATATGCTGTTCTATTAAGTTTTTGGAATCACTTGTCCATTCTGTAGTCCTGGAAGAATTGTTTTGGATAATGGACTTTAAAGATTGGAAAAATTAATACATAAATGATAATAATTGACCATGTACTGATAAAAAAAGACTAAAGCTATTTAAATCAATGCATAATCAATTATTCAAAGAATATGAAGATATTATAATGAAAATAAAACCATTTTACTCACAGAACAAAAGCCATTAAGCAACCTAGAATTCCATATTCTTCTTTGAAAATACTTGTCCATTCTCCCAAAGATTCCATCCATCCATTACTCTATTTGAAAAGAAATAAAAAGTTTACAAAAGATATACTATACAAAAGAGAAAGGATAAAAATCCTCCTCTCCAATTCCTGGATCTTGGCTCTAAACTTTCTCATATATTTATACAATGAATGAACAGTCTGGGTGTCACTATTAATTTTCGCCACCTGAAATTTGTCTCATAAAAAGACATCCATATCTCTCAAATCGTGCATTTGTTTGGGAAACTCTCTTTGAGGAAAGTAAATGGGTCCATTTTGGTTCTGGCTTTTCAACCGTTTCTTCAAATTCCTCACGGTTTGGCTGCAATCAGTTTTGCAAAATCCCCTGTTTGATCTTGACGCCTTTCCAAATTTGATCTGTTGTTGCTCATAAAATTATTTGTAGCAATACGAAATTATTTTTGGATCAATCATATTGAACTTATTTGGATAATAAAATCAAGCCTTGATCAAATCCGTATCAAATATTTGATAATAGAAACCTATGAAACAAAAAGAAGTCCATATTAATAACCTAAAAATTGTGAATAAAACAAAATCTAGAAAAATAAAAAATGAATTTAAACTAACTATAACTTATAAACAAATATAGTTTATAATTTTCTTTCAAATATGATCTTAAAATTCTAGAAGCTTCAAGTTAATGGAGAAGAGAAAATTATTAATTTTGGTTTATTACAAAATCAAACAAATGATAGATAATTCTTTTATTATTATTATTATTATTATGAAATGAGATGCAAAATGAAAAAAGAATTTAATTAATTAATATCACCAAATGATTTTATGAAAATGAGAAACCAACCAAGATATTATTTGATGAAGTATTGAACCCATTATTCAAAATAGTCAAACTTGCTAATGAGCAAAAGAAAGAACACATAATCATAATTTAAACGAAAGTAAACARTTGRTAAAAAWTAWCSTTTTTGTTTAAATTGAGATTTKTGTGCTCGTTTCAAACTTTTGACATATACTCTTGTAATGAATGTCTCATACTATAGTGAATGTCTTAAGTTTGTCTCAAATCAAGCCAAGGTATGGAACTATTTGAAAAGGTTGATTCTGTAGCTCATTATAATTATCAAGATTTTAATGGGGGCCATTTAAATTTTGGAAAACTTTAGGGAGAGTTGTTGGGGCCCAACAAATGACGACTTACTGGGTGAAGAAAATATCTCTGATTTGGTAAGATTTCATCTTAGGAAGAAAATAATAAGACTTATAAAAGGATTTAAGCTCCCTGAAATAAATTCACTCTTAGACCATATAGTATTAAGATAAGCTCAATGTTATAACCTGACAATAGAATTTTCTTTGCAGAAGATTATAACCTGAAATAATGTCTTAATCAAGGAGTCACGATGTTTATAAAAGAACTTCAATACCGTTGACAGAGGCATTGTTGCCATCAGACATCCATAGCCTCGACAGGGATGTCATTTAACCCACTCAAATGCTTTAATCCCGTCCAATAGTTGTATCCACATGATGTATACTTCCATAAAAGTTAATTTAAAAACATTTACCTGCTAACTCTTGACCTGACATTGCTTCGTTGCTAGTAGGCCTGTTCAGTACCCCGACAAAGTTGTCTTGGTATCATGTGTGCATTTACGCGCTACCAATGAGCCTGTTCAATACCCTGATGAGTTTACACACACTTCCCAGACATAAGTGCTTTCAACCCTCTTATGCCACTTTTAAATAGTAATACAATTATAGATTTCTTGATGACAAAGAGAGCAGGGTGATACTGGAGGTTAATTGCAATACATGTGAATAGTTTATTTATTTTATTTCAAAACTGGAAGTTTTATCATGGTTTAGAGATTTTAGATTTCCTTTAAGAAATCATCTAGATAATGGGGAAGCACTTAAAAGTGATTCCTTAAGAATATGGGTGACGTAAAAAGTTTAAAGATCATCGTAATTCTCAAAGATTTAAACCATATCTTTGGTGTAATACTTTGGCGAAGACAATTTGAGGACAAAATGAAAGTGACAATTGACTTAAAAATCAATTGTCTGAGCTATATCTTAATATCGGGACCTTTTGAATTATTTCAAATTGCTTGAAAAACAGAAGTCTTAAAATAAATGCTTCCTTAGACAATAGTTCTTTGATCAGAAATATATTGATTAAAAAAGAAAGATAAGAAGAAAACTTATTTAAAATAATCAAAGAAAACAAAAACACACAACAAACCAAATCAAATTTTATTAATGGGATTCAAAATTAGAAGTACACAAAATCAAAACAGTAAAAGAAAACTTTTCAGGAAATGATTTTGGCCAAAGATAAACTTGAGTTTTTGTATCCACTATCATCTCACTGTAAAATAAAGGATGAACTAAATCATATAAAATATCATGTGCGAGCAAGTTCTTTTCTTAAGATAGTGATGCATAAGATGTTACTTTGACCAAGCATTATTATTAAAAGTAAAAGAGACTAAAAATAGAAAAATCCTTATTAAGATGAGTGCAGTCCTACTCATGGCACCTTGGGTTAGGGTTGAATTGATAGATCAAATTTACTTATATCTTTACTTTTCATTTAAAATTTTCATGATGATACTGCATTTTTGAAAATAAATATTCAACAAAAAGAAGAGAGAAAAAGATTTAAAGTGGACTTCCCTGACAACATTCATATTATGGTTCTTTTGGTGTGCTCGCTTGTGTTCATAACTGCATTATTACAAAGAGAAAAATTGAGAAATAAAACTAAAAGAAAACCTACTCCTAAACCTACTTTAACTACTAAACAAATCAAAAATACTAAGTGAAGTCATGCTTCCAATGTAGCCATTGGAGTAACTCCAATCTTGCAATGGAAACAAGATCAAATATTACTAACAAGAATGGTATTATATTGAAAAATGACAAAAATATATCATACTTACCTTTATCATCATCATTTGAAAACAAATCAAGCATGCCCTTACCATTCCCTTGAACATTCTTTTTGTATGAATCCTCCAGCCATTCTACAATTTTGTCATTATATGGGTCAAAAAAATATGAAATAATGAGATTGTGATGCTTGTGAGAGTTATGGGGACTTGACATAACCATCATCCTAGAGAGAAGTGCCCCATCCTCTTGACAATTTTCCTTTCGTTCCATATTTTCTCCATCTGAAGGATGTAAAATGAGTGTGTTAAAGTTACCTCCTTGATCTCTTAATAAAGTGAAGACAATCTTATCATTCCATAGAAACTTTTCGAGATATGAATACTCCAACCAATCTGCAACCCTATCATAATACATGAAATTACTAACATGGGATTGTTCGAAAGAATTCACATACAAAAAATATTCCTGATGAGAATAAAGTATTAGACTATTAAGAAAAGAATCTTGTAAAAAGGTCGGATCAAGATGGCAAGAACTTATCGTGATTCTCGATCGGAAAAGAAATGTCTCATTCTCTTTAAACTTTCCATTGAGCTTAAATACTTCAAGATTAACTATTTGAGGTGGACTAAATGGAACGACCAACATTTTTGAATAATCATCATTGGTAATAA
>ML791609.1:72116-86460 GCA_009831015.1 Picea engelmannii
TCCAATCCTGCAATGGAAACAAGATCAAATATTACTAACAAGAATGGTAGTATATTGAAAAATAACAAAAATATATCATACTTACCTTTATCATCATCATTTAAAAACAAAGCAAGCATGACCTTACCATTCCCTTGAACATTATTTTTGTATGAATCCTCCAACCATTCTGCAATTTTGTCATTATATGTGTCACAAAAATATGAAAAAATGAGATTGTGAAGCTTTTGAGAGTTATGGGGACTTGACATAACCATCGGCCTAGACAGAAGTGACCCATCCTCCTGACAATTTTTCTTTCATTCCATATTTTCTCCATCTGAAGGATGTAAAATGAGTGTGTTAAAGTTACCTCCTTGATCTCTTAATAAAGTGAAGATAATCTTATCATTCCATAGAAACTTTTCGAGATATGAATACTCCAACCAATCTGCAACCCTATCATAATACATGCAATTACTAACATGGGATTGTTCGAAAGAATTCACATACAAAAAATATTTCTGATGAGAATAAAGTATTAGACTATCAAGGAAAGAATCTTGTAAAAAGGTCGGATCAAGATGGCAAGAACTTATCGTGATCCTCGATCTTAAAAGAAATGTCTCATTCTCTTTAAACTTTCCATTGAGATTAAATACTTTAAGATTAACCATTTGAGGTGGACTAAATGGAACGACCAACATTTTTGAATAATCATCATTGGTAATAATATTTGGCCGATTATACTTTTCAACCTCAAATAATTGATCATGGAAAAATCTAGATTCTTCTTTAATCACAAATTGAGATGAATCAATGGAAGATGCAATTTGAGACTCTTTCAAATCATTTCTTGATTTACCCACAAATAATTGATGAGAATAAGAATTGATATGTTCATGAGTAGAATTATTTTCCTCTTTATCTTCTATTCGGTAATCTCTTTGTACTTGATTATATAATGTTGAATTCTCTCCAAGGCAATATGGAACATTGTTGACGGGCGAAATCGACCGTCCGTCAACTGAGAGAGTGGAACCGGTCCGGGGTTGTCTAATAACCCAAGCTGTTTGGGATGAACCACCCTGATGGGTTTAGTGGCTCCGTTAGCCGATCTAAGGTCCTAAGAAAACAAAAAGAAAACTAATCTACAATAACCAATCTAACTAAAAATAAATAAAGCAAACTAACTAATCTAACTATTCTATGTATATAATCTACTAACTAATACTATACTAACTCTAACTAATTAACTATCTAACTACTAACTGAAATATAACTTATTCACAAAATGTACAATATCTACAATTTACAGATTTGAATAAAACCTAAAAAACTCATTTGCATCCTGCCCTAAGACAGAGAAATATGTTTTTGTTGATTTTATAGTTTTATGAACAGAAATATAACAGAAAAACTAACTAAACTAAACCACTAATATACTAATTCTAACTACAAACCTAAACTACAAATATATCTAAATACTAATATTATACTAACAAATTAATGAAAATAAATTACAAACTGACCTGGAAGAATGCTCCAGATTTGTCCTGTGTATGATGACTGTCTCAGCTGATCGGAGGGAGGAAACCCGCACCGATTTATCCAGGAGCTTCTCGTAAACGACAGCTACAGTTCTCTTCAAGTATGATTACAGGACAAACAAGACATAAAAATCACAACAATCATATGATTTATAAATCTCCACAATTAGATAAACCCGTATGCAAAGACTTATACAAAATAATTCAATTGATGAAGAAGAGAAATCTGTCGTTCATTAACTGAACCAAGTAATTGCTGTAGTTTTTAAGTAATGAAAGAAAATCAGATATGGATTGAAACATTAATTAATTCATATCATTTTGCAATAGACATAAGATAGCTAAAGTAGTCTACGATCAATTGCTAATGACATGCATAAACTTGAAACAAAAGATTGATATTATGAAAGCGAAAGCTGTAGCAGAACATCAACTCCTGTCTTAGTTTGTATTAGGAATCCATAGCCTGGTTCTCCCACAAGTGAGGATGATCCTTATTACAAAAATAATAAGTATTTAAAGGTTTTCCACAGGGTAAAACCTCCCTGTGGAAGTTATCAAAACTGTTTACATAAAATCTGGGAAGATATCCCAAGTTTAACTAAACTAGGAGCCTAAAATAAAACTAAAACACACAAATATCTCCCTAGCCTGTCCAGCAAGTACCATGCAATTCGAATTTACCTGAAAAGGGTAAAAAAAGGACAAGTTAGAAGGATCCTTTATTAATGAAATGATAAAAAATTAATTCTATAGACTAGCTACAGAATCTTGCGATTTTGTAGCTGGTCTAAATAAGACACATAATTAGCATTAAAATTGATTGAGAATCTTTTAAAGAATTAAATTCAATTAACATCCAATAGCTATTTGAAAACGAATCAATGAAATTGAAATTATTATACCATTCGAAATAAAACAGGATCAAAATCAATCAAATGACTACAGAGATACTCATACTCTGTTTCTTTTGTTACCACAGAATTGAACGAAAAAAATCATAATCAACAATTGTGAAATCGTTTCATATTAATTTGAAATCGATATAATCAAAACAATTCTTAGGCAATTGTTATGCTGTCTTATCACAGGAGACACGATCGAATCTAAACGAGATCATAATTGTACTGATATAACAAAGGATTTATGCCATAAGCGAATTAAACCAATACTGGCGCATAACTATCCACAAACAAAATCGTAATGAGATCAATAAGTTGGCAACAGGGTTCATAAGAATTATTTGATCGTTTGTTTTAGCCAAATGGGCAGACAAGATCGATTTACCTCGATCAAAATTATTTCTTTCAAACGAATTATAACTGAATTTGATAGAGATAACAAAGTCAATCAATTCGTTTTGCAAATTAAAATCCAACAAAGCAACTTTTACGATGCGAATGCAACTCGTGAAAATGATCAAACTAACTGAAAATACACATCAATCCAATCGAGCGAATCAAACAGCGAGGATTTAACATAGTCAGAGCTAATCAAAAGCCTTCCATGATTCAGGCGTGAATATCATTTGCACATGCTTTTAATGAGAGTAATTTTCCCATAAAAACATAGTCGTTTTTCCAAATTAGAAATGATTAGAGTTGTATTCTTTCTTTTAGAAAATTACACGACACAACATATTAAAACATCGTAACAACCAAACTCATTGAAATCATCTATCAATCACAACATATGAACCATAACGAACTCAAATCCAAACATGATCATATTCTAAATTGAGTATGAAAATATTCCTGTTCAGAGTAGATATAAAACGAATTAAATTGAAAGCAATTCATCAATTTCGCTAACTTAATCGGACAAATGAGCAAATCAAATCCAAACGAAGACCAATCAAATCCGATAAAAATCTATCAATGGCTAAATCGGGTAAATCATGTAACCGAATCGAAATTTCATTCATTTTTTAGCAAGGTACAGGATGAACACATTATGCCAGAGTCATTTCAAAATGTAAACAAAGCTATTCGAAGACCAAATTCCAATCACTATATTAATCCTGGTCATTCACAAAACTAAAATGATATCAAATTCCATACCTATATGATGGGCAGAAGGCTCGATCACGACAATTTGGAGTTGACAACGGCTATAGCCGATTCAACATTCTTGAAAACGATGGATCCAGTTGTCTTCTTCTTCCTATCAGTTGCTTGAAGCTTGTCTTTTTGACTGGTCAATACTGCAACTTGACTTTCCAGCAATTGAATTTTCGATTGGAGTAGAGGAACGTCGATGTAGTATCGTTCCAACCACAAATCACATTGGTCACAGGAAGGCTGTGTGGGCTTCGAAAGTGTAGGTGAGGGTTTGATTACATTGCCAAGGGTTTCGTTAGGCAGTTTGATACCAGGGTAGCTAGGATCATTTCTTAGGCAAGGGGGAAGATTCGAAACGAAATCATAAAGTGGCTCGGGGCACAAACCTTGTGAGTAAGGGTACTCACTGGCTAGGAAACGTTCCACGTCAGAGTCCGAATCCTCACTAAGGACTATGGGCTTCTGCTCGACAGAGGGTTTAGGTTTATTTCTAGCCATCCTCGAAATAAGCTGAGTGTTCTTTTTACCCTTAGCAATAACAATAGGGTTTGCCTTGGCTCTTTTGCTCGTAGGCTTTTTAATAGCGTCAACCTTCTCTGCTACAACATCTGGTAAGTCAATATCAGGGTCAACCGAGGGCTTAGGAGATGGCAGTAGGACATGGAAGGGCACGAGTGGCCCGACCGTGGTTTCATTAACCACAGGCTTGTCAATCTGGACAGGGTCCCAATATTGGTTAAAAATTAATTAATCTTTCTTTTCTGAGAGAGAAACGAGATATTCAAACCATTCATTAATAAGAAACATTTATTTCAAAGGAAATCTAATACCAACATGAATGAACCTAATTGCAAAATCATTGAATGATTCACCATTTTCTTTCCTTAAGCAACTTAATTCTTTACTTAATTCATCATAATCATAGTCGCTAAAATCTGATATGGAATTATGAAAAGCTACGGGGTGAAACATTTAATCATTAAATTTACTCAACCCTCCTTCTAGCGCCATTTGTTGACGAGCGAAAATGACCGTCCGTCAATTGGAAGAACGAGTCCAGTCCAGGGTTCTCTAAATAACCCAAGCCGTTTGGTATAACTCGTTCTGATGGGTTTAATGGCTCTGTTGGCTAACCTAAAAGTCCTAGAAGAAACAAATAAAATAAATAAAAGAGCTGAAATAACTAACTAATTACTAAACACTATATATATATATATATATATATATATATATATATATATGTACATATGTTCTAACATAACTGTAGTAGTTGTATTTAAGCAAAAGATATACAAGTCTCGTTTATTTACATGATTTACAAGCTGCAAGTTTTAATCGAAACTTACGAAAATTTATGTGAAAAATGATTGCTTCTAGGAAGCAGATAAAGAAAACATATAAACATATTTATTGTTTTTCTTTTATAAATTTAAAGAATCTTGCAAAAAAAGTTAATGAAACATGAACATGTGGATAGTCAAAGCTGAACCATACATTCTAGTTTCAATGATATGTAAATGATAGAAAAATACAAAGAAACTATCCCATCAATGAATTAGTGAGGTGTATCCAAGCATCTGCATGAGTGGTGAACATCCAACTGCCATGTCTAAGAGAGAAATCTGTAATGAACCTTATGACTGTTCTAAATAAATGCAGAACATGTATTGGCAACTTAGGTTTTAATGACAGAAAATGAAACACAAACATAAACCTGTGATCTCATAATTATACATGATTACAGCAAGATAAATCTGGAAGCAATCTATGCATTTTATCATTCAATTTAAAACTCAAAGATAAATCCCATTATTTAAATCGAAGATATAATCACAACATTTGTATTTTGATAAAACAAATGATAGATGGTATTTATAATATAAACCTCCTACACATCACATATCATCTAATCTAAAGATATCAGATATGAACATGTAACAAGATTAAAAAAACATAAATAACAACATTATAAACTAAATACTAAAGACAAAATGCATATATTCCATTATATTAAGTTTTTGGAATCACTTGTCCATTCTGTAGTCTTGAAAGAAATGTTTTGGATAATAGGCTTTAAAGATTGGAAAAATTAATACATAAGTGATAATAATTAACCATGTATTGATAAAAAAAGACTAAATCTATTTAAATCAATGCATAATCAATTATTCAAAGAATATGAAGATATTATAATAAAAATAAAACCATTTTACTCATAGGACAAAAGCCATTAAACAACTTGGAATTCCATATTCTTCTTTGAAAATACTCGTCCATTCTCCCAAAGATTCCAGCCATCCATTACTCCATTTGAAAAGAAATAAAAAGTTTACAAAATATATAATATACAAAAGATAAAGTATAAAAATCCTCCTCTCCAATTCCTGGATCTTGGCTCTGAACTTTCTCATATATTTATACAATGAATGAACAGTTTGGGCATCACTATTAATTTTCGCCACCTGAAATTTGCCTTGTAAAAAGACATCCATATCTCTCAAAGCGTGCATTGTTTTGGGAAAATCTCCATGCAGAAGGTAATAGGGTCCATTTTGGTTCTGGGTTTTCAATTGTTTCTTCAAATTCCTTACGGTTTGGCTGCAATCAGTTCTACAAAATCATCTTTCTGATCTTGATGCCTTTCCAAATTTTATCTGTTGTTGCTCATAAAATTATTTGTAGCAATCCAAAATTATTTTTGGATCAATCATCTTGAACTTATTTGGATAATAAAATCAATCCTTGATCAGATCCGTATCAAATATTTGATAATAGAAACCTGTGAAACAAAAAGAAACCTAAATTAATAACCTAAAAATTGTGAATAAAACAAAATCTAGAAAAATAAAAAATAAATTTAAACTAACTATAACTTATAAACAAACATTGTTTATAATTTGCTTCAAATATGATCTTAAAATTCTAGAAGATTCAAGTTAATGGAGAAGAGAAAAATATTAATTTTGGTTTTTTACAAAATCAAACAAATGATAAATAATTCTTTTATTATTATTATTATTATTTTGAAATGAGATGCAAAATGAAAAAAGAATTTAATTAATTAATATCACCAAATGATTTTATGAAAATGAGAAACCAACCAAGATATTATTTGATGAAGTATTGAACCCATTATTCAAAATATTCAAACTTGCTAATGAGCAAAAGAAAGAACACATAATCATAATTTAAACGAAAGTAAACAGTTGATAAAAATTAATGTTTTTGTTTAAATTGAGATTTCTGTGCTCGTTTCAAACTTTTGACATATACTCTTGTAATGAATATCTCATACTATAGTGAATGTCTTAAGTTTGTCTCAAAGCAAGACAAGGTATGGAACTATTTGAAAAGGTTGATTCTATAGCTCATTATAATTATCAAGATTCTAATGGGGGCCCTTTAAATTTTGTAAAAATTTAGGGGGAGTTATTGGGGCCCAACAACATCTAGAGTTGCCTCTGCGGGTTCTGAGTTGTTCTTAGCCTTCTCTGGATAATAGTTTTTCTATACATCAAAGAGTCTAGATAATTCCAACTAACCATTTGAAAACAATTTAACAGTCACTCACTTTGTTAACTTTGACATAGTCAATGTTGGTCAAAAGACCGACAATGGTGAGTGATTTCAACTATTTTAATGTAGGTGTGATGATTATAAAATATGTTTATGCTCATTGTTCATTGCATCATGTTGGATGTATGGGATGACCTTGGTTCTACCTTAGTTCTCCAACAAAACCCTTTTCACCAACGACCCTTATGATAAACCAGAAGGCTATATTGCGTATAGAGTGAACAATGCAGTCTCACCTGAGATGGTTTAGGGGTGACTATAGGATGATTGTAACATCCCCGACCATCAACCTCTATCGGGTAACACTACTGAAACAACCTTATCTTTTTCCAACTAGCTCTGATACCGAATTCTAAATTTATATGCATGCAGATCTAACTCAAATTAACAGTTACAACATTCTTCTCATGCCACTTATTCGTGTGGAAATAATCATTAAAACATACTGATAATATATGCATATAGATGACATGTTCTAACCATACACAGATTAATGCAGAATTACAGTAAGCCTACACATACAACATATATGATATATCTAGTCCTTACTCATCAAATTATAAATCATGTACAATTACACAACATATAATCAACAAAGATTTGGTACTTATCTTTCAATAGATGACCACCAATTGCATGCATACCTTCCATGAACATCCCAACCTTATACCACGTTGCTCATCACGCTCAACAGTGGGTCATCCCCAAGCTGGGACTAAACTCCACCAGGTAAGGGATTCCTAGGCTTGGCAAGGGCAACAAGAAAGTCACACAGGTCAACAGGAAGGACTATATCCCAGGGCCAGCTCACACTAACAACCTACAACCTCTCATTCCCCACATGCCTATCCCACCCTAGGAAGTGTGCCCCTTCTCTTCTCAACAATCCTTCGACTTCCCCACTTCCCTTCCAGGGCTTCAGCAACAGGCCAGGCAAGAATTCTTCAAGAATTGTAGCTATAGTTAGAATCCCTCTGGGAAATCACTTCCCCAACAACCTCTCTCACCTGGAGAGAGTTTCTTGCAGGCCTGAAAACCTGCTTCTTCAGTCCACAGGCCTGAAAACCCGCCTCTTCAAACCATAGGCTCGACAACCTGCTTCTTCATTCCAACTTCTAATTCAGTTCCAGTAAGGTGATGGCAACAACAAGGCTCAGTAAATAACACATGATGGCAACAAGCCAAACTCAGTCTAGGAACTGGGTGGGATGTAACAACCAAGTGTTAAGACATAAAATGACTTAGGAAGTTACAAGGTGCACCAGTCTTCACAGGTGATACATAGGATAACTTGAGTATGACTGCAGGTTCCCAAGGTGCGTGCTTGCTCAGAGGTCGATAATGGAGAACTGGTTTAATGCATGAATCTTGTGGTGAATTGGGAAGGGTGATAGACCTCCAGAGAATGGCAAGGGTCGTGAGAATGGCGAGGAGGAACTCCCAACGAGCTGGCTTTCCCAGCTATAAACTACATGTGCCCAGGTTGACACATGTCTTCCTGAAGCCGCATGAGTTCCACTTATCCCTCATTCCCCTTTCCCATGAACTTAGGACAACACCTATCATGTCCACCTTAGCCTTTAAGAAATAATAAAAAAATATTATTCCCTTAGAGGTAAGCCCTCTAGCTTAGCCCCTAGGCCTAGACACTTAGTCCCCTCCCTTACCCTACCTAGTGGAGCTCAGTCCCCCATAACTCTTTCTTCATGGTCAGTCTACATGCAATAGTGTAATTTTATTAATGATGTGTGCATTTACATATACAAAAATTAGGCTCTTGGCCTTAAGCATCTAGGCTCTCCAGCCTAATAAACATATAAGTCTTTAGCTTATAAACACTTGGATCACCAACCTATCAACACAATTACTATTCAACATTGGCTAGACCTTGGGGTGTTACAATGTAGATGTCTGCAATCATGGAAGGGATTGGGAATGCTATTTTTACTACTATTGTTCTACTTTAAAATACATTATTTTCATAACATTCATTAGATCTATCCTTTTATCCATTCAACAACATTCATTAGTGTGCACTGCAAATAAACCCTAACATATGCATTTTCCTAATCATTCATTCATCATAAAGCATATAAGAAGAAAACATCACACATAAATACACCATTTTACTGTGGTTCACCGCCTCCCGGGCTACATCCACAAACATCTTCTGCTTATTTCTTATTCTCCATCAAAATAGCGTTGCACACATTACATCATTAGGTTTAAGAATAGTACATGTGTAGTGATGCTGACTAGCGTCGCACCAAGCTCCATAGATTGCGACCTGACCTTCAGTTACATCTCAACATTGACTCCATCTAAGCTCCACAATTCTCAACAATACCAAACCCCATACTAAAAAAGGACACCAAAAGATACCAAATATATGATAATACTGATTCAATTTACCTCATACATCTTCTATTTATACTACAAAATTGGGTTAAAACCCTTACATTGAAGAAAACCTTAACCCTAAGTGGACTCCACTTTCCCACATTCCAACTGCCTTCTGTGCGGTTGGTCTTCATTCTTTCTTTGAGTTCCCTCTTTCTTGGTGTGTTGCTTCCTTTGTCCTTTGTCATGCTTTATCGTTCTTCTTTTTCTGGCATGCACTTCTTCCATTGGTCCATTCTGTGCTTAACTCCAAAAAATTCCTACTCCAACTGACCCCCGACACTAACCTATGGCTCATCTCGAGCCACTGAGACTTAGTTCACTTGCTGCAGTGCTACCTCCAGTGCATGAAACTTCTTTGCCAAATCTGTCACTTTCTCCTTTGCCTGCACACTCTTTTCTGCCAACATCTACACATCCTGTGCTATCATGTGCTCTTTTGGTACTTCCCTAATTTTTGTATGTACCTGTGCTAATATTCCTTTCTCTATTTACAGTTCTTCTATCATTCTTTTGGCCTCTTGCTACAATAGCTCCAATTGAGCCCGCCTTGCTTGTTTTTCTCCTTGTACTGCCTTCAGTTTTTCTTGTAGGTTATTCATTTCTTTTGCACTCTTCATCCTTTCCAGGATGGCCATTTATTTCTACCTCTGTTTTAAATCCTGTACTTATGTGGTCACCTTTTCCTGTCTTTGATCCAATTGTTGTATCCTCTCATCTTCTTCCAGGATGGTCCAAATGTGTGCAATCCTGTCATACAATTACACAACTTCTTTTACTTCCTGCGCTATGCTATCTACGTGCACAGTAGCCTTTTTGTCTCTCAATTCCCTCACTTTTGGGGGTGTGGTTGGAGTCAGTTTTTCTATTAACTCTGCTATCTCCTTCTTGTATCTCTTCATTGTCCACGCAATCTTTTGTATATTTTCTTCTTATGTGACCTCTAGTTCCTACACACAGTGTGGTATGTTGTTGTATACTTCTATAATTTTATTCTCTAGTTTGTCTGTGCGTTGTTTCTCCTCCTCCTTCTCTAGTGGTACTTTCTCACAAGTTACTTGCAATATCTCCTTAACCTCCCCGTCAATCTCTAGGTTGGTGGCATTCACCCTGATCTAGACCGTACCTCCTACATCACACTCACCTATAACCCATCTAACACCTTTGTAGGTATGTGTGCTAGAACCAACTCGATATGTTCTACATCCTTCACCTATTTCTGCAATGTATTCTCATCTACTTCTGACATTTCCTACGTGACCTTAAACCTGCAACTACCCTTTACTATTGTCTGTATTGTCTCTTCCTGTTCTTTTTTTACTGGTGCTTCCTGTGCTTTTTCTTTCTACTGTGATGTAGGCTGATGCACTGTACTTATCTGCAACCTCTATAGAATGGCATTCACTTCCACTAACTTCTCCATAATTTCCTCTCTTTGTACTTTTTCTACAAGTACTACATTCTCACCTCTATATTGGACTTTATCTACGACAAATTCCACATTTTCTTATGTGATAGTGAGTACTAGGGGATTCTTGTGGTACTTTATTTCTTCTTTATTTCTCCCTCCTTTTTTCCATTCCTCTTCTTGGTTTGGGTTGAGGTCTGCACCTCCGTTTTCTTCTTTTGTGTTTCATCAACCTGTACCTCCTTTTTACGAGAGCTATCTCCCTTTACCTTCTCTCCTTCTCCTTCTTGACATGGTGTCTTTCTTCCTTGTTTTCTTGACAGCTGCGCTACTCCCTGAGGTTTTACTGTGCTCTACAACCTTCCTTGTATTGTCTACTGGACTTCCTGTCTTCCTTGATGGACCTTCTTATGCTTGTTCCTTAGGTTTTGTCCATTTCTTCTATTTTACTGAAACTTTCCACTGCACAGGCCAATCCTTCACTATCCATTCTACTTCCTCCTGTGTAGTGAAGTACCTCATTTCTAGCCACTTCTTCTTTGGATCTCCTCTGGATTGAATCCACATGTGGTGTCTTGAAGCCTTAAAGTTATAAATTCCTTCAGTTTCCTTAACTACTTCAACTGGGATTCTCCATATGTTACCTATCGTCTGCTGCATATCTTCTAGGAACATTTAAAACACTTTGTTGTTCTCTGGTTTGTTCTTAGCATATTTTCCTTTCCATAAGGTTGTACATCGCATTGTGTGACATTTCCCTCTTTTGTCTAGAAAGGATGTGAATTTGGGTTCCTTCTAACCTACCAATGCTACTAATATAAATAGCCAAGAGTAATGGAATTCTGTCCCATTATCCTGTGCATCCCTGCAGTCTATCAAAAATTGGTTCAATAAATACGGTGCCCATTTGAATATTGTTGAGGTCATTTCCCACTTTCAAAATTTCCCTCCCCTTTTCTATTCTCCATAATTCTTTTCTCCCTTTCTTTCCTTCTTCTACACTTACCTGTTTTTCCCTTTTCTTTTTTCCCTCTTACAATCCCTTTCTAGTTCTACACTTAGTCTCATTTTTAAATCATGGGTTCCCAGGTTGGCAGACTTACAATTTCTCATATCCGTGTATAAATTCACATCACAAGTCTCATCAATCTCTATGGTGTCCCATAATTAGTCGATTCTACGATCGCAAGTTCCTGGGTTGATGGAATCGAGCTTTCATGCTCTCGTGTTCTATGATAGACACATTGCACCAAAAGGTTTCGTGATCTACATTTTGATACCTGAACTTCCAAATTTTCATTCCACCTACACGAGTAGATCAAAATGTACAAGGAGATACACTGAATATTTTTGGGTGTGAGGATCAGATTTTTGAGTGGTGCAGGGCATATTCCTATTATTCATCCCCTTCTGTGTAGAAGGAAGTAATCTGGCCATCTAGAATTGTGCAGACAGGTTGTGTCCCAGAACTATTTGATTGTAAAGAGTTGGTCACCTTGTTCACTGAGAGATATATTCCAAGCCAACAAATCATTTAGCTGAGGGACCATTCCCATGTCTCTCTATCACCTCAGGTATTTCGTAAGATGTTGAGACTTCCTGAGCCAATGCTCACCTTCAAAGGTGAATATTGCAGGGAGTTCTTGAAAAATCATGACAATGGACTGGACCTCTTACCTAAATTCCTAGAGAACCCAATGACCATCCCCGAAGACATAACAAGATTGTAGGTTGGCTCATTTAAAAATCCCTTCTAGTAAATTGCATGGATTTTTACGAGGATAACAGGACAAGAAACCACAACCAACATCTCCCGGATGATTATTTACATTCTATATTTTACGTTCAAAGAACATGCCATCTTCGTTTGGGGTAAGTTAATTTACATTGAAATCTTTTCTCAATTGGTGTAATACAAGAAGGAGAAGAAATTCTTTATGTCATATTATTTGGTTTTCATGATAGTGCATTGTTGTCAGTTCCCGAGATTATCTGTGTGCAAGAAGGTAAACTATGAATTCTACCCAGTAACCTCTTGGTATCAAACGTTGTGGAGGCACAAGGCCTCCGATCATTTTTATGAAGTTTTTAATGATTTTTCCTCAGTTTTTAAATATTTGTTGTTTGGAAAGAATGATCCCAAGATGTATGACCAGGAGAGTAAGTTCCTGGATAGAAAGGGGACACTAGAACAAATGGAAAATTATAACGTTATAAGGATTTTTGGATCCAAGGAAAATCCTTCCTTTCGTGCCATAGATCTAAAAAAATGTTTGTTGCTGAAATAGAAGGGCAGTACAACTACTGGTTGCATTTTTTCCATGAAAAGAGAAAAAAAACAATTGATACCTCTGCCTTGGAAATTTGGGGATTTCATATTAATAAATATGAACAAGATCGATGAATTCACATGCCACTTCCATAGCCTCAATTTAAAATATGTTGAAAACGTAAAAGGGTTTGACCCTAGTGGTATTTTTGTAGAACATATATTGGTTGTTGGTTTCAACAATTATTTCATTAATTCTATTATGAATGAATACAGAGACAATGCCTTAGTCACTCCCTCTCATGACACCAACACGTTGGAAACGATACTCATAACCAATGAGTCATACAAGCAAAGAGAAAAAGGTCTGGGTGAGAAAAATGCCGAATCCTCGACTCTCACGCTAAAGAGTACAACATCTTGGAGCAGTGCTCCAACGACCCACCAAAGTAAGAAAGTAACCCACAATTCTTGAGGCGGAGGAGGAGATAATAACCCTTCTTTCGACAAATTTGAAAGTTCTCATAAAGTTCCCTTGAGGAACAAAAAAAAAACATTGTGCAAGAAGAGGAGGGACCTCAAGGAGAAAGAGATATCCACAAGCTCTCCCTCGAGGATATGGAACTTGAAATTACATCGAGAAAGTGTTCCCCAACATCGACCAGCTAGTGAAAATTTCCCACTAGAACCCTCATATGGGAATAATTGAGACCGAGACCTTCGATGAAGAAGAGTGTTGGTCACTATAATTGCTTAATTAATTTCAAACAACCAAGTGAAACATAAATTATCAACCCAGGGAAGTCTTTTGTTTCAAAGATAGCCACGCACTATATATTCTCAATTCCAAAAGCACGTAGTGTTGTAGTAAGGAAATTCACACTATTTATTCTTGCTTGAACTGAAGCTCTGAATTAAATCACAGGAAAGCAATTCTCCTATTGCAATTCTTTTAAAGATTAATTAAGAATCCTGGATTACATTAAAAGTAATACTGCAATGGGAAAGAACAATTGTCTTGCAATCAGAGAACAAGACCCTTACTCTCAAACAGAGACTCAGTACTAACACTCTTTCATGAAAACAATAATGCAGAAAACAA
>ML791609.1:118292-160565 GCA_009831015.1 Picea engelmannii
TAATAGTACAAAGACTATACATATGTTACAAAAAGTTACCCACAGTGACCTATCTATGAGTAATACTTCTTGAGGTAGAGCCCATTTCTAGGCTCCGCCAAAGCATTCCCTTCAAAATCAACCAAATGATAAGCGCCCTTTTTAAATACCTCTTTGATAATGAAGGGTCCGAACCACATGGGTTTAAACTTTTCTGCCCCTAGGGGGTCCTTGTCTTGGTCATAGACCAGGACAAGGTTGCCTTCAGAGAAAATCCGAGGATGAATGGACCTATCATATTGACACTTGACCTTATGTTTGTGAGCCTCATTGGATAGGGCCGCATCGCGATGTTGCTCATCAAGCTGCTCAAGGTATACTAACCATTCTTCAAGCAGATAAGTGTCTGACAATAACTGTACTGCCAATTTTAGAGATGGGATTTGACATTCGATGGGTAAGACTGCCTCCAACCCGTAAACGAGTTGAAAAGGTGAGAAATCGATTGCAGTCTTAACAGATGTTCGGTAAGCCCATAATGCCGAGTATAACATCAAATTCCAATTTGACTTGGCTCAGTTGATAGTTTGCTGTAGAATAGTCTTAAGAGTTTTGTCTACAGCTTCCACCTTCCCATTGGCTTGGGGGTAGTAAGGTGATGAATGTTCCTACCGTAACCCAAGCTTTGATGTTAATTCGGTCATCATTTGGTTTTAAAAGTGACTGCCATGGTCAGTGACAATCTCTCTCGGGACGCTGAACCTTGCTATGATCTGGTTGAATAAGAAGAGAGTTGCATTCTCTCCATCATCTTTAAACATTGGCATAGCTTCGACCCACTTAGTGAAGTAGTCTACAACTACGATGATATAGCGGTGCCCCCTTGCTGATGGGGGGTTGCATGTAGTGTAATCAATCCCCCACTTAGTGAAGGGACCAACTGTGATGACAGGAAACATAGGAGCTGGATGTGCCCTCATCTTCCGAGAGAAGATTTGGCATGGATGGCACTTCTTGACCGATTTGATACAATCTTTGATAAGTGTGGGCCAGAAGTAACCTACTCGTAGAATATTTTGGGTTGTTTCCAACCCAGATAAATGACCGCCACAAGCTCCGGTATGGAAATCGTTAAGCATTATGATGGCCTCCTCATGAGTGAGACATTGACACAAGATGAAGTCTACACCTCTCCGATACAATGTATCATCGAGTATGAGATAATTCTTAGCTTGATGGCGTATCCGCCGATGCTCGTCACAAGAAGCAGAGGTGGGGCACTTCAAAGTCTGGAGATAGATAAGTATATCTCCGTACCAGGGGTCTGAAGATGCGATCAAAAACATATCCCCCCGGATAGGCAATTCCTCAGGCACAACGTCACCTGACTCAACCGGAAGTTCCGAAATAAGCTCTGCAAAGACCAATGACTTCTTGGACTTTGCTGAAACGAAGTCTAAGTCAAATTCTTGGAGGATGACTATCCATCTACTAATTTTTCCGCCTATAACTCATCGTGTCAACATGTACTGGAATGGATTCATGACAACAATGAAGGTGGTCTTGCGAAATGGAGCATGGTGACGGAACCGTTGAACATCATGAACTGCTGCCAACACAAGTTTTTCAATATGAGAATAATTGAGTTCCGGTCCTATGAGGCCTTGACTCATGTAATAGATCACGTATTCTGAAAACGAATCATCTTCCTGAACTAAAACCATGCTTGACTCTGCGACATCTAGATATAATAATAAATCTTTGTTATAGTTAGGTGGCTGTAGTAGAGGTGCATTTGTGAGGGCGTGTTTTAATGTGTCGAAAGAGTGTTGAGTGGCTTCATCCCAGAAAAAAGGAACGTCTTTCTTTATTAAATGCATAAAGCCCTTGGTGATTTCAACATAGTTGGCGATGAAGCATCATAAGAAGTTCGCCTTGCCTTGTAGACTTTGAAGTTGTAAGATTGTGCATGGGGGGGGGGGAAACGAGATTATTGCCTCCACCTTAAGAGGATTGACAATGATCCCTATTGTTGATACGATGAAACCTAAAAAATGTCCTGACGTTACGCAGACGCTGCACTTGTTTGGATTCAAGCGAATCCTGAAGTAGAGACAACGTTTGAAGATTAGTCTAAGGTGCGTGGGATGATCCGTTCACTTGCAAGAGCGTGATGTTAAATCATCTAAATAGGCCTCGACTATATGTTTAAGGTCATGAAAAGAAAAAGACATGGCCCCCTGGAATGTGGCTCCAACATTTTTAAGGCCAAAAGGCATCTTACAATATGCAAATGTACCCCACGGACAAATGAATGCCGTTTTGTGTTGGTCCTCAGGTTTGATTTGGATTTGATTATATCCCAAAAAACCATCCATGAACGAAAAGGCTTCACAATTGGCACAGTCATCAATGATCTGGTCAATGAATGGTGTTGGAAAATTATCTTTGGGACATGCCTTGTTCAAATCATGAAAATCGGTACATACACGAATCGTGCCTTGTTTTTTATTGACCAGCACAGGGTTTGACACCCATTGAGTCAAATGGATAGGATAAATAAAACCTACCTTTAGCAATTTATCAACCTCAATTTTGATGGTTGCTGCTTTCTTAGGATTGATTGGAAGAAGTTTTTGTCGAACAGGCTTGGCATCAGGATACATTGTGATTTCATGTTCAACTATTTTTTGATCGATACTTGGAATTTCCTCATAAGACTAGGCAAAAACGTCGCAGAATTCTTTGAAAAGATCCGTGTAAATTTGAATCTCTTCGGGGGAGCAATCCGCTCCAACGAAGACATTATCCATGACACCAGGGTTTCGGGAGATGTTGATGGGTATAGTTTCAATGATAGTCGCCATATTACCCTCAACATAAATTTACTGTGTAGTTAAGAGATTAATAGGACATGGCTGAGCTCCCGTCATGGTAACGGTGAATTCTCCTGCTTCAATTTTGCTTAACTCTGGGAGAAAGTACGATCTATGATGAAGATATTCCCAAGGTTTGTCCGGACTAGTCATTGCTTCGATTACTGCTTCATCAAAAGGCAATACTAAGTCTAACGAATCGACGTTAGCGAGAGAACCCTGAGCCCAAATAGGCTCTAGAAGTGGATCTAACTCTTGTGCGGGAGTCAGATCAGGGTTAGCTGAAGCTTGCTGGACTAAAGAGTACACTACTTCAGTGGCCAACAAGGGCATGGACATGCCTGAGTGCCCTATCTCATCCATCATGGCTGATGGGGAAGGAAGAATCCAAGGATCCTCAAAGTAAGTCGTGCGGAATGACGAAACTTGAAAAATCTCAACCTTATGGTGATTAGATATAAATTTGACATCGTCGTGAGGAGGTGGGTAATCGAAGGTACCCATCAAGGATGGGCACAAACCAACTCCTACGTTAATGACAATTGGTTGAGGATTATCTATCATTGGGACCGTGGATGCCCCAAAAGCTGGGTCAGGTTTGGAGAAGGACAATTGATCGATGGTCACTATTCGACCCTCGTGTGGAAAAAACAAGACTCGGAAAATGGTAGCAACCACAGCTTGCATAGAATAAGTTCAACTCCGTCTTAACAAGAGGTTATAGTCAAGGGGAGCATCGACTACCTCTACTTCGACACACACAGTTTTCCCTCCTAACTGCATAGGGAAAGAAGGAACGATGCCATGTGGTCGGAAAGAACGATCGTCGAAAGCAGTGAGGAGAGTAGGTGATGGAGACAAAGCGGGCTGGCCAATGGCCTTCTAACATGCTAACAACATAACGCATGTCGAGGCACCCTCGTCGAGCACCATGCAGAAGATATTCCGTGTAAAGGTTTTCGTGGGATGAGCCACTACTATCTGAAATGCGACGTGGTAAGGCAGACGAGGTTTTAAGTCAGTCATATCTAACATGATGGTACTCGGATTACAAGTCTCAGTAGAGCCCAAAGTGGTTAACAAGGCTTTCCTCTGAGCAGAGCAGCTTTGGAGGACCTCCAAAGTAGACATCGCACAAGGGGTTTGTGATAAATCCTTCACCACAGATTAATTATGGGAGGCCCTTGCGTTTGGGTTGTGAGAATATTTTTTAAATGCACCCTTGGGAATGCATGTCATTGTCTCTCCCAACATCTTCTCAATCTGTAGAGGAAGAGATGGGAGATCAACTTCTTTACCCTTCTCAGAAGCGCTTGGTTTACTATAGTCATGCACTCTAGTCATTATGAAAGAATCACCCCTAACCATATATACGTTCGTGGATGAGGGATTGTTTGGAGGAGGGAAGGTTTTTTGGCTGCCCCCTTCTATGCTTGTAGAGGATTGAGTTAAATTTTTCCCATGTTGGAAGGGATTAGTCAACACTGCCTTTTGTTGCTGTGTGACAAACTTTTGGGCCTCTGCAAGTCGAGGACAAAGGTGGGTCGGGTGGTCTTCCGCGCACAAGTTTCACAGATACCTCGCCTTCCATTTTTCTGTGTTGTCCCCACCAACATTATCAGTGGGTTTTTTATCCTCCTTACCCTTCTTTCGTTGTTTTTTCTTCCCTTCAGGCTGTCGGGTGGCCTTTGGGTTAGTCGACTGCACAGAGTGTACTTTCGACGTTTGGGTAGGGGGAGTAGCCAAAGAAGTAGTTTGGCTGGCCACTGTGTGTTGTATGGATAACTGTTGCAACTGTTTTGTCAATTGCTCAGCAAGCTTGGTTTGTGCTGAACCAACAATACCATTGGCATGTGGTCCAACTCTCTGTCTAGTTTTATCCAGTATCGAATGTGGCGCATTTGGAAAGATGTTGTATAATAAACCAGACTGAGAATAGATGAGCTCAAACTGTTGAGCCCTCATGATGGCATCTGCTTCGGAGAAAACTCTGGAAGTCGCGACGTCTTTGGATAACTATGGGACCAAAGACTTAAGGAACCACTCAAGTAGGAATGCTGGTGGGACTAGTACTTTGATTAGACTCTTCTGACGTCTCCTTTCTCGGATATGATCAGAGATATGGTCCGCTGCTGTCTGTTTGAAATTGGAGAGCAGCTCTGTGCCAGTGTTGTATCTCACAGGTAACTAGAAATGGTTAAGGAAGGCCATCGCCAGTTTTCCAAAAGAAGAGTATCGTGAGCGATCAAGCTCGATATACCATTTCGCGACACTCCTGATAAGAGTACGTTGAAACAATCACAACTGTACGGAGTCATATTTCAATGAATTAGATGAACACCAAAGATGGAAGGTAGTCACATGATCACCTGGATCTTCATTAGTCTTGGCCTTGAACTTCGGAATGTCCGAAGGAAAATTCGTTGGCATAGGAGGCCAACGTGGATCATGACAAATAGGATCGTTTAACAACCTTGTCAAATATGGCAAGTGTAAAGTCACCAGGAATGGTAGTTTGGGTTGCTGCCGATAACCTGGGAAAAAGGGTCCTAGAGTTTGGATGGCACCAGGTTGCCAGGAAAAGTTTGGTTGCTGGCCCAGATTCTGGTAGAAACCATGGCCCTGACCAGTGTAAGGATTTTTCATCTATGGAGACATCATCGGTTGATTTCCCATAAAGGACATAGAGTGTTGGGCATGCATCGTGTTCAAAGGACTTTGGGAAGGATTACCCCATTCTGGTCTTGATGGGAGAGTCATAGTAGTCTGTCTAGGGCTCCATTGACCGTGGAAAGAATTACCCTAGAACGACATTCCAAAGGAGGAAACGGATCCTTGTCTTGAGTTCCAAGGTCCTGCTATATGTGCCCCCTGTGCAGGAATAGTACCTTGCGCAAGAGGAGATTGTCCAAAAATGGGGTTGCCCCTAGACGGGAAAGCGATTGATGAGAAAGTGTTGTTACCAAACGTCCTGTTCCAAGAAACCGATGTCAAACCTACCGGCATACTATGTGCAGGTGTTGCTTGACTCCCTTCTCCAAATAAACTAGTGTGTGTAGGCTTCCCAGCGGACTGCTGATGCAGACCACCAAGTAAAGGGGACGAAGGAGGGATATGACCTCCTACGTAAGGAAAAGCGTTAAAAGGGATAGGAGTTCCCCCAAGTTGACCTTGCAGAGGAGCGTTAGAGCTCCTTGCCCCCAGACCCAAAGTCTATAAAGTGGAGTAGGTTAGTGCAGGACTTGTACCTGAACTAGGCATACTGTATGAGAACGGAGGGCCTGTCGCACTAGGTGTGAAGGGGGTTGTGGCCGCTGCCATAGACGAGTTTGGTCCACTGTGCAATGTAGTTGCGACCGAGACCATGGTGGCTCGGACCAACAATGGTAAGTTAGGAGATGACTCTCCTGTGGTAGCAACTGTGGTGGGAATTGAAGAATTCCCAGAAGAAGTAACAACGTTTGTTTCCATAGCTATGTGAGGCACTGTCTGGCGTTCGTAAAATTGGATTGGTAAAATAAATGGTGCCAAGATATCAGTGGTTGGGGTTTCAACCGAGCCAATATTGGTGGTTGATTCCTCCAGGAGTTGTTCGGGCACAAAGGTTTGTAACCTGGTCTCTTCAAAAGACCCTTGTTGGTATAGCTTCTGCCTTAATGGTGGCAGGGGTGGCTCCAGTGTAACCGGCGATAGGCCAAGAAGCCTTCTTGACCGGCGGAGCTCAGGATCCTCCACTATGTGAGAATATCCAAGACACACTAAGGTATTCTAAATGTTCAAAAGTAACACACACTAAAAAGAATCCCCTAAGAGATAAGTCAAGAAATCACAAAACTATTTGGAAGAACAGTTACAACAACCAACACTAGAGCAACTTACTGATACAAGTGCAACTCAAACACGGAATCACCCTCTGGGTATACTCTGCAAAGCATGGCCTGATGTCTATCATAGGTACCGTGGTATACCCCCACAGTCACCTGTGTATGTCCCTAAAAATATTGGCAACTAGGTTTCCAGCACGCGAACAATCACCAGGCGGGTACGGTCGAAAGTCGGGTAGACCACAATGAGCAGGGTATCAAGCCCGAAACCTGTCAAGGGTATCAAGAGAAAATGGTCCGGAATACAACTAAGGACCTCAAACGGATTCGAGACCCACTAATCCCCGTGGTAAATGCAAACGACGGAATCCCAAAACAAGCCCTCGATATGTGTTCTCCACTATGATTGGTCCGGCTTTGGAGGGGTTATCTCCGCTACCTTTCCGCATGCGACCTCGTGTTTATCCCCTGTGTTAGAGGGGGGTCCTGGATAACTTCCACGAAACTGGACTTATACACTCCCTATCTCAGACTCTAATGTTTGGTTTTGAATGGCCTTGAAGAGTTTCCTCTCCAACCTAATTCAAGGCCCTAGTCCTGAACTAGTTTGTGAACCCTACAAACATAAAAGTCTAGTAGATTTTAAGAATAGCGTTGCTTTTATGGATTTTTCTTACGTCAAGGGGTATGAGGTTGAAACTGATGATGTGTAAAGATGAAAGAAAAAACGAATGAAAAAAGATGGAAACAAAAGACTTTTACTAAATGCAAAATTTCAACAACTTTTGACAAAGAAAGATTTCTTTTTGTTTTTTAATTTTCCTAAGATTTTAGACAACAAACTCAAAGGGATTTTGCTCGACTACGAGCTAATTATTCTCTAAGTGCACTGCAAAAACTTACGAAATAAAAGACTTCTCCCTAGCTAATGATGCAGAAACACACTCTTCAACCAAAGAAGAAAATGAAGAGTTTTTTTTTATTTAAGTTCTAGTAAGGCAACAAAGGGAAAATACCAACAAGCACAAAACAAAGAAAAACAAATTCTGGCTTAAAGCACAGATCACAAAGAATCACAGTAAAGAATCACACAATGGAAATAAAAAACAAAAACAAAGACTCACGCTTGTCTAAAAACCATAAAAAAAAATTATTTTTTTATTTTCTATCAACTATTAACTGAGAAAAAGCAGGCTAAGGGTAAGATGACCTAACCTACTGACTGTTCAAACCTAGACTCAAACACCTGAGAGGAATACTTCTCACCAAGGGAGGGGATGATTGCCCCACCCTGAACAAAGAGTAGCTTGTCCAAGAACGCGACTGTCACTAAAACATCACACGTGCAAACACGTGCTGAATAGAGACAAAAAGCGTGTACATGCGAGCTGACCTTGTACAGGCCGTGTGTATATCTAAATTCTAAGGAAACTAAATGAAAACAGGTAGTCCAGACCAGGAAGAGGCCTCTGGTATTGATAACCAGGGTCCCTTGAAGTCTTGGATGCTCTTTCTAATAGAAAAGGCAAATAATGTAAGGACTAATAAGGAAAAAAAAAGCAATCTAAGATAGGACTGTGAACCAACAAGACTTAGACAGAATTCCAGAAAACCCCCTGAGAATGTGTAATTCTGACAAGGAAGAGGAGGACTGCCTCTTAAGGTTCTCTAAAGTCCTACACCCTGCTGCTATCTCTACAGCTAGCGTTCACACGCGGGCTGTAAGAGGATAGGGCGCGGGTACATGCGTGCAGGCCTTCTGTAGGCCACGTGTACCTCTGTATGTCCTGACAACTACCGTCAAGCAAAATTCAGGGAAAACTGGTATGGAAAACCAAACTCCCTGCTAGCTCAGACCCTACAGAAAAAGACAGACAAAGAAAAACAGAAAACCTAATCTTTAAAATACCCAAAAATTTAAATAAATCCAGAAACCCTAAAGAGTATTCTCCCCAGTATGGTCGCCAATTCTATCGTTGGGAAAAACACCCTATGGACTAGCAAACTAGGGTCAAACTTGCATGTAGATTTTGACCGAATTGAAACTACTTTTTTACCTACAACCCAAGATTTAAACCCCTTTTTCACAGTAAATGCATGGAAAAGAACCACCAGCCTTATTACCGGCGTTCAATGTAGATCCTCTATTGCTCTTCGATTACTTGCTTGCGCTGCTCCTTCCACAGATGACCTGCACTCAAGACAAACAACAACTATGCATGCATGCTACTTATAAACTCAAGGGTTAGAAATCAAGCATAAATTAACCAAACCATAGACAATTCATGCATTGGGACGGGAAAAGTATTCTTTTTATTACTGAAAGTGAATCAACTTACAAAAAAGCTGAGACCGACCACCGATCCTTGAACCTGATCCTGGGCTCCTCTTCTTCTGTCCTCCAAATGATTGCATTAAATCTCCTTTGGCATGAGGAAAGGCTAAAGGGTTGGGAAAATGAATTACGTAAATGGGCAGAGTTTCTTCGCTATATTTTTTCCTCCTCCAAATGGTACCCCTACCCCTTCTTTTATAGGCTAGAAGGAGATAGGGTTTTGGACGAACCCTCGACCATGCATGGTGTTACACATTATTTTCGTCATCCCTATGATTTTTAATGATGTAAACCTATCTATTTCCTTTAGAGGGGTCACAGTGGCCTGAGTTCCTGAAGAGAGAAGGAAGAAGAACTTTTCCCGAGGAAAAAAGTTACATTTTCCTATGTAAAAACCTTATAAAAAGAAATGTCCGCAGGTTGCTATATAGGCAGGGTGCGAGAATGACAAATTCCCGCAGGTTGCTATATAGCCAAGGTGTGAACAGTCCACAGGTTGCTATATAGATAGGGTGCGGACATTCCAGCACGTGGGAAAAACGTACGGTTTCTCGTATTTTCTAGAAGGAGAAGCTTCTTGGGTGAGGTGGCATACGAATAGTTTGGATCTTACTCGCTTTCATGATTTAGTGGGATCATCCTAACCTCCTCACCTTATCTTCTTCAGCGTATAAAAGGAGAGGAATTCTCATGGAGAAAGTTAGCTTTTGGTGAGCTTGAGCTTGTGGGTTCTTGGTTGTGGTTCTTTGGCTTGGAATTATTAGCTTGGTTGGAGTGGCTTTGAGATTTTCTTTGTCAAGATAGATTGTGAGCAGCTATCAGATCTATGGTCCCAGAATTCTTGGATTCAAAGTGTGTGGGGAACGAAGGACAGTTGGAAGGGACCTTATGACATCAAGGCAATGGTTGTAATCTCTCTTTCACATTTAATATGATACAGTAATATGTTTCTTTTCCATAAAGTTAGATTTACTTTATTACATAACTCCTTGATCATATGTATGGATTAGCTATTGAATATATTATTTGCTTTCACTTCGGTTGGTTTGTGCTGTTTTGATATTGACCGCACAAGAGCACTGGAGTGAAGCAAGGAACAACAGAGACCAAGGAAGCGATTACAAGGTACATATATTCTTCTCACTTCCAATTTAATTCAATAGTTAGATCTAGGGAAAGCGGTATATTCTGTCATGTTTTGTTCTAGATCCAGGTGGATCTAGGGAGATCGGTTTGTGTCCGCACTTACGGATTTATCCATAAACACATGGCCGGGAGTTTCAGTTAACTGACCCATAGCTTTTTGTTCTATCGACAACTTTCCTTTTTTCATTCTTTGTTAGGTACACGCGGGCTGTTGTGAGTCAGCCAATGTGCACACGCGTGTAGTAATGGGTTAGGGCACGTGGGCCTTGACATAAGAGGATTTCCAAAGAGTTGTTCAACAGATTTTTGGCAAAGAAGGGATATGAGTTGGCCTGATGCCAGGTAAGCATGTGTGGTGAAATTTAGGGTTATAATAGTATCATTGAATTTGGAGCTTTTATGAATAAGTTATGACATTTTTACCCGAGACACTTGTTTTTGACTAGTTTCAGGACTAGCCACAAACCCTATTTTCCACGGAGTGTAACTCAAAAAATTCAATGACCCACAAGATGAATTTGTTACCACAGATACTTAGGTATGTTTTCTCAATGGAATAGCAATTTCATGGTTGGAATCATTATAGAAACAAATTTATAGAAAAAATGTTGAGATGACCTGTAAATAACATACCTTAGAAAGCACCATCAAAAGAATTTATCCTTCCTTGTATTTCAGCCTTCTTTTCTTCACCTTCCCTAAGAAATTTGACTTAGATATCCTTGGTTACCTTAGAAACTTATATATATTCAGTATTCTCAAGTGTGATTAAAATGAGATAGCCTTGCCTCTTATTTATACTCTCCAAGTAGCTTCCTTAAAAACATCTTGTAGGTCACTTGGCCCACTTTCCTTATTTTAGGGTTAACCCACTTCTAATTTCTCCATTAAATTTATTATTGAAATGTATTAAATTTGAATTATAATACACTCATCATTTCACTTTATTATTTACATTTTAAAATCTCTTAAATCACTTTGACTACTTTGACCTTTTGGGGCTTTTAGATGACATATGAGGGTCCTCCAACTTCGTAAGGCCATAGCTCTCAAACCATGAGGAGTTATGTGACATTCCACATACCAACAAAAATGGAATCACATGTACTATACATACAAAATATTATTACCTTCAAATATAGTAAAATCATATCGTTATCCATCAAACAAACTTGGGTCCATTACCCAAACCTGGGTTCTCCAACTTCACATGGTCATAACTCTCTAACCGTGAGGAGTTATGTGATGTTCTACATACCATCGGAAATGGTATGACAAGCACTATAAATATAGGATAGTTTCCCTAACAAATTCACTATCCTTCATCTCATTATTCCACAATTAAGCATGGGTTCTCTTACTCCACAAAGCATCTTCATGTGAGGGCTTTCACCATAAGGGGACCACTTTGGAGTTCATCCATATTTACTTCTTATCAACCATGAAAAAAAAAATAATGAGTCATAGTTACATCAAACAATATTGGGTCCATTACCCAAACCTTTGTGCTATGGGGATTTCTTCAAGGGTTGACATCATTGACAAGCAACCTTAATCAACAATCATTGATGTCAACCCTAGTCATTGGTTTTGGACCGCAGGATTGATGAAAGTATTTGGACATGAAGGACAATGCACATGCAGACACAACACCCATGGATGGATAGTATACATCATGTTGTTTCTAGTGGTAGGTGACATCCCGTGGATCCTCATGGTTGAGGAGAAATGAATTTTTCAAGATGACAAAGTGAATTAAAAAAGGAAGTACAGGTCGGCCCTGAAGATAATTAAAGAAAAGAATTGCAAAATAAGAAAGTGTCAGGTCGGACCCAATGTTAAAGGGAAGTGACATAAAGGGTATAAATACATATCATTATACATTCATTTTAAATACACACAATTCGAATTTTAGAGGAAATCTGAAGTAAAGAAGGATGTATTTCAAGGGAGGATGAGGTCTTTTGGTGATGTGTTTTAAGGTAGGTTATTTACAAGTCATCTTACCATTTTCTCTATAACGGTTTTTCTAGAATGATTCATATGGTGAAATCGGTATGGTATTGAGAAGACATATCTAGGTACATGTGGTAAAAATTTAATCTCTTTATTCACTATACTTCTGGAGATACACTATGTGGAAGATAGGGTTTTTGACTAGTCATGAAGCTAGTCATAAATAGGTGTTCTGGGTAAAATATTCATAACTTATTCATATAGAATCCAAATGAAGTGAGACCAATTTCATTTGAAATAGTACGAGCTTTAGTTTCTTGTGTGCGAATTTCAGAATCTGATGTTAAACATTGAGTGCGGGGCATTCTGTACAAGTTCACTCTCCTGAATAAACCATAATTGAATAAGGTCTACCATTCTCTCTATAACTTTTTTTTGGGGAGGATTCAAGGAGTGAAAATTGGAGTAGTTTCAGAGAATACATTGACTTATATTATATACAGGATAAGAGTATACTAAGAAGTGAATAATTGCATAAGTTGAAGAAGTCCCAGGAAGCATTATCTGGTTCTATGTGATGGTTAGTTGATGGTTGTGATTTAATGTAAAGTTTTGTTATCTCTCATATATTCTTGGGTGGAAGGAAGGGGAAAGGATGGAGAGGTAAACCCTCTCTTTATATTGGAGGATTGTATCTTCATTTTGGAGGTTTATCCCTCCCTTTATATTGGAAGCTGGAGTTGCCTTTGGAAGTCATTACTTCCCTTGAACAATAACTATTGATTATTCCTCATATATTGTGCTTGGTGTATTGTGGTGTATTGGTGTAACTCTTATACTATTGTTCATTTATCATTGGATATAATTGAATGGTTTAAGTATAAGTTTTTTTTTTTTTAATTGTACTTTATACTAATTCACCTCCCTCTCAGTATCAACAATTGGTATAAGAGCAGGCTACCTTCAATACAATTTAACCACTGGAAGGAAGGTGCTAAGTAGAAATGGAAGAGAACATTCCAAATGTGATTCCACCATTTGATGGAAGCAATTTTGAATACTGGAGTAATAGAATGGAAACTTACTTGTAATCTCTTATGGCAGATGTTTGGTTCTAAGTTGCCCGAGGATACAATGCTTTGAAGAAACCAAAGACTGCAACTCAGAAGGAAGCAAAGGAACAACAAATTGGCAATAGATACCATCCTAGATGGATTGACAGATTCAGTGAAATCCAAGGTTGTTTCATGTGCATCAGAAAAAGAGATTTGGGACAAGCTACAAGACCTTTATGCAAGGGAATGAGTAGAAGAAGAAGAAGAAGAAGAAGTTGAAGCAAATTACAACATCTCAGATTTCAAAGAAGAAAATAGAGGTCAGTTCTTTTGCTTTAATTGTGAGGGAGTAGGACATGTTGAATTTGAATGTCCTCATCCAAGGATTGAAAGAGATGACACTGAAGAAGAAAATTCCAATGAATGAGAAGAAAATCATGAAGCAAAAATGATTCAACAAGAAGATGAGAATCTTAAAAAATTGAAGCATGTTGAGATTGAAAATAGCAAACCCAAAGACACTCATATAAAACTAAGAAGTGAATTGGGTAGTTCTGAAAATATAGTTGTAAGCTTGAAGAAACAATTAGAAGACTTTGAAAAACTAAGAGAATAAACCATTTCCTTGAAAACTCTACTTGAAGAAGCAACAAGAATAGGAGAAGTAAGGAATGTCCAAATGATGAAGAAAGAAGAATATTGTGAGCAACTTGAACAAGAAGTTGTCTCATTGAGGAAGAGCTGAAGAAACTCTCAAGTGCTAAAAGACTTAACATATCTTGGATGCATGGGTGAAAATTCATCAAAGAAGATGCAAATACCAACAAGAAGGTTGAATAAAGAACTACACAGATAGTTGATGAGAAGTGGACCAGGATACCAGAAAGAAGGAATGATTACAAAAGAGATGAATATCCAAGAATACCTCCTACCTTCAGGAATCAAAGAAGATTCAATCAATATGAAGGAAACTACAGAAGAGTAGATCGTGAAACCAGATGGACTACATCACAAAGAAGGTCACTTGCTCCCAGTTATCAAATTGTTTTTTCTTGGTCATTTTTATAGTTGCAAAAATTTTGGACATAAGGAAATTAATTGCAGAATCAATGAAAGGAAGAACTATGCAAGAAACAAGAATGGTGTAAATAGAAGATATGGAAATAATTGTGGATTTGTCAACAAAAGTTATAATTCATTTTCCCCATTGATGGACAAAAATATTGTATGCTACAAATGTAATTATCTTGGTCACAAAGCATGAGATTTCAGATATATGAATGAAGATGTCCCTATGCCAACCACATTATGGAGAAGGAAAGAGATTCCAAACAATGAATATTGTTAAATAACATTGACCACTGAAGAATGTAAAGAAGAAGATGAATGGTACATAGACAGTGGATGTTCTTCACACATGACCGGGGATCAAGACAAATTCATCAGCTTGAAGAGAAAGGGTGGAAATGTTGCATTTGGAGATGACTCATTTGCCAAAATAATTGGAAAAGGTGTAGTATATCTTGGAAGAAAAAATGTAAAAGAAAAGAATTTCCTATTGGTTGAATACTTGAAGCATAATCTATTCAGTGTTAGTAAAATGTGTGATCAAGGATATACTCTCACGTTTGAATCACAAAGATGAAAAATCAATGAAGAAGGTTCAGGAATAGTGGTTGCAACTGCAACAAGAAGAACAAGTAACATATACGTCCTAAATCCATGAAAAATCTCCAAGGAATAAAGAGACCATAAAAATGAAGTGTTATTAAGTGCTATATGTTCAGGGGGAGCAACCCTAAAGAAGAGAGTTACATTTTTCCATTAAACTCAGGGGGAGTATCCATACCATTTTCCATTGATGTCAAAGGGGGAGAGAAATTGGGATCATGATGACAGGGGGAGCATGAGTGTTTCCATCAATGACAAAGGGGGATATTGTTGGAAGATTGGTTGTTGTCATTGATGTCAACCCTAGTAATTGGTTTTGGACCACAAGACCGATGAAGGTATTTGGACATGAAGGACAATGCACATGTAAGAACAACACCCATGGATGGATAGTATACATCATGTTGTTTCCGGTGGTAGGTGACACGTCATGTGGATCCTCATGGTTGAGGAGAAATCAATTTTTGAAGATGACAAAGTGAATTGAAGAAGGAAGTACAGGTCAACCCTGAAGATAATTAAAGAAAATAATTACAAAATAAGAAAGTGTCAGGTTGGCCCTAATGTTAAAAGGAAGTGACATAAAGGGTATAAATACATATAATTATACATTCATTTTAAATACACACAAGTCGAATTTCAGACTAAATCAAAAGTAAAAAAGGCCGGATTTCAAGGGAGGATGAAGTCTTTTGGTGATGTGTTCTAAGGTATGTTATTTACAGGCCATCTTACCATTTTTTCTATAAATTATTTTCTAGAACGATTCAAATGGTGAAATTGGTATGGTATTGAGAAGACATATCCAGGTACATGTGGTAAAAATTTTAGCTCATTATTCACTATACTTTTGGAGATACACTATGTGGAAGATAGTGTTTTTTAGTAGTCTTGAAGCTAGTCATAAACATGTGTTACGGGTAAAAAAATCATAACTTATTCATAGAGAATACAAATGAAATGAGACCAATTTCATTAGAAATATTACAGGCTGTAGTTTCTTTTTTGCGAATTTCAGAATCCGATGTTAAATATTGAGCGTGGGGCATTCTGTACAAGTTCGCTCTCCTGAATAAACTATAAATTAATAAGGTCTACCATTCTCTCTATAACTTGTTTTTGGGGAGAATTCAAGGAGTGAAAATTGGAGGAGTTTCAGAGAATACATTGAGTTATATTATCTACAGGATCAAAGTATTCTAAGAAGTGAATAATTGCAGAAGTTGAAGAGGTCTCAGGAAGCATTATCTGGTTCTATGTGATGGTTAGTTGATGGTGATGATTTAATGTAAAGTTTTGTTATCTCTCATATATTATTAGTTGGAAGTAAGGGGAATGGATGGAGAGGTCAACCCTCTCTTGATATTGGATGATTGTACTTTCCTTTTCGAGGTTTATCCCTCCATTTATATTTGGAAGCTGGAGCTACCTAATTTGGAAGTCATTACTTCCCTTGAACAATAACTATTGATTATTCCTCATATGTTGTGCATGGTATATTGTGGTGTATTGGTGTAACTCTTATACTATTGTTCATTGCTCATTGGATATAATTGAATGGTTTAAGTATAATTTNAATTGTACTTGATACTGATTCACCCTCCTGTCAGTATCAACAACAACAACTCCCCATATCATCACAATTTTTAATATTATTCTGGTAGACCTGCCTCCAACATATGGGGTTGTGTTGGGAAGAGATTGGAGCTCCATTATAGGTGGATATATAATGAACTATGGAAGCTATATGATGCTACCGGGAAAGGAGGGAGCAATGATTAAAGTACCCCGTGAGCCCATAAAACCTTTCTCCTTCAATAAGAAGGATAATGAATTAGTGGAAAATTACATATACATTAGGATAAAAAACTATGCTATATTGGACATGGAGAAAGATGAAAACCTAGAATGAGTTCAAGACTTGGAGGCCCTAGAATGTTTATTTGAAGGCTACTAGAGAATTTCATTCTATGGAGCATTTTCTAAATTTGGTAACGAAGTTGGAATTGTTCTCATAAGCCCAGATAAGACGACACATCCTCACGCTGTAAGACTGAGTTTCCATGCATGAACAATGAGGCAGAATACAAAGATTTGATCCACAAGATTATCCTCTCACAAGGAATGAAAATAGAACATGTCATTGTGACTGGAGATTCATATTTGGTCATCAACCAGTTTACCCAAAAGTACAAAATAAAAAAGGAAAGACTTAAACTGTATTTCAAAAGCGTTAATGAACTAATGGAATCTTTCAACTATTTCAATATTGATTTCATTCCAAGGGATAAGAATCATAAGGCTGATTATCTAGCCTTGGCAGCTTCAAATATAGATGATGTCCTGAGCAAAACGTCTTTCCAGGTGGAAAGGGCCTTTCAGCCATCCGTGCCCAATAATATTGAGTACTTGCAAGTGTTTGCCAATGATGAACAATTGGAGATTTGTTTGTTAAATGATGATGACAAAGAATATCATAAATTGATTTCCATCCCCAAATAATCAATAAAAGATGAATCTTTGTTTACAAAATATGATCATGCCAATACTCTTCTTGAAGAATTTTCAGTTTGAAAGGTGCAAGAGACAAGAAAAGTCAATATTGGAATGAACCAGTCCCTGAAATATGTCGATTTGGGAGTCGATTGTACCCCCGAAGAAGTTGATCAATATGTTTCCTTGTTCAAGGAATACATTGATGTGTTTTCTTGGACCTATGATGAGTTAAAGGCCTATGAAAAAACGATATTCCATCATATCATTCCTTTGAGGGAAGAAGCCAAACTGGCGAAACAAAAAATAAGGATGATGGATCCCAAGTTGAAGCCTCTGGTAAAAATTGAGTTGGAAAAGTTGAAGAAGGTAGGGATACTCTATCCCATCAGACATTCAAAATGGCTTTCAAATCCAGTGATTGTCAAGAATAAGACCGGGAAATCTGAATGTGTGTCGACTTCAAAGATCTTAGCAAAGTGACCATAAAATATAATTTTTTGCTGCCCAACATGGAGTTTCTGCTACAACAAGTTATGAGATCGGCATGCATGTCTATGTTGCATGGTTTCTCTAGATATAATCAAGTTTTATTTGCTAAGGAAGATAGATAAAAGGCAACATTTATCACACCATGGGAAACATATGCATATGCTAGAATGCCCTTCGGTTTGAAGAATGTTGGAGCCACATTCCAAAGGGCCATGGATCATGTGTTCAATGAATTGATAGGAATTTTTATGGAAGACTACTAGGATGGCTTGACATTTCATTCAATAGAAAGGGAGGATCACATCTATCATTTAAGAAAAGTCTTTGAAATATGTAGATTATATGACGTTTCTCTGAACCCAAAGAAATGCTTGTTTGTTGTAACTCAAGGCAAGTTGTTGGGCTACATTGTATGCAAGGAAGGGATTTAAATAGACCCAAAAAGAGTTAAAGCAATTAATCAACTTAACCCCTCGACATCCAATAAGGGAGTCCAGTCATTCTTCGGGAAAATTAATTTTGTTCAAAGATTTGTTCCTGATTACGCAAGCATCATAAAACCCATCAATTTGTTGCTGAAAAAGGAACAGAGGTTCGAGTGGAAAACAAATTCTTAGGAAGAATTCAACAATATCAAGGGGACCATCACCACTACTCCCTTCCTCATTAGTCCATATTTTTAGAGGGATTTTATTATCTATTCATTTTCTATAGAGGGAGTTGTCATGTCTGTCCTCATAAAGAAAAATAAAAATGGAGAAGAGCTCCCATAATTTTTATGAGAAAAACTCTACACGACTATGAGTTGAAGTATTCTAAACTCGAGAAATGGGCTTTGGCTATTGTAAAAGATGTGGCACACTTTCATACGTATATACTAATCTCCCATGTTATAGCTTACATCCCCTCGTCCCTCATCAATATGCTTCTAAATCAACAATTGAGAGAAGGGAAATGGGCCAACTGGTTAGCAAAAATTCAAGAGTATGATATTGAGATCAAACCATTGAAGGAAATACAAGGACACAGATTATGTAAGCTTATGGAGAATGGGGACCTAGTTGATTGGATGATTTCAATATTAGTTGGGGAACCATTAGATGATTCAGAATAGTACAAAGAGGAAAAAATGCTAATTAACCTTGAGATTAATGCATTGGTCTCTGTGGTTAATACTGAAGATATAGAAGACACTTCACCTATCCAGAAAAGGATCAATCAATTGCTGAAGATAGAGGAGTAATGAAAGAAAGCCCTGAATTAGAATTCTCAGAGGCAACAGATCGTAAAAAAATATTTTGATCAAAGCACAACTATGAAGAACTTTCATAAGGGAGAATTGGTACTGCTTTGGAACAAAGCCAAGGAAAATACATCCATGCACACAAAGTTCAAAGCACTCTGGATTAGACCTGTTGGAAGTATGCCAAAGAGGAAAGAGAGGAGATTTTGGGAAAGAAGGCATGCACGAGGAAAGAGACAGATGGAAGGAAGAACAACACAAGCGCATGCATGGAATACCTAACTGTTACGAGGAAAATTTCTATATGGATAGGGTACACCACAATAGACAGGTATGATTGTAGAAATCAACTCTTTCCCATAAACATGCTATATAAACCAATGTCCAAGCGAGATAAGAAAGGGACCTAACTCATCCAGATGTTTGATGATGTCCACCGTTGAGAACTTTGACCCAAAGATTTATACCTGCCACAATTTCTCAACAAACAAGTGAGGCAATCATATAGTGATAATATAAAAGATTAGCACATTAGATAGCATAATCCATTAATATACAAAACAAACATGCCCATGGATAATAACTCATATATTTGCAAGATATCGATTAGACGAGAAATGAGTATTTCTATTAATAAATGATCAACAGAAGTGAAAACATTAAAGACTTCCATGTCAGCACGGTTCAAAATCGAGAAACCAAGTTCCTTCCCACTAGGCCTCCACCACTTCAATCCTCCACCAAAGGCAAGCTTATATAAGGGAGACAAAGAGGTTCTCCATGAATAAGGGAAGAGATTGGGGGATGAACACTGTGTTCAGACTTGAAGGACAAAGAGATGCATACTCAATATGAAGTAATAATTTCTCCATAGTAACTTTTCTCTCAAAGTTGAATTCTCTCTCCTTTTCCATATCTCAGAATTGGATTCTTTGTAGCCTTCAAAATGCAACTGAAGGGATGATTCACAACGTTTCCAATATATGGAAGGCCAAGGATCAAAGATCTTCTGTCGTGACATGGAAACCCAACATTTAATTTTGATTTTCTGTCACAAATACTGATGTACGCGGGCTATAGTGGAGCAACCTGCGTATACGCTTGTTGTAACATACCTAGCACGTGGCTAGAAAAGTTTGGCTTTATTTCCTTTTAAAGTCCCTCATATGCCCATGGTTATGCCCACAACCCTTACCAAGAGGGCTCTTCTACTATCGCGATCTGGAGAGTCATGATGCAAGCCTTCCCTCATATTCTCTTGTCTTTTGAAGGGCCGAGACCTGAAACGGGTTTCACCACTTATCGATATTAACAACAACTCGGATTAATCCCCGATACTCTACCCTTCAGGATTTCGCATATCAGGATTTTGAGATATGCGATGATAATAGGTTTCGCACTTAGGTTTCCCGGGAGATGAAACTCTGAAACCTACACACACACACACACACAAATATATATATATATATATATATATATATATATATATATATATATATTGCTCCCTCTATTTCGTGAATTCTCCAACCGGGTTTTTGGGACTGGAGGGTGTAAGAGAACTTTGCCAAAAGGTATATTGGGTACCAAAATACCGAAACACCCAATATTATCCATGCTAAGCCATTTTGGCATTTCTTCTTTCAGGATTTCACGTTATGTTAGAACAAGGGGTCGCGCTCCTAGGTTTCCCAGAAGCCGAAAACTCTGAGTCATCAAAATCTCTAAACATACTCCACTATTTTGGGGTTTTCTACATCGATATTTCGCTAATCGGGGTTTCAAGACTGGAAAATACATGGGGCCCTCACTTAGGTACCCCGGGTGCCGGAATACCGAAGTATAATAACTTCTCCACACTCTATCTTTTTGAGGTTTCGCAAGTCAGGAATTTGGGACTTGCGAATACAAGGGAAAACTTACCCTTGGGTTGTTCCAGGTACCGAAACGCCGAAATGCCGAACCAAGTCACACTATGCCAATTTGAGATTTCGTGAGTCAGGGTTTCGTATATCAGAACCTCGTGATACAAGAGGTCAAATATTCACACTCCTTGACTACTTGAATACCGAAAAGCCAATACACCCGCTCATCATACACTCGACCAAATTCGGGGTTTCACAGTTCGGGATTTCGTAACTAGTGGGCATGAGGGAACTTATCCTTGATTATCCTAGTTCCCGAAATGCCGAACATCAATACTTACCCATGCTGGTCCAATTCGGGGTTTTCGCGAATCAGAGTCTCGCGATGTGCACAGACAGGAGGCCTCGCACCTAGATCTTCCGGGAGCCGAAACTATGAAATACCAACTCTTGAACTTGCTCACCTATTTTGGGATTTCACCCATCAGAATTTCATGGGTCGGGGTTTCGGGAATGGTGAGTACAAGGATCTTTCCCTTGGGTAGTCTAGGTACCGAAATGCTGAAATATCGTAACTCATCCGAATGATATCATTTCGGTATTTCGCAAGTCATGGTTTCGGGACTTGCGAGTACAAGGAAACTCATACTTAGGTACCCTGGGTGCCAAAACAAAGAAATTTTCTAACCCATCCACACGCTGTCATTTTGGGATTTCGCAAATCAGGGTTTCGGGACTTGCGAGTACAAGGGAACTCACACTTAGGTACCCCGGTTGCCGAAACACCAAAATGTCCTAAGTCTAAGAGGACCAATCTCTCTCGTGTAGGGTTTTTCAGACTTACACCATAAAATCCTCCAGAAAATTCTTGGGTAAACTTTGACAAGGGTGTCCCTGTGGGAAGATCTATTCAGGGCATTACTTGAGACAAATAAGGTAGTAAATTTCCCGAGAGCAGACTTGAATACTGAATCCATTCAGCATATACATATATATATATAAATATAAATATATACGTAAGTCATATGTGGTCTTTCCAATATAAGCATGCAACCACCATTTTTGATCAAAACAACATACAAACAGTTTCATACTGAAATCATTCATAATTTCACAAACCATGAGAATACATGTCGAAATATTTAAATTTAAGATACAAGATATAACACTTATTAGAAAAACACCAAATGTGATGCAACTGTTGAGAGGGGTGCTCATTTCCACCCAACCGTAGGCTCAAAGATTCCGAATGGATTTACCACTAGCCACCCCGAGCTAGACCACAATGCTGTGAGACTAAGTCTCTGTTCATCAGAGGACGAAGGTTACTCTCCTTCTTCTCTGCTCATCCATCACTCTGTATATTATTCCAGAGTTCCTCTGATTTCTCCCCTCTTGCGATCTCTGTCACGACTGACTCCCTCCCACACCTCTTTCCTGCCTTTTCTTTTTCTGGTGAGGTTGCGTGTGGCACGAACTTCCCCACGGTGGTCAGATCTGAGGCTTCCATGGATGGGCGGTTCATCCCCATCCCTCATTAACTCATGAGGAGCCTCTTCACCTACCAACCTGGTGAGTAATTCATTTCGGGGCCAGTGAGCCGCTCTTGGTTCTCCGGGCTAGTGAAGACCAAATATAGTTTGGTTCGGTGGAAGTTAACACCACCATTCTAGGTGCCTTCCACCACCTTTCTTCAGCCATCGTGGTCTCTTTTTCAGCACATCCCCCTCTCAGCAGTCCTGTAACATATATTCAAAACATTATTTGCATTCATCGACATTTTACTAAGGTCCATTCAAATCACACCTTCACATCTTTGAGTTTGCCATAGTTCTTGGCCAGTATAGTTATTTTTACAGACTAGGGGAAACATGGTGTTACACTTGTTGTATAGGGTGCAAGATGCGTACAAGTGGAAGATTTTTATATTTTGTCTCTGGATTTATCAATCAGGGAAAGTGAGTCTGCATAGGGAAATGGAATAAGGCCCTCTCTACAATATTGCATAGGGTGAGGCAAATCTTTCTCTAACAGATTCCCCCTAATGTGTGAGGTCATAGGAGTATCTGCGATGGCTGAAATACATTATAAACAACCCAAAAGTGGAGTGGTAGAGAACTAGCTGGATGAACTAAATTTCTCATTACATTATGTACTGGATTTGCATACATGGATGCCAAAAATTACACTGTAGATCCATGTGGAAAATATACCAAACAAGTGTCTGTGGCCTTGAATAGGCAAATACAAATGCGGTTACATGCCAAAAGCTGTCATAGTCACGAACAAGGCTTAGTGGAACTAGTTTCAAAGAACCAATATGAGTATATATGTATACCATGGAGTACAATATGATCTCCCATGATCACTGAAGTCATATAGGTGATGGTTCAATGAAAAGGAAGCAACAACTCAGGAAAGTGACAACCACATAGTGATGTCTTCAAGTCTTCTACATAATTTGCCAAAGGTGCAAGTATACATCATGTGAATAAAGGATTTGAGGTCGAACACAATGAGACATCGTTTGATTATTGGTCATTGAGGTACACCATTAACAAATGTGAGACAACCTACTGATAATGAAAGTAGGTATCAAGGCATTGAGTACATTCATACTAGTGTGAATAAAGGAGCTAGTGTCGAACACCTGAAGAATCCATCTATCAGGAGACATTGATGTATTCCCAACTGTCGATGGCGAGAGATCCTACCACTGATGACTGCAAGCCTCAAGGTACTCATAAGACTCTAGGTCCTGTTTCTGGAATAAATGGGATGATGTCGATGGAAATAAACCTGCTGAAAGGAGAGCATTAAGGCATCTCTCACCAGTCAGCATGAGGTATAGAGTAGGAGCTTCATGATTTGGTGGAAATCAAACAAAGAAAAAGTTCACGAACTAACAACCCTGTGTGTCTTTTTCGTGTTCCAAGTGCAAGCGGTACATGAAAAAGACCCTTTGAATAGCACCCAATGATGAAAAATGGCTGACAAAGGAGAGGAAACCACTAATAAGGATAATGGAATCCAAGACACTGCACGAATACCAATGTGTGAATAGATGTATTGCCTTCTAACACAAGGGAAACCAACTAGTTAATGATCAATGATGAAATGTCGACTGTTGGGTTCAAGGCTACCTACCAATGATGAAAGTAGAGCCAAGGTGCATGATAGGAATAAATTATCATGTGATTCTGAGACGAACTGAGGGTATGGATGGCATGCAAAGTCAAGAGTTCTGAGGAGTGTCCGACACAGGTTGATAGACTTCCTTTTAACAAGAGCATGATACATAAGAAGGACTCTGACAACATAGACCTGATGATGAAACCATAATATGCAAGAAGCATCGATGAAATTATCTATATGGACTGGAAGAGTAACCATTCGACAGAGAAGACTCTGTAAGGAGCTCATCTTCCTAAGTCCATGCTAATCCCAAAATTATGATGATAAATGGACTCAAATAATTTTGTGCTATGTTCAAAGGTGACACGACTATTGCCGATATAAGATAATAATCCCTTCCCACCCATCTTTTTTAATTTTTTCATAGAAAAATGAATTCTATGATACAGAGGAGGAAATGAGTGTTGCAAGTAAGCAAAAATAGTTCCAACAGTGGAACATACCTATTCTCAATGCAGGGAAGTTCATGCGGGAGATGGACACTTGAGGGAATGTTCCCTCCTAGGTATAGGGTGTCAAATTGCGAAGGATATAAAAAAGGCTCTAGTTGGTTGAGGATGAAAAAATGCTGAGGAAAACGATTTATAACACAAAGTGAGAGCCAGCTATAGGATCAATACTGCAAGCAAGGGCATGAGATGCAATCACAACTTGACACCAAAAATGTCCTTTTTTATGTCTTTTAGTCTACTTGGTGCGAAAAAGGGGTAAACTTGTGCCAAATAGACGCTCTTCGAAACCAATTTATGAGTGTGAAAAAGACAAGTTCACTCGGAAATATTTTCATTTTTTGATAACGAGTTAGAAAAGAGATTAACTAAGACTCATGAACTTTCAAATCCAATTTAACGAGTGTGAAAGGGACAAATCACTCAACAATATTTTCCCTTTTTAGACGAGTCGAAAAAGAGCTTAAATTAAACTCATTTGGGAGAGTCTAGGTGGCAAGTCATGGGGGAGGCCAAGACTCCCATGCCAGACTTCTGTGGAATGCCAGTATCTTATGGATAAGCAAAAAAATATTGGGAAAACCCAACTCTCTCCAAGTCTAGGAGGATAAAGAAATAACGGAGTATATAGTCTCCTTGATAGACTAGATAATATCTCTTATAGGAACAAACATAGGAAGGGGCATTGGATACCCCACAAGACCACTCCAATCGAATGTGATCTCCTCAAAACCCAGAGGGAGAGGATTCGAGGAAAGTAGAGCTCTCTCTCTTTCAAAAGGTGCAAGATCAGGGATGTTGACGACGTGATTGATGGATGCATCACCCTCCGCAAAGGGAGTAGGATTGACCATAGATTTCATTGGTATGACCACTTCTTCAGTTCTAGGTTGAAGAGGATGCAGGATAATAACAATAGGGTATACATCACCCTAAAAAATAGGGGTGTGATCAAGAGAATATTGCAATGGCATCACTGTCATGTCAATAAGAGGAACAATGTGTGGGGAAACCCCAGATGCCTTAGAATCCGAAGGGCCCTTAGGTGAGCCCCACACTTCTGGTATCCCAGTCGTGGCTTGAAATAAACGAGTAATATGAATTCCTTCATAAGTCCTGTAAAGGAATTTAGGCTTATGTATGAGGTGTCTAAGCTTTTCAATGCCCCCAATGTAATTCAAGACGACTGGTGGCATACTATCAATGTGAAAAGTAAAGGTGGGAGAGTCATCTCTTGCATGGTACTTAGAGGTCAGAGATGTGGCATTGATATGACTTGTGGCAACTAAAGTGGTGCCCCCAACATGACTAACAGTGCCTGGGTATGGGTTATCAACATAACCTGTAGAAGTTGTCGACCCATCTCCAACATGGCTGGCAAAGGTTGGTGATGGAGATCCATTGTGACTAACAGTGACTGGAATAACAATGATTTGTGGCAGTTGATGCCAAGGTCCAGGGAAATATTGACTTTGAAACATTGTAGGCCAGGAAGGGTCCTAGTTTACACCCTGTCCCTGTCCATAAAGGTAGTGTCCTCCGTTTAATTGATTTAGAGAAGTCTGAATGGGCATCATCACTGAAGTCTGCGAAGATACGAAAGTATGATAAGGAATATTCAAGTGAGGATATATGTTTCCCCCTTTTGAAGGGGTCCCATGAAGCGGGTAGCTCGAACTGTAAAACTGATTCTCCCCATATGAAACACCCGAGGATACATGAGGACTCACCATGGAAAAAGTGTTCAAAGGAACTGACATGGCGGATGGGGGATACATGGATGGAGTGTGGTGGGTAGAATAAGCACCCATCTAAGTATTGGATCCTGAAAGAGCATAACCAGGATTGGATCCATAAGAGGGGAGGTTCCAACCTCTCGTCATAAAGGAAGGTTGAGGGACATGACTCATATCAAACAAAGACATAGGCATTGGGGACATGGTGCCCCCAAATCCAATGCTAGGATTCATATAAGTGGACCAGGGAGAGGATTGCAAAGGTAAAGACATATGAACGAGAGAATGACTAGAGACCCAAGGCGTGGACTGAGTACAAAATTTCTGCATACTATTATAAGAAACAAGAGGATTCATCCCCATGAAATGAGTAGGCATCATGTGGTAAGCAACAGTAAACGAGGGAGCCAAAGGGACTCCACTATCCATAATGAGGACTCAATATAGACTCTTAAGGCCAACTAGTAATAAAAAAGCACACCAAAAGTCAAATGGCCAATATGCATGCAAACAGGGTAAAGTGGTTGAGTGGCATCCCTCCCTAAAGAAGGTATGTCTTGCCCAAGAGGGGCCTGAGATTACCTGCTAAAGATCAGAGGTAAAAAAATCAGTTATAAGGGCCCTCATAGGCTTAGAAACTAGTCGGTCAGATCCTTTTGGAGAGGTAATCCTCCATAAAGGCTATGTGATGTCTGTCCCTTATTTGACCCAGGGTACATGCAGAATAACCCCTACAAGTAACCTATGAGACGCCTAATTCAAGAAACTAATAAACCACTGTATAGTTGATGCACAGGTGAGTAGTCGTAAGTTAGGTCCACCATATGGGTAGGGTAGAAAAGATTGAAATATTGAAAGCACCGCCACTTACGGAGGTAAAGGCACTAACAAGATCCCTAGATACGAATAGATCGCCAGAAATATATCTGACGCTAGGAAGGTATCTGGGGGATATCCCTTCAACCAACTTCGTGCGACCTCATGATTAACTTTGGTGTGAGTGGAGCCTCCTGATCTTACCAATTATACAATGGATTTCTCCACTCCCTGACTTAGACACATATGTTGATTTAATTGCCTTCGATAAGTTTACTCACAAAATCCTATTCCAAGGCACTAAATCCTAGGCTAGTTTGTGCACCCTAGAAAATAAAATCGTTACTAATAAATTTTAAATTATAGCATTGATTTTATGGCCGTGTTTACTCAAAAAGGAATGGTAATGAAACTCATGGTGTTATGACTCTACAAGAAAAGTAAAGATAAAAGTAATGCAATGTCCTAACTTTAACTTTTGATGAATGCTATGTTCCTAAAAAATGATGCAATTTTCAAATTCAAATTTGCAATTCCAAAGTAAAGATGAAATCTTTCACTATATGCACTAAGCCAATGATAGAGATTCAAAGACAACAATGCCAAGCAATGCAAAATACCTATTTTTTTTTTCAATATATCGAAACTGAAAATGCACAGACTAAAAAGTAACTTGATATATAGCCCTACTATGTATATAAAAGAGATAACTCAAGAAGGATATCAAGCAATGTAAAACCCATCCCAATGTACAAGGACAATAAAAATGAAAAGATGAAGAGAAAGACTTTGCCCTGAAATTCAACAAAAAGAGGGTCTCCTGTCATCCCATAGGCACTTAACAGGCACTACAGAGACCTAAGAAGGCTCAACAAGCATCAAATCTCACCCAACAAACACCAGACCAAGCAAACAGGTAAGGAAAAAAGGGTGTACACGACTGTTTGGGAAAACTTAGTTTGTATACACAACTTGTAGTGAGACAGCCTGCGTGTATACATGATTGTTAAGGCAAAAGGCACATATATGATTTGAAACAAGGCTAGGCAAGGGAGAAAGGATGAAATCTTATCCCCAGACTTAACACAAGATGTCAAGCAATTTTATTACAAGATCCACAATAGAAATGAGAGCAATCTAAGGAAAAAAGTAATTCAAACCCTAAGAAAGAAGATTCTTCCCTAGTATGGTCGCCAATTCTGTTACGAGGAAAATCTCTCTATGGCTAGGGTACACCACAACATACATGTATGACTGTAGAAATAAACTCTTTCCCATAAACATGCTATATAAACCAATCTGCAAGCAATATAAGAAAGGGACCTACCTCATCCAGATGTTTGATGATGTCCACCATTGAGCACTTTGACCCAAAGCTTTATACCTACCACAAGTTCTCAACAAACAAGCGAGGCAAGCATATAATGATAATACAAAAGGTTAGCACATTAGATAACACAATACATTAATATACAAAACAAACATGGCCATGGATAATAACTCATATATTTGCAATATATCAATTGGACAGGAAAGGATTATTTATATTAATAAATGATCAGCAGAAGTGAAAACGTTACAAACTTCTGTGTCGGCACAGTTTGGAACCGAGAAACCAAGTTCCTTCCAGCTGGGCCTCCACCACTTCAATCCTCCACCAATGGAAATATCATATAAGGGAGACAAAGAGGTTCTCCATCAATAAGAGAAGAGATTGGGGGATGAGCACTATGTTCAGATTTAAAGGACAAAGGGATGCAGACTCAATATGAAGTAATAATATCTCTAGATTAACTTTGTTCTCAAAGTTGAATTCTCTCTCCTTTTCCATAGCTCGAAATTGGCTTCTTTATAGACTTAAAAATGCAATTGAAGGTCTGAGTCAGAACGTTTCCAGTATATGGAAGGCCAAGGATCAGAGATCGCATGTCATGACATGGAAACCTGACATTTAATTTTGATTTTCTGGCACAAATCGCAATGTACATGGGCTATAGTGGAGCAACTTGCATATACGCTTGCTGTATAGGGTGAAACATGCGTATAAGTGGAAAAACTTTATATTTTGTCTCTGGATTTATCAATTAGGGAAAGAGAGTCTACGTAGGGAAATGGGATAAGGCCCTCTCTGGAAGATTGCATAGGGTGAGGCAAATATTTCTCTAACACTAACGACGATAGGGTTAGGGTTTTTTCAATATATTGTAATGACTAGAGAGCTAGGAATGTATAAATATAGATACTTAGGTCTCAGAGGGGAAGGATGAGGATGAGAGAATTGAGATATAGAAAGACGAATAAAAAGAACTGAATACTATGTAATATTTTTCTGTAGGAACTAATTTTGTAAGCTATTGAGATAGAGAGGACTGAGGAGGGTATATCTTGAGGGTTAGGTTGTAGGCAGAGGATCCTGGTGCAATCTAGTACGCCTCATATAGATCTTAACCCAACTGAGAAGATTTGTAGGCGCACAACGCTCTAGTTTCAAAATGAAAATAATAAAAGGGCTATGAGCTAGATCTTTGTGGATGTATCCCAGGGGGGGTGAACCACGATAAAACCTATGTTATGTGATTTAATGCATGTGTTTCTTTATTGTCTTTAGTAGATATTGGTATGCTTGATGAATGAGTTGTTATACTTCCTGAATAATTAGAAAATAATGGTGTTTTACATTAATAAGCTACAATAGAACTCTCAACATACAATTCTCAGATCTCTTACCCAATCCTAGGCTGTAAAAATATGAGTATTACAACCACCCATTAGGACTATCTCGGGTGAGACGACGCAATGCACTCTATGCGTTGTGTTGCCTTCTGGTTCACCAGGAGAGCCAACAGTTTTAAATTCTTTGTTGGAAACCCGAATAGACATGAACCCTGGGTCATTCAATACAAACTCATACATGATATATAAGTAAGCAAGGACAACCAACAAATGGTTTCGTTGTCTTTGGTAGGAACAAAAGAGGATTGAGTAGATGAGATACGTTGAAGATCTATCAAAATTTATATAAGATCTATGGGAGGCAGATCAAGATAATACTAAAGAAGATAAGAAATCAATGAGCTACTAGTAGGGGATGTTGAGACTGTGGAATCCCACAAAAGTAGAGATCAGAAGCTGGCTAAGAACAAAATAATTGGAGTTTTCATAGAAGGATAACAAAAACCCTAGAGTAACACCCCGCAAATATCTTGAGAAATACATGTTTACTGATTTGCATGAAGTCTTTTTCTGTGATTTTCCACACGTATTGCAGTAGTGGATACTAAGGTTGAAGGATAACCATGCAATGAACTAGATCTGACAATTAGAGTGGACCCCGGTATAGATTGAGAAGTTACAACAGGTGAACAACAAATTCACTTGCGCATTAGATTTTTGGCTCGACAATATTGTGGTAGGATTTATAATAGAGTTTGTAGTATATACAGTGAAGTCGTATAGCATAGCGGAGAAATAATTTCTACACGAACCTCGAGGAAGGTACATTAGATCGTTGTATACTTCTATTAATATACTGCTATACAACAAAGTTGTAATGACAATGGAGTCAGATAGCTAAACTTCCCTGCGTACATGGGGGAAGGGGGGAAGCACTGACATAAAGACAAGAAATGTAAGGAAGAAAGGATAAGGGAAATAAGGAGGAACCCTTGGACCCAATCATGATCGATGACGACCATATCAAGCGGATCATGGTGACAACTAGAAATACGTGTACTCACATGGTCTCATTGTCTGCTAATTTGGAACTTTATCATCTTTACTAGCTCTTTTCTTTCTGTCTATTTTCTTCTTGAACCACTTACATAGCCTAAACCAGTCTTCAACAAATGATATCTCTGTTTGTTCAGAATTCCATTTAGTTCTGCTAAGGCTTTAATGATTGGAATATTTTGGAGATACAATGCTTTAAATTCTCCATCTATTTTATGTTTTTTACTACCTCTTCTTCCAAGGCTTCACATCTTTCCTTCTTTTCTGATAACCGATGTTTCAAAATGTCCTCTATCTTATTTTCCTCTTCCAACTTCACTTTTAGCAGGGAAAATTCTTCATCAGGTTTTTTACCATTCTTTTCAAACTGCATCAACAACTGTTTTTGTTTTCTCTTCTCGAGTCTGAGTCTGTCAATCTCTTCTAAAGAACTGATTAGTTCACCTTCCATATCAACCACAACTTATTCATCATTAACATCACTTCCTATGTTTTTATTATCATAATCCTCTTTGTCCATAAGCACAAAGTCATTAACCTTATCTTTACATGAAGAGTCACTATCTATGTCTTCTAAAGAGTCATCATTTTTTACACATGAACTTTTATTTTTACCAAATCTCCTGGGTTTGTACTTATTTTCACCTTTAGAATTCTGATCTTGCTTCTTGTGTGGCAACTTAGATGCAAAGTGACCTATCTTTCCACAATTAAAACACTTGAAGGGAAACTAGCCTTGATACTTACCTGATCCTTTCTTTAGTATTCTCACAATTTTTTCTTCAATTTCATTAGGCTCGGATTCCTGATTCTTATCTTCTTTAAAAGAAGATTCTCTAGTGGTGGATTTATCTTTACCTATCCTAATTTCATATGCAGTCAACGTTCCTAGAAGTTGATCAAAAGCCAAATATTTTAGATCATTAAGTTCTTCTATAGCAGAGAGCTTTGGGTTGAACCTATCTGGCAGAGATCTTAAAATGTTCTGAACTAAAGAGGCTTCCTCAATTTTTTCACCAAGAGATTTCATTGCATTTACTAGTTCTTCAACTCTCAGAAAGTACTTCCGAATAGTTTCATCTTCTTTCATCTGTAGTTGTTCAAACTGTAATCTATGGGTTTGAAGTTTGGCATCCTTTACCTTCTCATTACCTTCATAATTGCTAATGAGTTTGTCCCACATGTCTTTGGCAGTTTCTAAGTGCATAACTTTTACAAATTCTTCTTCTTCAAGCCCACTCATAATAGTATTCATAGCCTTAGTGTTGAAGCTAAATTCTAGCTTGTCATCCTTATTAGCTAGTACAACTGGCTTTACAAAACCAATTTCTACCACATCCCAGACATCTGCACCTAAATCCATTATGTAGGTTCTCATCCTAACTTTCCAGAAGGCAAACTTTGTTCCATTAAATTGAGGGGCCTTATTGGTTGAATTTCCTTCATGAATTGACATGTTTAAGCTTACTGATCTAACTTTAAATAAAAGGAACCTTCTCTGATACCAATTTTTGGACAACTGAGAGGGGGGGGGGGGTGAATCAATTATTACTGTGCTTAAACAATTATGCCTATTTTAAAATATTTACAAAACACTCGATGACGATCAAAATAATGAAGGGAGGTAAGAAATAGAATATTTGACACCAATCACACACATGAAATATACAGAGACAGATATTTCCCGAGGAAACCCATAAAGGGAAAAAACCTCTTCTTCTTGATATGATAATTAATCTTTATTTTATGTACATTATCATTCTTATGAGCTCCAACTCCTCTTGAGGATACAACCTCTGTTTTACAAGAAACAACTTGCTGAGAGAACCAAATCTCTAGTTTCTATAGCACCCACTAGAAGGAAGCACCAACTCCCTGAGTATTCCAGAACTAATTGGATGGAAGAACCAACTTCAGTCACACAGGCACCAACCTGTATAACAGAGAACAATAGTTCTCCCTTGCACCACCCTGGTTTTTCTGGCTGCAACCAGATGGAAGCTACAACTCCCCATGTTCAAGCACCTGCTTGAAACTCTAAGGACAACAATCCTCCCTAGCACCTCCCTACCATCCTGAAATATAAATCTTTGCTTTTCTTAAATTTATCATAGTGATACAACATTTATCAATGGCTTACTAGTCTCATCACTATTCTGCTACACCTCTATGCTCTACCCGCATCAGTGTCTTTCTACTCACATACCTTGGGCTTTCTGTTCTCCTGCATTTTATTCTCTATGAGACACCTCCCCACTATGCACTATGCTCCTGCATGCTCTTCACTGCGTCATTGTTATGAACTTCATATTTTTCACTGCATCTCTTCCTCACAACTACATAGCCAACAAGCAGAATCAATTCACTTCTCTGTTTTGCATATTTTTCTCTCGTCAAGTCCTCTGCCTGATCATCATGGAAACTCTTCGTCTTCTCTAGCAGTTAGCCCCTTGTGTTTATCATTAGTGGGTGTTATGCTGAGATTCCTTAGCTTCTATGGTAGTCAAAACTCTTCTTCTTATCTGTAAGTTACAACTAGTCAATTATGGCTTCTTTGGCTTCTAAGCCCCTTCCTTCACATGATCAGTGGTGGTGACCATATGCTTGGGCTTAGCGAGTACTTGCACACTTATCAATTCAATGACCATGATTCATTCTCTTGAAATGGAATACTGTCATAATTTCGTCACTTTTCCCTTCAAAACTTTTGGGTTTCAAACCTTTCGAAACCTCTGAATCAGAATTCCCAAACAGATCGGATGGTTCAAATTATATCTTAGAACTAGTTCAATGGTTAGCGTTAATCCTTACAATCGTGCTTGATTTCTTAATCCAATGGCAAGAAATTATACAAACAATGAGATGTATGACCATCTTTTACTCAACAGAATTGTCTATTATGCTTACGCTATCCTTCCACTTTATTTTGATAAACAATTGATAGTACACCCAACATCAGATCGACAGTCGATATCTCCTTCGGGTCTTTGAACTTCAGAGATTTAGAGTCTCAACCCTTTATTTTCTTCGTATGTTAATCTTTTGGAGCTGACAGGCCTCTGATGCATGTCCCTTTTGGATTAATGGTCGAGATCTCCTCGTGTCTCCAGATTTCAGATATTTCAAATCTCAACCCATTCTTTCGTTAGGAGTGATCACCTGCTGAGTTAGTCATAAGACGGTGGATACTTCTTGCTGTCGGTTAACATTTTCACTTACACTATCCTTCCACTATAGTATATCACTGGATGAGACTGTTGCTGAAGTGATCTTCAGATCAGACGTCTCATGTCCACTTTGGGTCTTCGACATTTGGGTCTTTGGGTATTTGAGAGAGTACTAGTGGTAGAAATCCCGAAGAAAAACTCCCATAGTGATGTAACTCTTGCATCACTTGATGACATGTCATGAGTTGAGAAGATGCACGTGTCACTCAGATTCGTGATTTGCATGTACCTGAAATGTTGATTTCAACTTGACACTTGTCATTCTCTAAGTGTGCCACGTGTCCTTACTGACATAGACTACTGACATGGTCTGTCACATTTTCTTGTTGATGTCGACGTATATCTCCTAATGTGACACATGTTCATCTCCTTGATCTAACGATCATGATAGTATCTTAGATCAACGGTTGAGAGCGACTTCGGATCTTCATCTTTCGGGACTTCATGACTTTTGACATTTGAAACTCCTGAAGAAATTCTCCTGAAGTGATGTAACTTGCTTACGTCACTTGTTGACATGGAATGAGCCAATTTCCTCTTGATGCTTGTCATCATTTGATTATGCCATGTGTTATTTGTTGACATGGTCCGCTGACATGGTTTTTCAATGTGGTCTACTGCGTGACCAACATACCTGATCCAACGATCGTTGTTTGTCCTCCAAATTCGAAGGTCCTAATTCATTTCGGATTTTTGGGCTTCATGTATTTCATGTCTCAAACCTTCTGGAGCATAACCTCCTCTAAACATTAAACTCGAACTAAATGTTGTTTGTTGATCAGGGTCTTAGATCAACGAATTCATCTATATGTGTTGTGTCTTTGCTAGATTATCGTGTCGTTCCACTCAAAATGATCCAACTATTGTGAAGATTCTTGAAGCAGATCCACGATCAAGAATAATTGGGCAACCACAATCTACGAGTGTTTTAACTCATCACGCAACTCTGCAATTGGAAGTTGTGCATTGTTGGTGAGTTATCCACAATCGTTGATCTTAGAAGCTATAAGATCGGATGGTCCTAACTAATTGCAAGATTGGAAGAAGCGTGATGTTTAATTCTCCTTTCAATATCCATAATTCATCCCTGCCATAGATTTGGTGATTTCTCATCCGAAGGTCACGATTTAATCTAAATTAAACTCATTGTTTGTTGGATCAACTGTAGTCGTAGATCTTTGAAGCTATGAGATCTGACGATCCAAGTAAGATTGTGGGATTGTAACTGGCAAGTAGTTTAATTATGCTTTCTCTCCCCGCAATTCATCCCTGCCATTGATCTGGCTTGCAAATCCGATGGTCTTGATTTGTTCTATGTTTTATCACCCCATCTCTTCTGAGATTTGCTCTTGATTCGTTAGCTTTCCTAATATTTTTCTTCCTTCTTCTTTGCCTTCTGTTCTTTCCATCAATTACAAGCACACTCTTTCCTGAAAAACATGCCAACAATATCCCCCTTTGGCATTGACGGAAACCCTCAAAGGCTGCGGTAGACTTATTCGACCTCCAACTGTAGCATATAGACCTACTTGGACCTCCAACTGTAGCATCCAGACCACTCCTTATCTCCACCATTGACATCAATGTCAAAGAAAACATGCTCCCCTTGAGCTGTTGCTGTACTTTTCGGAGGTATCAAATATTGAACCAACACATACTCCCCCTGACAGGATGGACTCTCTTAGGTGAGAGTAGGGATGAGACCCATCTTCTGACGAAGATATTCAAAAGGTGTCTGAGCTAGGGGTTTAGTAAATATGTCTTTAATTTGTTCTGTGGAAGGAATATAATTCATCTGAATAACTCTATTTGTAACCTTCTCTTTGAGAAAATGATACTTTATTGGGATATGCTTCTTCTTTGAATGGAGAACATGATTCTTCGAGACACTAATGGCACCGGTGTTATCACAGTGAAGTAGAATTGGATCAGTATAAGTTACCTTCAAATCTGCAAGAGTTTGTAACATCCATAAAATATGAGTGCAACAAGTAGCAACATCAATGTACTCTGCCTCTGTAGTTGATAATGATATAGATCCCTTCTTTTCACTAAGCCATGATACTAACAAATCACCTAAGTAGAATGCACCTCCACTGGTGCTCTTTCTCTCATCCAAACAATTTTCCCAATCAACATCTGAATATGAAGTTAATTGTAAGTTTTGATTTCTAGGATACCAAAGACCATAAGTCATTGTACCCTTCAAATATTTGAATATCCTCTTGAAAGATGCTAAATGACTTTGTTTAGGGGCAGACTGATAACGACCTACCATTCCAACAACCTGGATTATATCAGGATGGGATGTTGTGATGTACAAAAGACTGCCTATCATTGATCGATATGTTGTTTGATCAACATCGGGTGAAATATCATCTTTACTAAGCTTGAAACTAACCACCATAGGTGTACTAATAGGAGAGGAATCTTCCATCTGAAACCTCTTTAACATCTCTTTCAAATATTGTTCTTGAGAGATAAATATCCCTCCAGAACTCTGATTGATTCGTAAACCAAGAAAATATGACAATTCTCCTATCATGGACATCTCAAACTCAGTCTGCATTCAATTAGAAAACCATTGAACTGAAAGGTCATTAGTGCATCCAAAGATAATGTCATCTACATAAACCACAACAACTAATAAATCATCACCTTCAGATTTTATATATAGATTGTTGTCAATAGTACCTTCCTTGAACCCTTTGTCCTGTAGAAATTTGTCCAGTCTATGATACCAGGCTCATGGTGCCTAATTCAGTCCATATAATGCCTTTTCCAAGTTACAGACATAGTTAGGATTATTTGTCAGTGAAAATCCTTCAGGTTGATCCATCTATACTTCTTCTTCTAGGTCTTCATTAAGGAAAGATGACTTAATATCCATCTGATATACTTTAAAGTTCTTATTACATGCATAGGCTAGAACCATTATGATGGCTTCCAATCTTGCCACTGGTGAAAAAGTTTTATCAAATTCTTGTACTTCAACTTGTGCATAACCCTTACAGACCAATCTGTCTTTATTCTTAAAAATTTGTCCTTGTTCATTTATTTTATTCTTAAACACCCATTCATAGCCAATTACATTCTTCTCTATAGGTCTAGGAACAAGATCCCAAGTATTGTTCTTCTCAATTTGATCCAGTTCCTCATTTATTGATTTTAACCAATTTTCATCTTCACTGGCTTCATTGAAGTTCTTGGGTTCCAGCATGGATATGAAGGCTATATGTGATTTCTCAGTGTTTTTTATTATCCTTCTCTTGGTTTGTACACCTTTGTATTTCTCACCAATTATCTAACTTGCAGGATGATTATTTTGAGTAATTCTGGAGGAAGGATTTGATGTTGTCTGCTGATTTGAGTCTGCCTGAGTATTTTCATATTCATTTGACTTAGAGTCTTATTGTTCTGATTTGTGGACCTGTTAATCTTCAAATCCAACTATACCCTCTTTTGTTGTTTCAACATTGCTCACCTCTCTTACTGGGACTCCTTCATCAAATTTTATGTCAATACAATCAACCAATTTATGCATCCTCTTATTATAGCATCTGTATCCTTTACTATTTGTAGCATACCCTAAGAAGATTCCTTCATCAACCCTGCCATCATACTTGCCAAGGTTTTCATTATTATTCCTTATGTAGCACTTACTCCCAAAGACTTTGAAGTGTTTGATTGTAGCAGGTCTTCCATGCCACAGTTCATAAGGTGTCTTGTCACTTTGTGGTCTTAGATGAGTTTTGTTAAGAATATGGATTGCTGTGTGTATTTCTTCTACCTAGTAGGTTTGACTAATGTTCCTCTCAACTACTCCATTTTGTTGTGGAGTTCCTGGGATTGTGTATTCTCTTTTGATCCCATGTTTATCACAAAATTCCTTGAAATCACTTGACATAAATTCTCCTCCTCTATCTGATCTTACAACCTTTAATCTGTTTCCAGTTTGATTCTCTGTTAAAGCCTTAAATATTTTAAATTTCTCAAATGCTTCAGTTTTTTCTTTAAGAAAAGAAACCCAAGTGAGTCTGGAGAAATCATCAATGATCAACATGAAGTAGTTTTCCTTCCTGTGCCTTCCTGTCTTGATGGTCCACATAGATCCATATGAACTAATTGGAGTGGTTTCTCTGTTGAAGTAGAGTTCTCAAATTTAAACTGTGTCTTGGTTATCTTTCCTACTTGGCAGGGTTTACACATAGAATATTGTGGCTTTGATATTCTTGGAAGATCTTTTACTGCCTCAAGATTTTTGAGCTTGATTAAGTGGTCAAAGTTTATATGTCCAAGTCTCCTATTCCATAACCAACTTTCATCATGTTTTCTTAGATGACACTCTTCTCTATCTTCTTTCAACACATATACATTATTACCTGTCCTTATGCCTTTAGCCACCACTTGTCCTGAATTTACAGATTTTATCTTACAATATTTGGAAGTGAACACTACTTCACATCCTCTGTCACATTTGACTTACACTAAGAAAATTATGTTTCAACCCATCTACAAGCAGGACATCCTGGGCTTTTCCTTTGCCATTACTTAAAATCATCATCCCTTTACCCTTGATTTTACCTGGTTCATCATTTCCAAAGGTCACATTTCCTGTTTTGCCTTTACTTATAGACATAAATTTATCCTTGTATCTAGTCATGTGCTTGGAACATACATTGTCTATATACTAGGGGTCTTTTTGTTTTTGAGCTGATAGTACTAGACCAAAATTTTCACTATCTTTGTTTTTCCATGTGCTGACATTTTTAGCTAAGGGTTTTATAATTGTATCTGTTTTGTAATTCTTCAGATGGCAGTTTGCAACTTTGTGGCCGAAGTTATGACAATTATAGCATTCAAGCGCATTGTTCAATAGGTCAAAGTGATTGGTGCAACTTTGTCTATTCATTGGCTGTTTAGTTCTATGTTTCAAAGATTGTTTATTTCTTGATCTTCTTAGTTGCATGTCTCTAAACTTAGTTTGACAATTTGCAATCTTATGACCAAAATTAGAGCAGTAAAAACAGTAACCATGAAAGAAATTTTGGTACCTGAAGGATGGAATTATTCTTGGTATTTGTTGCTCCATCTTCTGATATATTTGTTTTTGATCAGGGATCATCTTCTCTTTATTATCTTTTGGTGACAGAGTACTCACATGGTATGATTGTCTGCTGATTTGGAACTTGATCATCTTTACTGGCTCTTTTCTTTCCGTTTGTTTGTTGCTTGAACCACTTACATAGCCTAAACCAGTGTTCAACAAAGGATATCTCTATCTATTCAGAATGTCATTTAGTTTTGTTGAGGCTTTAATGCTTGGAAGATTTTGGAGATACAATGATTTAAACTTGTCCATCTCTTTTCTAGTTTTTACTACCTCTTCTTTCAAGGCTTCACATCTTGCCTTATTTTCTAATAACTGTTGTTTCAAAATGTCCTCTATCTTATTTGCCTCTTATAACTCCACTTCTAGTAGGGCAAAGTCTTCATCAGGTTTTTTACCATTCTTTTCAAATTGCATCAACAACGTTTTTTGTTTTCTCTTCTTGAGTCCGAGTCTGTCAATATCTTCTAAAGCCCTGATTAGTTCACCTTCCATATCAACCACAACTTCTTTATCATTAACATCACTTCATGTTTTTTTGTTATCATAATTTTTGGCCCTTGACAAGTTTTCAAGATCCTTGGTCATGTTTGACCTACTTTGGGAGTTCGACAGGCTGTCGAAGGCGAAGCGCAAGTTGAAGCGGAGATCGCGGGATCTCGGTCCCTTGTTTAGGGATTTTTGTGTTTTGGGATTATGTAACGGGTATGGGGATGTTGGCCCATGGGTTTACCCATGTTTAGGCCCATTTTGTAATCTATAAAAAAAATCTAGGAGATGTAAGTATAGGCCCGCAAGTGTGTGATACCAGTGCTAAGTGAAAGTGAAAGTTTTACATGCTTTGTGCATGCTGTGTGAGACTTGCAAGGCTAAGTGCAAGTGACTGTAGAGATTGAGTAGAAGATTTTTGCTGTAACCTATCTCGGGGAAGGAGGATCTGTGAAGGTGCGCGTAGATCTCCTTTCCTATGCAAAGTAGGATTTTGTGGCTCTGTGCATGTAGAAGATTGACATAAGACAATAAAAGAGAAGAAGAGTTGGTGGATGTAGCCCCAGGATGGGGGTGAACCACGTATATCTTGTGTTGCTATGCTTTGTGCGATGTATTGATGTGTTATGTGTTTACTTTCTTAGTGCTTTGATGCAGATGAATGATAGATAGATTTGTGATGCTTTGTGCTTAATAATATGGATGAATGCTAGATCTAACCTATGTGAATATGCCTAGTGCTTGAATATACTATAACTGGGTGAATACTGCGATGCACTATGATTAGGGTTTACCTGCACTGTAAGTTAAGGCCGAATACTAATAGGGCACAACTAGAAGAAATTTTTGTTTCAAAAGTATGGATCTAGGTATGTTTGATAAATTTTGTCATAGCTTAAAAAATAGGGCACAACTAGAAGAAAAAAGATTTGATATGATTAGATCTGATAGAAATTAAGAAAAATATGTTATTCGTATGCATAGAAAAAATGTTTGGACTAACAAATGGATGCAGGATCCTAGAAAGAATTTTTCTCAGGTTAGCTACTATGACCCCATTGCGTAGTACAGGAAAAGATGGGGATCATTTAAAATAAAGAGAGGATTAACCCTTTGTTATAGTTGTAAAAGACCATGACATATTGCTAAGGAATTCCCCGATAGAATACCTAGTTGTCTTTGTTGTAAAGCTATGGACCATGAAGTTTTGGAATGCCCTAGAATTATTTCTAAGGTTGAAAGAATGAATATAAGAAAAGAAAACCCTGAGAAAGGTCAATAAATTGAGACCATGGTAGAACCTCAGAAAGAATCAGAGAATGTCCTGCTACAAATAAAAGAAACCTTGAATGATCACAAAAATGTCAACTTATCAGAGATCTTCAAAGAAAAAGAATGCATAGAAACAAGAATAGGAGACTTTAGCATTGACTGTGTTCTGGATGAAGAAACACAGGTGAATATCATCACAGAAAGAACCAGGGAAATTTTAGGGAAGCCTTCTATGATTCCTTCATTAGGAGGAATAGGATTATTTAGAGGAAAGCTGATAACCCTATGTGGAAGACTCACCCAAATATCTATGAGTGCTCATGCAACTTCGACAAAGGAATATTTTGAGGTTGTTAAATTTATTAAGAGAGGCACCCCATTTGCTATGTTACTAGGAAAAACCTGAATTGAGAAGGATCAGACCAGAAGAAAAGAAGAGGAAGCCCTAGAACAGAAGAAGCAAGAACTAAAAGATTTCATGACTAGGAGGATAACACACTTGATTGAAGAATAGGAGAACATATCGAAACTATTTAGAACTAGAAAATTGGATGTCAAAATTGAAATTACACAAGAAGACTCATAGAAGAGTGGAGCACCTACCCCAGACAGAGAAGAAATATTTCCCTTGAACCCTATGAAAGAATCTCAACAGTGCGAAGTTACTGTGCCAAAAAAAGATAAGAATCATGTTAAGAACCAAATATCAATATAACATAGAAAATCCTCAGAAAAAGTACTCAATGTCTTGAAAAAGAGGGAATTTCAGATAATAAGCCTCTTTGAGGGGGCAACCTCCTTTTACCCCACTTAAATGTTCAAGTAAAATATGATTCAAAATGAAAATGTCTCCTTGGTATATATAGGAGACTAGGAGGTATAATTACAAATAATGGCCTAAAGCCGACATAAATAAAATAACATTACTAATATAATATGCCCCAATTAAGGGGTAATGAGACAAATTATGACTTAACACGCCCCTCCCCTTGAGACAAGTGTTGTCCGCAACACTTGAGTAACTCTGGATGCTTCTGTATAAAAGACTCATCTTCCCAAGTGGAATCTTCAGCCGATACTTTCCTCCATTTAATGAGATACTCTGAAATGGATCTATTCCTCAGTTGGTGAATTCTTGTGTCAGTGATGGCTTCAGGCTCCAATATGATTTTTTATTCCTCATCAAGTTCTAGAAATATAGTTTGAACTGGGATCTTGTTGCCTATAACCTTCTTTAAGCATGAAACATGGAAAACTGGGTGTACTCGTGAAGATGCAGGCAACTCCAATTTGTATGCCATAGTACCAATCTTTTGCA
>ML791609.1:171470-206209 GCA_009831015.1 Picea engelmannii
GATATGGTCCTTTCAATATTATCGACAAGATTGGTAACAATGCTTTTCGTTTAGATTTGCCTCCTTATATTCAGATGTATGCAGTTGTTAATGTTGAGAATTTGAAGTTGTATGAGCCTCCATTGATTGATGATCAAGGAGAGAATGTTTAGATTCCTTCTATAGATGATTTTTCTCCAGAGTATCTAACAGAACTGCAAGAAGACACCATCCTTGACAGGAGAATGCGAACTTCAAAACGAGGAAATGTGGAGTATCTTTGAGTTGGTCTTAAAGGGATGAATCCAAGAAAATCCAAGTGGATTGAGGTTGGAAGGGTGAGGGAACTTTACCCTCATCTTCACATAGACTGAAAATAGTCTTTTGGAGGTCCAAAAGCTTCCCAATGGGGAGGTGTGATTAGGGGATCAAATTTTGCTCAAAAATTCAAAGTGCTCAGAATCACTTCAAACCAGATGAGAGCGTAGGACTCATCGTTGCGAACCCAACACAACTAGTTTTGTCTCAAACGGACGTCGGGAGTGAGAGATATTGCAATCTGTTCGTCAAGTCAAATCGGTAAAAAAAATGATGCTGACTGTACAGTCCGTACAATTTGACATCGCAGGGTCGTACGATCGTACGATTATGTGTCAGATGGTGATGTGGCAGATGCTGATTGGTAGGTGTGGTTGAATGATTGTTTGACACATGTCCATTGGTGGTTAATGGTATGTTGACGTGTCCCAATATCTATATGCCACGTGTCACTTGATGTATGGTTAAAACTTTGTTGTTAACAGAAGTCGACCCCGTGACCTCCGGATCGGGGAATGACTTGGCAAGGAGTGGCCAGCCAATGCACCAACGTGTGTTACTTGATATGTAAGTGGGATATATTGTATTTAAATTTTCATATAGGAATGGTTTGGGCCGCGACCGGGCCGGGGCTTAGCCCCAGCCCTTGGTCGCGCACCGTATTACATATGACCAACATTTTATATATAAAGTGCACGTGCATTTTGTAATATGGGTTGTAAATGGATAAGCCCATGGCTATATGCTTAACCACATATGACCTCAACCAAGTGTGTGGTTGGTACGTTTGTCTCTTTTTACCATAGCGCATGGTCACATGGCTCTCACAAGCCCAGGTGCTAGGCGGTTAGGGGCTGGCACGCCCTTAACCATCCTACAGTTTGCACCGTTGGCACGGTTGAGCCTGGTGCTGGGTTTTCATGCTTTAAAATTGCGTGTGTGCCAGGTTCATCAGACAAGGGTGCAATTTGTAGATGCAGAGACAACAAGCTTGAAGGGGGAGACTTCCAGGAGGCCTAAATTCTTCGTTTTTTGACCGATTGAGGTGCCAAAAGAGCCCAGACAGGGGTTTTTGGATGCTCTGAATCCATTGGAGCACTTGGTTTGTCAGTTTGAGCATTGTAAGACATGTTTTTGAGCACATTTGAGAAATTAATAATAATGATCCATTGGAAGCTGGACCAGGAGATATAGCCCAAGAGAGGGGTGAACTCCTTTATCAATTGTTGTGTTTATGTGCTTATGTTCATTGATTATGTTGTTGTCTATGTGTAATTTTCATGAATAATCCCTTATTTTATGTGTTGCAAACTGATCCATTTTCTTTAAACACATAACATTTACATTGCAATAATTTCAAGTATTTCAAGTCTTCTTCATTTTTAGATCACAGTTAAATGCAGTATTTCACACATACTATATTCAGTTGAAGAGGGCTATTGGGGTTGTCCCTCGTATAATGTCGAACACCCTGCACCGGTTCAAACCACTCATGAAGTTCCGCGTAGATCAACACTTTATTTATATCACTATGCGTGCAGACGAGCATAAAGAAGATCTTCAGTCATACTATAATACCATAGAGGAGGACCTCAAGGAGATAACCAAGGACTCGTCTACAGATTTCCTTATCCCTGCTGACGCCGCAAAAATTTCAGATCCTGAACTAATTGGCAACTCAGAGTCCACTCACGAAGAACATGACACACCTTGAACCAAAAAAAGGAAGAATATTGAAGAGGTACAAAAACTTAGTAGCGCATCAGAAAAAACTACTTCAGAATTACCGGGACGAGGAGGTGACGATGAAGTAGATAAAGAAGAGACCAATGGAAAATATGATTAGCAGAAGCAAGGCAAAGTAACACCACCTAGGGATCCCATGGATGAGGTTGATCCCTCTAAGAATAGAAAGATGTCCCCCACAAAACCTACTTCCCGAAAGAAATCCAAAGCCACCAAGACTAAGCTACAGACTGTGCTCACGCTCGATGATTTTGACTTCATCATTGTAGCCATATCAGATGCCTCAAAGGATATTATGCAGAACACTAAAGCCAAGCAAGCAACCATGTATGATATGATTGAGACAAAACTCAAAGGGGTACATCAGGCCCTTCAATCTATCCGTGCAGTATCCACTGCGCCCCTGCCATCAGAAGAACTAGAGTTGGGAGATGAGCCTGCCCAACTCTGTAGAATAGCTGATGTGACTGAAGCTTTCCTTCTTCGAGCGTAAGAAGAGAAAGAACATGCCACAGTGGCCTTGAAGCAAGAACAACATAAGTGGTAGAGAAATTTCGAGTTATGCAATAAGAGAAGGATAATATGCACACCAAGTTCGAAGAGGAGAGAGCGCAGGTCAAACAAGAGAGAGATTAGTTGCTCGCAGAACATCTCAGAGTCAAAGAAGGATTCAAAAGATCAATTCACTCTGTGATAGCTTTATAGAAAAAGGCAGAAGAACCAAGGGAGCAGCATATAACATAGCTTGTGGAAGCTATCTAGCAGCTTCAATAAAGAATCGTATACCTAGAGCTATGAACAATGCAAAGTACCCCATAGGACATGCGAGATCAAAGAGAAGCCACCGCCTGGAGCAAAGTTGAGAGGATCAGAGCATTCGCTTTGGAATGTAAACATCTTAGTAGTAGAAGTGCACAAACCTACGAGAAACTTACTGAAGACCTTGAACTAAAGGCACTGGAGTCATAGCTCCAGGAGGCAAAGAAGCAAGCAATGACAGTACAGGCGTAGTTGAAGCTCATTTCAATAGTTGAAAGGATAAAGCGATCCCAAGAACAGTGCACTGCTGAAAAATAGGTCCACACCATACAGAGCAAAGTCATGGAAGTAACTCAAAGGCTCCAACCAGTCTAGGACGAAGTGTTCCAGCTGTTTGAGGAGATTGAAGGTTGAGGAGTAGAGTTGGAATAAGTAGTCACTACAGTCAAACATCGCTTAGAGGGACCTGCCGACAAAGTAGTTATCTAAGAGTTCACCGAGTAGGAGGCCTTGGCGTAGCAACAGGTCAAAGTAGCTCGAGCCAATCTCGAGGATTTTGAAGTAGAGATGCCTATACCATAGTGACTCAGGATGAGTCACAGGTGAGTGTTGGGGGCCTGTTAGTCGTTGATAAGTTTTGAGGATCCTTGGTCATGTTTGACCTACTTTGGGACTTCGACAGGCTGTCGAAGGTGGAGCACAAGTCAAAGCGGAGATTGCAGGATCTCGACCCCTTGTTTAGGGATTTTTGGGTTTTGGGATTATGTAACAGGTATGGGGATGTTGGCCCATGGGTTTACCCATGTTTAGGCCCATTTTGTAATGTATAAATAGAAATATAGGCGATGTAAGTAAAGGCATGCAAGTGTGTGATACCAGTGCTAAGTGCAAGTGATAGTTGTACATGCTTTATGGATGTTGTGTGAGACTTGTAAGGCTAAGTGAAAATGACTATAAGAGATTGAGTATAAGATTTGTGCTATAACCTAGCTCGGGGAAGGAGGATTTGGTGAGGTGCGTGCAAATATCCTATCCTATGTGGAGTAGGATTTTGTGGCTCTGTGCATGTAGAAGATTGACATAAGAGAATAAAAGAGAATAAGAGTTGGTGGATGTAGCCCCAGGCTGAGGGTGAATCACATATATCTCGTGTTGCTATGCTTTGTGCGATGTATTGATGTGTTATGTGTTTACTTTCTTAGTTCTTTGTTGTATATGAATGATAGATAGAAATATGATGCTTTGTGCTTAATAATATGGATGAATGCTAGATCCAACCTATGTGAATGTGCTTAGTTCTTGAATATACTAGATCTAGGTGAATACTGCGATGCACTGTGATTATGGTTTACCTACGCTGTAAGTTAAGGCCAAATACTAATGATCTATAACTACTAAGTGTTCTGTTAAGGTGTTACAATCACAGATCGGTGTCCCAGATAAGGTTGTAGACACTGGAGTCCTGCAACCACCCCTGCCTCTACCTCGGGTAAGACTTCATCTGCTTCGCAGGTGTTGCCAAAAGGGCCGGTAGTTAGGGTTTTGTTAGTGCACTCTTGAGCGTTGAAACTTGGGTCTTCCCCTGTGCTAACAATAATCCTCTTTGGCCATAAGAACAAAGTCATTAACCTTATATTCACATGAAGAGTCACTATCTGTGTCTTCTGAAGAATCATCATTTTTTACACATAAACTTTTCTTTTTACCAAATCTCCTGGGTTTGTACTTCTTTTCACCTTCAGAATTATGATCCTGCTTCTTGTGTGGACACTTAGATGCAAAGTGACCTATATTTCCATAGTTAAAACACTTAAAGGGAAAATGTCCTTGATACTTGCCTGATCCTTTCTTTAGTCTTCTCACAAATTTTTCTTCAATTTCATCAGGCTTATATTCCTCAATCTTATCTACTTTAAAAGAATCATCTCTAAGGGTGGATTTATCTTTACCTATCCTCATTTCATATGCAGTGAACCTTCCTAGAATTTGATCAAAAGACAAAGTTTTTAGATCATGAAGTTCTTCTATAGCAGAGACCTTTGGGTTGAACCTATCTGGCAGAGAGCTCAAAATTTTCTGAACTAAAGAGGCTTCCTCAATTTTTTCACCAAGAGCTTTCATTGCATTTACTAGTTCTTCAACTCTCAGAAAGTACTTCCCAATAGTTTCATCTTCTTTCATATGTAGTTTTTCAAACTGTACTTTGTAGGTTTGAATCTTGTCATCCTTTACCTTCTCATTACCTTCATAACTACTAATGATTTTGTCCCACATGTCTTTGGTAGTTTCTAAGTGCATAGCTTTTACAATTTCTGCTTATGCAAGCCCACTCACAATAACATTCATAGCCTTAGCATTGAAGATAAATTCTATCTTGTCATCCTTATTAGCTAGTACAACTGGATTTACATAACCAGTCTCTACCACATCCCAAACATCTACACCTAAAGCCATTATGTAGGTTCTCATCCTAACTTTCCAGAAGGTAAAGTTTTTTCCATTGAACAGAGGGGCCTTATTGGTTGAAGTTCCTTCATGACTTGACATGTTTAATCTTGTTGATCTACCTTTAAATAAAAGGAACCTACTATGATACCAATTGTTGGACTCAACCTAAATAAATGTTTCATTCTTATGAGCTCCAAATCCTCTTGAGGCTAAAACCTCTGTTTTACAAGCAACAACTTGCTGAGAGAACCAACTCTCTAGTTTCTCTACCACCCACTAGAAGGAAGCACCAACTCCCTAAGTGTTCCAACACCAACTGGATGGAAGCACCAACTTCTAGTTACATAGGAACCAACCTGTATAACAGAGAACAAGAGTTCTCCCTTGCACCACCTTATCACCCTGGTTTTTCTGGCTACAACCAGATGGAAGCTACAACTCCCTGTGTTCAAGCACCTACTTGAAACTCTAAGGAAAACAATCCTCCCTAGCACCTCCCTACCACCTTGAAATATAAATATTTTCTTTTCTTACATTTATCACAGTGATACAACATTTATCAATGGCTTACCAGTCTCATCACTGTTCTTCTACACCGCTATGCTCTGCCTGCATCAGTGTCTTTCTACTCGCATACCTTGCACATTTTGTTCTCCTGCATTTTATGCTCTGTGATCCATCTCCCCACTATGCGCTATGCCTCTGCATGATATTCACTATGTCACTGTTCTTCCCTTCATATTTTTCACTGCATTTCTTCCTCACAACTACATAGACAACAAGCAGAATCAATTCACTTCTCTGTTCTGCATCTTTTTCTCTCGTCAAGTCCTCTGCCTGATCATCATGGAAACTCTTCGTATTATCTGGTGGTTAGCTCCCTGTGTTCATCATCAATGGGCATTACACTGAGATTCCTTAGATTCTATGGTAGTTCAAACTCTTTGTCTTCTCTATCAGTTATAGGTAGTCAACTATGGCTTCTTTGGCTTCTAAGCCCCTTCCTTCACGTGATCACTAGTGGTGACCATATGCCTGGGATTAGCGAGCGCTTATCAATTCAATGACCACGATTCATTCTCCTGAAATGGATTATTGTCATAACTTCGTCACTTTTCCCTTTGGAACTTTTAGATTTCAAACCTTTCGAAACTTCCGAATCAGAATTCCCGAACAGATCATATGGTTCACATTACATCTCAGAACCAGATCAATGGTCAGCATTAATCCTTACAGTCATTCTTCATTTCTTAATCCACCGGTGAGGACTTAATCAAACAATGAGATGTATGGTCACCTTTTACTCCGTGACTTTGTCTATTATGCTTACGCTATCCTTCCACTATATTTTGATCAATGATTGATAGTACACCCGACATCAGATCGATGGTCGAGATCTCCTTCAGGTCTTCAGACTTCGAAGATTTAGAGTCTCAACCCTTTCTTTCCTCTGTACGCCAATATTTCGGAGCTAACAAGCCTCTGATGTGTGTCCCTCTTGGATTAACGGTTGAGATATCTTCGGGTCTCTGGACTTCGGAGATTTCAAATCTCAACTCGTTCTTTCCTCCAGAGTGATCACCTGCTGAGTTAGTCATAAGATGGTGGAGACCGCTTACTGTCAGTTAACATTTTCACTTACAATATCCTTCCACTATAGTATATTGATGGATGAGACGACTCCCAAAGTGATCTTCATATTTGACGTCTCGTGTCCACTTCGGGTCTTCGACATTCGAGACTTCGGGTCTTTGGGCAAGTACTAGTGGTAGAACTCCCGAAGAAAAACTCCTGGAGTGAAGTAACCCTTGCATCACTTGATGACATGTCATTATATGAGAATATACCACGTGTCACTCAGATTCATGATTTTCACGTACTTGAAATGCTGATTTCAACTTGACATATGTCATTCTCTGACTGTGCTACGTTTCCTTGCTGACATGGTCTGTGACATTTTCTTGCTGATGTCGACGTAGATCTCCTGATGTGACACATGTTCATCTCCTTGATCTAATGGTCAGGATAGTATCTTAGATCGATGACTGAGACCGACTTTAGATCTTCGTCCTTTGGGACTTCGTGACTTTTGACATTTGAAACTCCCGAAGCAATTCTCTTGGAGTGACGTAACTTGCTTACGTCACTTGTTGACATGGCACAAGCCAATTTCCTCTTGACGATTGTCATCATCTGATTATGCCATGTGTTATTTGCTGACGTGGTCTGCTGACATGGTGTGTCGATGTGGTCTGTTGCGTGACCAACAACCCTGATCCAACAGTCCTCATTTGTCCTCCAAATTTTACTATCCTTATTCATTTTGGATTTCTGGGCTTCAGGTATTTCACATCTCAAACCTTTCGAAGCGTAACCTCCTCGCAAATTTAAACCCGAACTAAATGCTATTTATCAATAAGGGTATTAGATCGATGAATTGATCTATCTACATTGTGGCTTTTCTATCTTATCTTTTCCTTCAACTCAAAAGTGATCCAATGGTTGTGAAGATTCTTGAAGCAGATCCACGATTAATAATTACTGGGCAAGCACAATCTGCGAGTGTTTTAACTTGTCACCCAACTCCGCAATTGGAAGTTGTGCACTCTTGGTGAGTTAACCGTAATCGTTGATCTTAGAAGTTATAAGATCGAACGGTCCTGACTAATTGCGTGATTGGAACAAGAATGATGTTTAATTCTCCTTTCAATCTACACAATTCATCCCTACCGTAGATTTGACGATTGCGCATCTAATGATCATGATTTAATCTGACTTAAACTCATTGTTTTTTGGATCAACCATAGTCATATATATTTGAAGCTATGAGATCTGATGATCCAGACAGATTACAGGATTGTAACTGGTGAGTAGTTTAATTCTACTTTCACTCCCCACAATTCATCCTTGCCATTGATATGGCTTGTAGATCCGACAATATTGATTTGTTCTAAGTTTTATCGTGCCATATCTTTTGAGATTTGATCTTCATTCATTAACTCTACTGAGATTTTTCTTCCTTCTTCTCCACCTTCTATTCTTCCCATCAATGACAAGCACACTCTTTCCTACAAAACATGCCAACAATATCCCCTTTGGCATTGATGGTAACCCTCAACGCCTACGCTAGACTTCTTGGACCTCCAACTGTAGCATCCAGACCTACTTGGACATCCAACTGTATCATCCATACCACTCCTTTTCTCCCCCTTTGACATCAATGTCAAAGAAAACATGCTCCCCCTGAGATTTTTTAGTACTTTTTGCAGGTATCAGATATTCAACCAACACATACTCCCCCTGATAGGATGGACTCACTTAGGTGAGAGTAGGGATGACACCTAGCTTCTGATGAAGATATTCAAAAGGTGTCTTGGCTAGGGGTTTAGGAAATATGTCTGCAATTTTCTTTGTGGAAGGAATATAATTCAGCTGAACAACTCTGTTTGTAACCTGATCTTTGAGAAAATGATACTTTATTGGGATATGCTTCATCTTTGAATGGATAACATGATTCTTTGAGACACTAATGGCACTGGTGTTATCACAGTGAAGTGGACTTGGATCAGTATAAGTTACCTTCAAATCTGCAAGAGGTTGTAACATCCATAAAATATGAGTGTAGCAAGTAGCAACAACAATGTACTCTACGTATGTAGTTGATAATGATATAGATCCCTTATTTTTACTAAGTCATGCTACCAACAAATCACCTAATAAGAATGAACCTCCACTGGTGCTCTTTCTCTCATCTAAACAGTTTTCCCAATCATCATCTAAACATGTAGTTAATTGTAATTTCTAATTTCTAGGATACCAAAGACCATAAGTCATTGTACCCTTCAAATATTTGAATATCCTCTTGACAACTGCTAAATGAATTTTTTTAGGGGCAGACTAATAACGACCTACCATTCCAACAACCTGCATGATATCAGGACGATATGTTGTGATGTACAAAAGACTGCCTATCATTGATCGATATGTTCTTTGATCAACATTAGATGAAATATCATCTTTACTGAGATTGCAACCAACCACCATAGGTGTAATAATAGGAGATGAATCTTCCATCTGAAACCTCTTTAACATCTCTTTCAAATATTTTTCTTCAGAGATAAATATCCCTGTAAAGCTCTGATTGATTTGTAAACCAAGAAAATATGATAGTTCTCCTATCATGGACATCTCAAACTCAGTCTACATTGAATTAGAAAACCACTGAACTAAAAGGTCATTAGTGCACCCAAAGATAATGTCATCTACATAAACCATAACAACTAATAAATCATCACCTTCAAATTTTATATATAGATTGTTGTCAACAGTACCTTTCTTGAACCCTTTGTCATGTAGAAATTTGTCCAGTCTATGATACCAGGCTCGTGGTGCCTATTTTAGTCCATATAATGACTTTTTCAACTTACATACATAGTTAGGATTATCTTCCAGTGAAAATCCTTCAGTTTGCTCCATGTATACTTCGTTTTCTAGGTCTCCATTAAGGAAAGTTGACTTAACATCCATCTGATATACTTTAAAGTTCTTATGACATGCATAAGCCAAAACCATTCTGATGGCTTCCAATCTTGCCACTGGTGCAAAAGTTTCATCAAAATATTGTCCTTCAACTTGTGCATACCCCTTACAGACCAATCTGGCTTTATTCTTAACAATTTTTCCTTGTTCATTTATTTTATTCCTCAACACCCATTTGGAGCCAATTGCATTCTTATCTATAGGTCTAGGAACAAGCTCCCAAGTATTGTTCTTCTCAGTCTGATCCAGTTCCTCATTCATTGATTTTAACCATTTTTCATCTTCATTGGCTTCATTGAACTTCTTGGGTTCCACCATAGATGTGAAGGATATATGTGATTATTCGGTGTTTTTGATTATCCTTCTCTTGGTTTGTACACCTTTATCTTTGTCACCAATTATCTGACTTGTAGGATGATTATTTTGAGTAATTCTTGAGGAAGGATTTGATGTTGTCTGCTGATTTGATTTTGTCTGAGTATTTCCATATTCATCTGACTCAGATTCTTCTTGTTCTAATTCTTGGACCTGTTCAACTTCAACTCCAACTATATCCTTTGTTGTTGATTCAACATTGCTCACCTCTCTTACTGAGACTCCTTCATCAATGTTTATGTCAATACAATTAACCAATTTATGCAGCCTCTTATTATAGCATATGTATCCTTTACTATTTGTATCATAGCCTAAGAATATTCCTTCATTATCCCTGTCATCATACTTTCCAAGGTTTTCATTATATTCTTTATGTAGCAGTTACTCCCAAAGACTTTGAAGTGTTTGATTGCAGCAGGTCTTCCATGCCACAGTTAATAATGTGTCTTGTCACTGCATGGTCTGAGATGAGATTTGTTAATAATATGGATTGTTGTGTCTATTGCTTCTACCTAGTAGGTTTGACCAATGTTCTTCTCATTCATCATTGACCTGGCCATTTGCTAAACTATTCTTTTTTGCCTCTCAACTACTCCATTCTACAGTGGAGTTCTTGGGATTGTGTCTTCTCTTTTGATCCCATGTTTATCACAGAATTCCTTGAAATCACTTGACATAAATTCTCCTCCTCTGCCTGATCTTACAAACTTTAATCTATTGCCTTTTTGATTCTCAGTTAAAGCCTTAAATATTTTAAATTTCTCAAATGCTTCAGCTTTTTCTTTAAGAAAAGCAACCCAAGTGAGTCTAGAGAAATCATCAATGATTATCATGAAGTAGTTTTCCTTCCCCATGCCTTCCTGTCTTGATGGTCCACATAGATCCATATGAACTAATTGGAGTGGTTTCTCTGTTGAAGTAGAGTTCTTGGATTTAAGCTGTGTCCTGGTTAGCTTTCCTACTTGGTAGGGTTTACACACAAAATCTTGTGGCTTTGATATTCTTGGAAGATCTTTTACTGCCTCGAGATTTTTGAGGTTGATTAAGTGGTCAAAGTTTATATGTCCAAGTCTCCTATGCCATAACCAACTCTCATCATTTTTTCTTAGATGACACTCTTCTCTATATTCTTTCAACACATATACATTATTATCTGTCCTTATGCCTTTAGCCACCACTTGTCCTGAATTTATAGATTTTATCTTACAATCTTTGGAAGTGAACACCACATCACATCCTCTGTCACACATTTGACTTACACTGAGAAAATTATGTTTCATCCCATCTACAAGCAGGACATCATGGGCTTTTCCTTTGCCATTACTTAAACTCGTCATCCCTTTACCCTTGATTTTACCTGGTTCATCATTTCCAAAGGTCACATTTCATGTTTTGCCTTTACTTATAGACATAAATTTATCCTTGTCTCCAGTCATGTGCTTGGAACATCCATTGTCTATATACCAGGGGTCTTTTTGTTTTTGAGCTGAAAGTACTAGACCAAATTTTTCACTATATTTCTTTTTCCATGTGCTGACATTTTTAGCTAAGGGTTTTATCTTTGTATCTGTTTTGTAATTCTTCAAATAGCTGTTTGAATCTTTGTGGACGAAGTTATGATAGTTATAACATTCGAGCTCATTTTTCAATAGGTCAAAGTGATTGGTGCAACTTTGTCTATTCATTGGCTGTTTAGTTCTATGTTGCAAAGATTGTTTATTTCTTGATCTTCTCAGTTGCATGTCTCTAAACTTAATTTGCAATTTGCAATCTTGCAATTTTGGTACCTGAAGGATGACCTTCTTCTTGGTATTTGTTTCTCCATCTTCTTATATCTTTGTTTTTTATCAGGGAACATCTTCTCTTTATTAGATTTTGGTGACATAGTACTCACATGGTCTGATTGTCTGTTGATTTGGAACTTGATCATCTTTACTGGCTCTTTTCTTCCTGTCTATTTGTTGCTTGAACCACTTACATAGATTAAACCAGTATTCAACACAGGAGATCTCTATTTGTTCAGAATCTCATTTAGTTATGCTGAGGCTTTAATGCTTGGAATATTTTGGAGATACAATGCTTTAAAATTCTCCATCTCTTTCCTAGATTTTACTACCTTTTATTCCAAGGCTTCACATCTTGCCTTCTTTTATGATAATTGTTGTTTTAGAATGTCCTCTATCTTCTTTGCCTCTTCTAACTCCACTTTTAGCAGGGCAACGTCTTCATCAGGGTTTTTACCATTCTTTTTAAACTACATGAACAACTATTTTTTTTTCTCTTCTTGAGTTTGAGTCTATCAATCTCTTCTAAAGCACTAATTAGCTCATCTTCCATATAAACCACAAATTCTTCATCATTAACATCACTTCCTGTGTTTTTATTATCATAATCCTCTTTGTCCATAAGCAAAAAGTCATTAACCTTATCTTCACAAGAAGAGTCACTATCTGTGTCTTCTGAAGAGTCATCATTGTTTACACATAAACTTTTCTTTTTACCAAATCTCCTGGGTTTGTACTTCTTTTCACCTTCAGAATTTTGATCCTGCTTCTTGCATGGACACTTAGATGCAAAATGAATTATATTTCCACAGTTAAAACACTTGAAGGGAAAGTTTCCTTTATACTTTCCTGGCCCTTTCTTTATTCTTCTCACAAATTTTTCTTTAATTTCATTAGGCTCGGATTCCTCATTCTTATCTACTTTAAAAGAAGCTTCTCTAGTGGTGGATTTATCTTTACCTATCCTCATTTCATATGAAATCAATGTTCCTAGAAGTTGATCAAAAGCCAAATCTTTTAGATCATTAAGTTCTTCTATAGCAGATACCTTTGGGTTGAACCTATCTGGCAGAGATCTTAAAATTTTCTGAACTAAAGAGGCTTCCTTAATTTTTTCACCAAGAGATTTCATTGCATTTACTAGTTCTTCAACTATCAGAAAGTACTTCCCAATAGTTTCATATTCTTTCAAATGTATCTGTTCAAACTGTACTCTGTAGGTTTGAATCTTGTAATCCTTTACCTTCTCATTACCTTCATAACTGTTAATGAGTTTGTCTCACATGTCTTTGGTAGTTTCTAAGTGTATAACTTTTACAAATTCTTCTTGTACAAGCCCACTCAGAATAACATTCATATCCTTAGTGTTGAAGCTGATTTCTAGCTTGTCATCCTTATTAGCTAGTACAACTGGCTTTACATAACCGTTCTCTACCACATCCCAAACATCTACACCTAAAGCTATTATGTAGGTTCTCATCCTAACTTTCCAGAAGGTAAAGTTTGTTCCATTGAACAGAGGGGCATTATTGGTTGAAGTTCCTTCATGACTTGACATGTTTAAGCTTACTGATCTACCTTTAAATAAAAGGATCCTACTCTGATACCAATTGTTGGACAACTGAGAGGGGGGGTGAATTAGTTGTTACTGTCCTTAAACAATTATGCCTATTTTAAACTCTTTACAGAACACTCAATGACTATCACAATAATGCACGGAGGTAAGAAATAGAATATTCAACATAAATCACACACATGAGATATACAGAGACAAATATTTCTTGAGGAAACCCATAAAGGGAAAAAACCTCTCTTCTTGATATGATAATTAATATTTATTTTCTATACATTATCATTCTTATGAGCTCCAACTCCTTCTGAGGCTACAACCTGTATTTTACATGAAGCAACTTGTTGAGAGAACCAACTCTCTGGTTTCTCTAGCATCCACTAGAAGGAAGCACCAACTCCCCGAGTGTTCCAACACCAACTAGATGGAAGCACCAACTTCAGTCACATAGGCACCAAACTGTATAACAGAGAACAATAGTTTTCCGTTGCACCACCCTACCACCCTGGATTTTATGGATGCAACTAGATGGAAGATACAACTCCTTGTGTTCAAGCACCTACTTGAAACTCTAAGGACAACAATCCTCCCTAGCACCTCCCTAGCACCCTAAAATATAAATCTTTTCTTTTCTTAAATTTATCATAGTGATATGACATTTATCAATGGCTGACCAGTCTCATCACTGTTCTGCTACACCGCTTTGCTTTGCCTGCATCAGTTTCTTTCTGCTTGCATACCTTGTGCTTTCTATTCTCCTACGTTTTATGCTCTTTGAGCCATCTCCCCACTATGTGCTATGCCTCTGCATGATCTTCACTCTGTCATTGTTCTTCCCTTCAGATTGTTCACTACATCTCTTCCTCATAAATACATAGCCAACAAGAAGAATCAATTCACTTCTCTGTTCTGCATATTTTTCTCTCATCGAGTCCTCTGCCTGATCATCATGGAAACTCTTCATCTTCTCTGGTGGTTAGACCCCTGTGTTCATCATCAGTGGGCGTTATGATGAGATTCCTTAGCTTCTCTGGTAGTCGAAACTCTTCATCTTCTTTGTCAGTTACAACCAGTCAATTATGGCTTCTTTGGATTCTAAGCCCCTTCCTTCACGTGATCACTGATGGTTACCATACACCTGGGCTTAGCGATCTCATTCAATGACCATGATTCATTCTCTTGAAATGGATGCCTGTCATAAATTCACCACTCTGCCCTTCAAAACTTTTGGGTTTCAAACCTCTCGAAAATTCTGAATCAGAATTCCCGAACAGATCGGACGGTTCACATTACATCTCGGAACTAGATCAATGGTTAGAGTTAATCCTTGCAGTCATCCTTAATTTATTAATCCAACAACCATGAATTAATCAGACAATGAGATGTATGGCCACCTTTTACTCCATGACTTTGTCTATTATGCTTACGCTATCCTTCCACAGTATTTTGATTAATGATTGATAGTACACCCGACATCAGATCGATGGTCGAGATCTCCTTCGGGTCTTCAGACTTCATAGATTTAGAGTCTCAACCCTTTCTTTCCTCCATACGTCAATCTTCCAGAGTTGACAAACCTCATAGTAATGGTTGAGATCTCCTCGGGTCTCTGAACTTTGGAGATTTCAATATGAACCCTTTCTTTCCTTCAGAGTCATCACCTGCTGAGTCAGTCATAAGACACTATCCTTTTCACTTACACTATCCTACCACTATAGTAGATCAATGGATGAGACTGCTCCCGAAGTGATCTTCATACTGGATGTCTCGTGTCCACTTTGGGTCTTCGACATTCGGGTCTTCGGGTCTTTGGGTGAGTATTGGTGGTAGAACTCCCAAAGAAAAACTCTCGTAGTGACGTAACTCTTAGATCACTTGATGACTTGTCATAAGCTGAGAAGATGCCACGTGTCACTCAGATTCATGATTTTCACATACCTGAAATGATGATTTCAAATTGACACTTGTTGTTCTCTGAATGTGCCACGTGTCCTTGCTGACCTAGACTGCTGACGTGGTCTGTCACATTTTCTTGTTGATGTCGACGTAGATCTCCTGATGTGACACATGTTCATATCTTTGATCTAACGGTTAGGATGGTATCTTAGATTGATGAATGAGAGTGAATTTGGATCTCTATCCTTTGGGACTTCATGAATTTTTACATTTGAAACTCTCGAAGCAATTCTGTTGGAGTGACATAACTTTCTTATGTCACGTGTTGACATGGCACGAGCCAATTTCCTCTTGATGCTTGTTATCATCTAATTATGCCGTATGTTATTTGCTAACATGGTATGTTGACATGATATGCCGACGTGGTGTGCTGTGTGGCCAACAAACCTGATCCAACGGTCCTCGTTTGTCCTCCAAATCCGATGGTCTTTATTCATTTCAAATTTTCGGGCTTTGGGTATTTCACATCTCAAACCTTCCGAAGCGTAACCTCCTCACAAATTTAAACCCGAACTAAATTATTTTCATCGATTAGGGTCTTAGATCGAAGGCTTGATCTGTCTGCATTGCAGATTTGATAGCTTATCTCGTCCTTCCACTCAAATGTGATCCAACGATTGTGAATATTCTTGAAACAGATCCACGATCAAGAATGATTGCACAACCAAAATTTGCGAGTGTTTTAACTCATCACCCAACTCCGTAATTTGAATTTGTGCATTGTTGGTGAGTTAACCAAAATCGTTGATCTTCAAAGCTATAAGATAGGAAAATCCTGACTAATTGTAGGATTGTTACAAGCACGATATTTAATTCTCCTTTCAATCTCAGCAATTCATCCCTGGCGTAGATTTGGCGATTGCGCATCTGACGGTCGCGATTTAATCTGACTTAAACTCATTGTTTTTTGGATCAATTGTAGTCATATATATTTGAATCTATTATATATGATGATCCAGATAGATTGTAGGATTGTAACTAGAGAGTAGTTTAATTCTTCTTTCTCTCCCCGTAATTCATCCATGCCATTGATCTGGCTTGCAGATCCGACGGTCTTGATTTGTTCTGAGTTTTATCACGCCATCTCTTCTGGGATTTGATATTCATTCGTTAACTCTTATGTGATTTTGCTTCCTTATGCTTCGCCTTCTTTTCTTTCCATCAATGACAAGAACACTCTTTCCTGTAAAACATGCCAACAGAACTTAACATTCCAGCTAAACTAGAATAAGAGTAAGGACAACAAGAAGTTGTTTGGTGTACTACATGCATGACAGAAGGGCACCACAAGAATGAATGTCCAACATTCATGTGGTATATGGAAGGAGGAATGCCAAACCCATTACCAACAGGAGGACTATGGTGAAAAATCTGTCCATGATCCATATCACTGCCCAATGATGGAAAAATACCTGATAGTGCCAAAGAGTTCATATTGCAACTTTTGCAAGTCAGTGGGCCATGATGACAAAGATTATAGAACTATGGATTTGATGTGATAAAATACATCAGATGCATATAGGGTGCAGGAATAAATGATGACTGGGCAAGCCACACCACAATTTAATCAAGTTCCATCCCCATACAACACTGCGTAGCAGGAAACAACCATATAATACCGTGCACGCAATACAACATAGCACAACCTCAGTACAACATCGCACAATATAATCAGGTGCCTTAGTATAACATGTTGAGAGGAGATCGAGTGGGCTATAGAGGTGGAGGATGAGAGAGAGGAGGTTTTGGATGAGGTAGAGGACCAGTGGTATGTCACAATTGTCAACAATTGAGACATTATGCAAGGGAATGTCCAATTCCACCAACAACTTGTATGTATTGTTGCGCATCAGACCATGATATGGAGGAATGTCTGACATTATTGGTAAATATTTAGGAAAAGAGGAACCAAAACAAACAGAATGTTCAATGGATTTTAGCTGAAGGAAGGGATGAAGGAAGAAACATCAACATAGTTACCCATGGACAAGCTAAAAAAGGAAACGACGCAGTCCGACAAGATCCAGTACAACACCAATGGGTGAAGAATAATGTCAAACCAAGGAAGCAGTTCGACGCGTAGAATTAGAAGGAGATATTTAAGCAAGCTAGACAATAATTTCAGAAAGAATACACATCGTCAACTTCAACTGTGCAACAAAGAAAGGAATCACCCCAGTACGAGATGCCCCCGCTATTGGATCATACCAACGAAATGAAACCCATGGGACAAGTAAGTACAATCAAAGGATTTTTGCAATCACGTGTCAAAGTATTAAATCATCCATCATCTATCAAAATACTGCAAAACATATTAGAAAGATGTAGTATACAGATGGAAGGAAAACTAGAACAAAACACAGTCAATCACCTACATACAAAGAGAAGAACAAGTAGGGAGTTCCGACAGAATGCCAACATCGGATATTTCAACATGGGAGTGTTGGCAGCCAATTCACTTTTTTCCATTTTCTAATAAGCTACCTACACCAATGTTTTGCAAACATCAATTTTTCGTCGCAATTTTCAAATAAACGACACTTTTATTTTTGCGACATTTGCACATTTACCTTCGTTTTTGTTTTCACGACTGTAAGCGTGAAAACCTTGATCTTTTCGAAGTCACATTAAAATCAGTATTGAATTGTTTTTATCATTCTTGTCGATATATATCTTTCTTATCATTATGCAGTTTGCAAAACCCTTTTGATCTGCACTCATTTGGCATTCTTTGATTGATCATGTAGTGTCATTTCATGAGTGATTAAATTTTTAATTCATTGGAAATTGGATTTATATGTTCTTTTATTTCATCTACTTGACCATTGGTTTCATAAAAATATATAAGTGTTATGGTTAAACCCTTGATATATTTCATTTGATATGACACCTAGTTCAAAACGCATTGGAACATTGGTCCAACACTTGGTATTGGTTTCGATTTGTATGTTGGGTGTTTAAAACTATGGCATAGCTTTGATTGCGCGCGTTGGTTTATACACTTACCATTGATTTCATTAGTCGGGCAAGTGACATAATTGTTGAACTATACAATAAGAGGGTTGAACAACTATAGGCGTTGACGGTTGTACCTTGGAAATAACTATTATGCATGGCAGAAATAAGCTCCACCACCTTCACACGATGTCATTAATGTCTATCCCTTATCCCTGTTTCACCTCTGTTAGCTCAAGTAACCCTTCGTGCACTCTGCTCCTGTGTATGATATGATTCAAACCATGGCTCGTTCACCGTGTGCTCGGCTCCATGGAACTGGTGGTGCGAATTGAGATGAATGGTAGCCAAGCCTTGCTACTGTTCGACAATGCCAGGAAAGACTTAGAGGATAACGGTTGGCTCACCTTCGTGCAGAGGTTTGAGGGTTTTAATTTATTTTTTGCACAGCAATTCGCCCTGACTTTTGATGGCTGTAGAGCCAAGGTGGGCGACGTTCAGTTGGAAATCAGTGAAGAGTTCATTAGCTCTGCCACCGGGTTAGTATCCATGGGCCAGCGTTGGTTCAAAAATTCTAAGGTGGAAGAGGTTCCATGGCCACTACTGTTCGTCTCACGAAAGGTCACATCCTATGACAGAGGTATGCCCATTTCCATGCTTAAACCACGATGGCATGTCCTTTTGATAGTAGTTAAACAATTCGTGACCTGTGAGGGTCGATATGGACTCGTTTTTCTCTACCACCTGTGTTTGTTAATGAATTTTATAGGGTATCCATTGAATATGCCTTTCTATTTCCAGTGTAGCCTGTACAAAATGTCAAAAAGGTTTAAAAGGGAGAAGGCTGATAGTAGCCTATTCCACCATGGGCTAATTAGACTTATCATTGTTCATCACTTAAGTCTCCATGGTGATAGCTAGAAATATTTTATCGCTCGAAATGGTTTTGATGATACAGACCCTGTCCAGGTTGACAAGCCTATGATTAATGAAGCTGAGGTCGGGACACCCGTGTCCTTCCATGTCCTACTTCCCTCTCCTAAACCCTCGACCGACCCTGATGTTGACTTACCCAACGCTATAACTGAGAAGGTTGAGGCTATAATAAAGCATGTGAGCAAAAAGGTTAGAGGTAACCCTACTGTTGATGGAAAAGGAAAAAATAATGCTCGGCTTATCTTGAGAATGGCTAGAAATAAGCCTAATCCTAGTGTTGAGTAGAATCCCATAGTCCTTAGTGAGGATTCATACTCTGACATAGAACACTTCCTAGCTAGTGAGTACCCTTACTCACAGGGTCTGTGATCCGAGCCACCTTATGACTTCGTTTCGAATCTTCCCCCTTGCCTAAGAAACAATCCCAGTTACCCAGGGATCGAACTACCTAACGAAACCCTCGGCAATGTAACCAAACCCTCACTTGCATCTTCGAAGCCTGGACAGTCGTCATGTGACCAATGTGATGTGTGGTTGGAACGATACTATATAGACATTCCTGTGCTTCAATCGAAAATCGAATCGCTAGAATACCAAGTTGCAATGTTGACCAGCCAAAGGGACAAGCTTCAAGCAATTGATAGGAAGCAGAGGACTACTGGTTCCATCATTTTTCAGAATATTGAATCGGCTACAGCCATTGGCAATTCCAAAATGTCATGATCAAGCCGTCTTCTCGTCATACAGGTATGAATTTTGATATCATTTTAGTGTTGTGAATGACCAGGATTAATATAATGATGTGAATTTGGTTTTAAAATAGCCCTGTCTATCATTCGAAATGGATCTGTCATAATGTTGTTCATCCTGTACATTGTTTTCTCTTTGCTAAAAATAAATGAAGTTTCAATTTGGATACATGATTTGCTCATGCCCAGTTTAGCCACTGATAGATTTTCATCGGATTTGATTTGTTTGTCTGTTGAGTTAACGAAATCGATGGTTTGCTTTCGATTTGATTTGTTTGTATCTAATTTGAACAGGAAGTTTTTCATGCTAAATTTAGAGAACGATCATATTTTGATTTGGTATGATTTCGTTGTAGTCGGATCACATCAACCCTAATTGAGTTTTGATGATTTGATTTTTGAAACGACTTCGTGAGTTTGAATTGATATAATCTTCTAAATCGGGAATACAACTCTGATTGACAATGATTTGGAAAGAACGACTCTATTTTTCATAAAAACAATATTCTCATTAAAGCCTGTGCAAATACGCCCGAATCATGGAATGATTTTGATTCATGACAACTATGTTAAACCCCAACTGTTCAATTCGCTTGATTGGATTGTTGTGTATCTTCAGTTAGTATGATCGATTTTATGAGTTGTATTCGTATAAAAAATAGACTTGATTGCAACTCTGTTAATTTTAATTTTCAAACAAGTTTGTTAACTCAGACCGATTTATGTTATTTCTGTCAAATTCGTATGAGGAAATTTGGGTAATAGTCGTTTCAAAATGAATTCAAGAAATGATTTCATGAATGATTTTTTCTGCCCCAATTTGCAATAACAAACGATCGGACAACACTTATGAACTCTATTACCAACTGATTGATCATGTTATGATTTCATTTGTGAACATTCATGCGCCAGTTTTGATTTAATTCGCTCGTGGCATCAATCATTTGTTATGTCAATACAGTTATGTCGATTTGAAAATGAGCTTGTTTGGATTCGATCGTGTTTCCTGTTTATGAGGCAACATAACAATTGCCTGTGATTTGTTTTAATTGTATCAATTACAATGTCATATGAAACTATTTCAATGATGTTCGATATGATTTTGTTCACCCGACTTTGTGGCAACAAACGAAACAGAATATATGCATCTCTGTAGTCATTTGATTTTAGTTTTGTTTTGATCTCGAATTAGTATAACAATATCGATTTGAATGATTCGTTTGTCTTTCAATTAGCTATTAGATACTTGTTAATAGTTGAATTTAATTCTTTAAAAGATTTGAATTGATTTTTATGCTGATTCTGTGTCTAATTTAGACCAGCTACAAAATCGCAAGATTCTGTAGCTAGTCTATAGAATTAGATTTTTTATCATTTTATTAATAAAATACCTTCTAACTTGTCCATTTTTGACCCTTTTCAGGTACATCCGAATTGCATTGGGCATGCTAGACAGTCTAGGAGATATTTGTGTGTTTTAGTTTTATTTTAGGTTCCTAGTTTAGTCAGACTTGGGATATATTCCCAGGTTTTATGTAAACAGTTTTGATAACTTCCACAGGGATGTTTTACCCTGTGGAAGGTCTTTAAATACTTATTATTTTTTGTAGTAAGAAACATCCTCACTTGTGGGAGAACCAGGCTATGGATTTCTAATACAAACTGAGATGAGAGTTGATGTTTTGCTACAGCTTTTGCTTTTCAATATATCAATCTTTTGTTTCAAGTTTATGCATGTCATTTGCAGTTGATTATAGACTACTTTAGCTATCATAGTCTATTGCAGAATGATATGATTTAATCAATGTGCTATCCATATATGATTTCTTTCAATACTTGAAAATACAGCAATTACTTTATTCAGTTAATGAATGACATATTTCTCTTCTTCATCAATTGAATTATTTTGTATAAGTCTTTGCATACAGATTTATCTAACGGTGAAGATTTATAAATCATAAGATTGTTGTAGATTTTTATGTCTTGTTTGTCCTGTAATTATATTGAAGAGCACTGCAGCTATCATTTACGAGAATCTCCTGGATAATTCGGTGCGGGTTTCCTCCCTCCGATCAACTAAGACAATCATCATACACAGGACAAATCTGGAGCATTTCTCTAGGTCAGTTTGTGATTTATTTTCGTTAATTTGTTTAGTATAATTTAAGTAGTTTAGTTAGATGTGTAGTTAGAATTAGTATATTAGTTGTTTATTTTAGTTAGTTTTTGTTTTATTTCTGTTCATAAAATTATAAAATCAACAAAAAATATCTTTCTCTGTCTTAAGGGCAGAATATAAATGAGTTTTTCAGGTTTTATTTAAATCTGTAAATTGTAGATATTGTACATTTTGTGAATAAGATTTATTTATGTTAGTAGTTAGATAGTTAATTAGTTAGAGTTAGTATAGTAGTAGTTAGTAGATTGTATATATAGAATAGTTAGATTAGTTTAGTTTGTTTTAATAAGTATTTTAGTTAGATTAGTTTAGATTGTTTTAATAAGTATTTTAGTTAGATTAGTTTAGTTTGTTTTAATAGTTATAATAGTTAGATTAGTTTTGTTTGTTTAATAGTTAGTTTTAGTTAGATTAGTTAGTTTAGAATAGTTTTTCTTTTTTGTTTTCTTAGGACCTTAGATCGGCTAACGAAGCCGCTAAACTCGTCAGGGTGGTTCATCCCAAACGGCTTGGGTTATTAGACAACCCCAGACTGGTTCCACTCTTCCAGTTGACGGATGGTCAATTTCGCTCGTCAACAGGGAGATATCATACTAGATCTAGGATTTGAAGTTAATGTATTACCAAAGAAGACATGGCAATGCATGGGAGAGCCCACATTAGGATACTCACCTATTCAACTGAAACTAGCAAACCAACACAGAGTCCTACCACTTGGTAGACTGAAAGGAGTGACAATAGACTTGGATAGAGTGCGCACTAAATCAAAGTTTGAGGTGATTGAAATAATGGATGACACAACACCATACCTAATATTGCTTGGCTTGGATTGGGAATTTTACAACCATACCATAATCAATTTGAAGACGTGAAAAATGACATTTGAGTCAGGTGAATACAGGGTCATCATGCCATTAGAACCATCATAAGGGGAAAGGTTTGTAGAACCCACTTTCCTAGACTTAGAGGAAATCAACCAGTTGTACAAAACAACTGCGCGTGATGAGGATTACGTAAACCCAACTGCAGATGGAATACTCGGTTGGTGGAGCATTACTTCATGTGAAATAGACTCAGATACCAGTTTAGATATTTGGAAACAAAGGCTACACAAATTTTCACAAGAAGATGTGCACGAATAGACCACACAGTAAGATGGGTAGGCACAGAGATAAGGGAACCACCCAGTTTCCACATAGTAAACGACCTAGAAGTATTCTTGGCATAGTACGAGGATGAATTTTTAGAGAACCAGATATTCCTAGCACTTGATATAGCACTCAAGGCCACACTTGCAATATGGTGGGGCACCCACAAAGAGACAATTAAATATTGGTATCAATTTAAGAGGTTACTATGCATAAGGTTCGACACAGAACAAAAAAGCAACCAACAACAGAAGTATGATGGACATAGGACACCAACGAAACACTTGGAGAAGTGCAGAATGCTGTGGAAAATGAAACCCCTTGAAGAATGGCCCCATCATTTCATACATACTCTAGAGGGCATACTAGCGAACTGGTACACTATCCATGAATTGCGCAAAGGAACTGCGACCTAGACCGGATTGCAACACAATTTTATAGTCACTTTCTCATTCGAGCATGAGAACCCCAACATAGATGTAGATATTAAACATATAAGAGGGGTGGTATTCATTAAGGAACCATAAGTAGAACTCATAATAGAAGAACAATAGTGGAACAAACAGACAATCAAAGAATTGTTTTTGTTTTATCATGTCTAGGAGGAAGCACCAGATGAAGATGATCCACACGATATTTAGATAGAGGAAGTGGAAGGTGAAAGAGAAGTGGAAGGTCCACCTATAGAATCAGAAGTCATTGCTATGCCGATCAAGGTGAAGAAATTCAACATTGGGATAGCGGAGAATCCCAAAATGGCTAGCATTGGAGATTACTGGGGCGAACAAACGATAGAGAGCATAACAGAGCTACTACGTGAATATAATGACCTGTTTCCTACAACATTTACAGAGATGAAGAGTATAGTATGAGAGTTAGGAGAAATGAAGATACCACTCAGAGCTTAAACGAGACCAATCAGACAATGACCATATAGGTTGAACCCGATATACAAGCAGAAAGTCAACGCTAAGATCGACAGGATGCTCGAAGATGGAATCATAGAACCAGTGGAAGAATCAGAATGGATAAGCCCAATTGTAGTTCAAGAGAAAAAATCAAGGAGGCATAAGGATATGCATCGACTTGAGGAATCTAAATGATGCATGCCTACATGACCCGTTCCCTACACCTTTCACTGATGAAGTGTTGGAGAACATAGGAGGGCACAAAGTTTACTCATTCACTGATGGATTCTAAGGCTACCACCAGATCAATATAGCACAAGCAGACAGATACAAGACCACGTTTGCTACAGAATGGGGATCCTACCAATGCATAGTCATGCCGTTTGGACTGAAGAATGCACCAACAATATTTTCTAGAGTAGTCATCGTCGCATTTAAGGAATTCATCCACCAATTTCTAGAGGTATACTTGGATGATTGGACCATCTATAGTTTGTTGAAATATCATGTAGAGGTCATAGGAAGGATTTTATAAATATGCAGGCAGTGCCAGATATCGTTAAACATCAAGAAATGTATATTCGGAACACTATTTGGGATACTACTGGGCCATATAGTATGCAAACAAGGCTTACTAGTAGATCCTACAAAGATTGCAGTAATTGTTAAATTGCAACCACCAAAAATAGTTCGTCAACTAAGAGTGACATTGGAACACACAGGATACTACATAAAGTTTATCAAAGGATATGTGCAGATTACCGCGCCAATGGAGAAAATATTAAGAAAGGATACAAAGTTTTAGTGGGACAATGATTGCCAACATGGTCTAGATACACAGAAAAAAATATGGTCATCGCGCCAATACTAGTATTTCCAGACTGGGACAAGACATTCCACGTACATATAGACGCATCGACCATATCACTTGGAGCTATCTTGGCACAACCAGGAGCAGGAGATTTGGATCACCCTATATCATTTGCGAGCAAAAAGATATCAAAATCAGAACATAACTATAACACCACAGAGAGAGAAGGCCTAGATATGGTCTACGCACTACAGAAGTTCATACATTACTTATTGGGAAAAAACTTTAATATGTTCACATATCACTCAACCCTTAAATACCTAGTCAACAAGCCAGTGTTGGGGGGGGAGAATCTGTCAATGGTTACTTTTGTTTCAAGAATTTTATTTTGAAGTAATATTCAAGCTAGGAAAATTGAATGCAGGACCTAACCACCTATCAAGGATCACAAATAGGGAAGAACCTACGAACTTAGAGGAAAACTTCCCAGATGCACAATTATTTTCAGTCTAGATCACTGATGAATACTTTACAGATATCATTCAGTACTTGAGCATAGGTACTGTGCCACAGGAATATAACACCACACAGAAGAAAAACCTGGTAGTATGGGCTGCAAACTATCAATTGATCGCATGAAACGTATACAAAATGGGTGCAAATAGCATCTTGCACAGATATGTGTTAGAACATGAAAGACCAAGAGTTTTAATAGAAGCACATGAGGGAATAGAAGGAGGAAATTACACAGGGAAAGATACCGTGCATAAGGTATTACACATAGGACTATGGTGGCCGACCATTCATAGAGACTTGAAGGAGTGCTATCAGAGATGCGATGTCTGTCAAAGGTTTGGTAAACTCAACAGAAGGGACAATATGCCATTATGGTCACAGGTAACATTGCAAGCATTCGATAAATGGGCAATAGACTTTGTTGAACCAATCAATTCACCAACAAAAAGAATAGTATCAAGGTACATTATAACCGCAACATAATACCTGACAATATAGGTGAAAACAACACCAGTGAAGGATTGTAGTGCAGAAACATCACTATTTGAACAAGTAATCACTAGATTTGGGTGTCCAAGAGTTTTTATGAGCAACCAAGGCATGCACTTCATCAAATGCATTATCAACGCTATGAATGAAGAGTTTGAAGTCCATCATCAGAAGAGCCCACCATATCACCCACAACCAAATGGCACAGTAGAAGCATTTAACAAAATCCTTGAGAATGCACTGACAAAGATCTGTAACGTCAACAGGGATGATCGGGACCTAAAAATACTAGCAATACTATGGGCCTATAGGACTATGTGCAAGAATTTGGTAGGTCACACGCCATTTAAACTGGTATATGGCCAAGAAGCAGTGGTGGCATTGGAATTTATGGTACCCAGTTTGCGCGTAGCAACAATTACACACATGACAGAAAGAGGCGCAGTACAGGAGAGACTAGAGCAGTTGATGAGCATGTAGGAAGATCGGATCCTAGCAGGATTCCACAAAAAAGTTCAGAAAGCAAGGGACAAATCTTGGCATGACAGACACATAAAGAAGAAAACTTTCAAGGAAGGATATTTAGTGTTGATGTATGACAACAAATCCATCCAACACCCAGGAAAACTCAAAATGCACTAGTTAGGACCGTACAAAGTAAAAACTGTCACGGACGAGGGAGCTGTACAGTTGAAAGAATTAGTAGCCACAAAAATTAGAGGGATGATCAATGGGAGCTGACTGAATCCGTACAAGGACAATCGACCATCCACAACTTGAAAAGTCACCGCGTGCAAAAAAACAAAAAACAAAAAACAAAAAACAGTATATTAAATAGTACCAATAGAGGTACAGTGCGATGAAAGAAGAAAGAGCATGCACACTTAGGAATTAAAACTCGGTGAGGACAAGGCCAATGGACAGGTCACAAGGGAAACAAGCAGGAAAAGAAAAGACAATAAAAGTGGTACGAAATGACTAAGTGATGCGGAATTGAATGCTGGAAAGGACTGATGGGACGCCGCATTAATCATGCCAACTAGAGACAGAAAGGGAGAGTATTGGAAAGTACGAAGGAACCAGAGGTTCTTTGAATCCATATCAAAGGTAGTGTCTTTGACAAGATTCATGTGATGCCCATACAAAACACGAACACAGGAGCAAACAATTTATTGCGAGACTACAAAAGATAGAGAGCGCGAAAAGCATATGAAGCACATAGCGTAGCTCACAGAGGTTACAAAGACCATTGAACTCAAAAAATGATCAATATTTACCACCATGGCACCACCAAAGAAAGAAAAACCATGCTAGACTACTCGACACTCCAGAGTTAGAACCAGGGCACATGTACAATCGAAGGAAGGCGAACAACAACCACCAAAGATTATCAATATCGATGAAATCCCATTAGCAGATACAACACCGATAAACCCCATATCCGTGGTGGAAGAAAACCAACAACCAAAACCAGAGGGCATGAATGTGGACATGCCAGAAGAAGAATAGGAGAAATAGAACCAGGGTACATGAACCTTGTAGGAGGCACAACCAGAGAACCCTGAAGCATCTCCGAGAGGCAATGGGATGACGACAAATCAGGAAGCTACACTCGAGCCAGAAGAATATCAAACAACTGTGTCAGACCACCCACCAGAAGGAACGCTGGAAGATGTCATAGGATAGCCATAATGGTTTTCCAAAGTACGACTGATGGAGGCTGGAACCTCGAGCCAACCACTACCGAAGAAAGACAAGCATCAGGTACCTAAGTCACCACGTAAGCAACCCATCGTAGCCCTAGTTTTTTCGTGTATACCAGATGGGGTATGGGTGAAATCAGACTTACTAGGTTAGGTCGAGAAGCTAAAATACTCAAACCATGATGTAACGGACACAGAAAAGTTCTCGAAATTCACAAAGAAAGTATACTTACAGACTGTGAGCATGAATGAATTTGGGGAACCGATTGATCAACCACTCCAGTGGGAAGTAGGATTGGAGAAAACAAGGATTTTAGGTTTTCTAGAGCTACCACACTTTGGCAGAGGATAGTACAAAAAAAATTACGTCAAACAATTGTTGGCAGTCACACATGGCAGGGATATATGGTTGGACAAGATCATCTCGATAGACGTGGATCTCATTGCACACATTACAGGGTTGCCATCCCAGGGCATGGATGCCACACAATTTCTCGACGACAAAACAAAGGAGAAAGCACTTGCAGAAGAGATGAAAAATAAATACAACACTGACAGAGGGACGTGAGGAATCACCATCAAGAAGATCAATTATGCCGTGACAAAAATGGCCACGAAAATCTTGGCCTGTAAGCTGCTAAGAAAATGCCGCAAGGAGGAAGTCTTGATTGGGGTCATCGCAGTTGCAACACAATGCGTCGAGGGCACCAAAGTTAGCTAGGTACCCTATCTCTTGAATCTGTTTCTAGATGAATGCAAGGATACACAACATCTAGGAACAAAATTTCATTACTCATGGCTACTCATGTTGATATCCATTACGAGATGGAATGAACCAAACTATGCGTATTTCACCACCAGACCCAAGTTGAATCATGGAGCAAGATATTTATCACTTGGCACCACGTCAGACGCCAAGCATAGGAGGATGAACGCAATGGTATTTGAGGGATACCTTCGCGACCTATAGGAGGCCATCTTCAATATTTGGAGAATAACACCACAGACTATTGCAAACTATCAGGACATTGCCAACTTCAAGGCCACTTGACATGCGATGTGGATACAAGCACAAAAGGACTCCAATAAGCAGTGGCTACAATTGCTCTACTGCATCAAAGAGGGCGACATCCACATGGTTATCTAGGATTGGGAGGATGAATAGAAGATTCCAGTCCTCACCCAAGACATAACTACAAAGACAGCGGAAGAGGAAACAAAGCAGGAAGAAACACAACCTCAGGAAGTCCCAGTGCCTAAGAAACAAAGGACAAGCCAGACCAAAACAAAGCAGATGAATGAAGAGACATCTAAGATGGGGACCTAGAAGGTGAAGAATAATAATATGCAACCAACCTGAGAACAACAGAAACAGGCCAATGCAATGCAGGGGATGACACCAAGTCCCAACCCACAAGAACCAAGCCTGAATAAGAGACCAACTAATCAGACGTGGGGTGCGTGCAAGAAGATGAAGGCATGGATAACTGCTCCATATTACATGATCACGGAGGATTATGGAGAGATGATAGCCCAAATGGTTTAGGATCATACATCTGAATATTTTGAGAATGTTGTGCGCCACATGGACAAAATTCAAGATGAGCTGGCAGACATGCGACAATTCCTCAAGAAGATCGAGGAAGCATAGGAAGTGGGCAACAACATAGGAGCAGTGAAGTCATTCTAGAAAGGAGAAGAAACTGAAGCAGGCGAGTGAGATACATTCCACACAATTCTGCAACTAACTGAAACATTCCACATTACACCCAGAATGCTACGCATGGATGAGATCGTGGGACAGACACCCCTAAAGGACTTAGCTCAAATCCAACTGGTATTGCTTCATATGCCATCTAAATCTGTACACAAATTACAGGTTAGCATTACCCAAGAGGTATAGTCTCGTGCACACATAGACTTAGTTGAATTACGACAGGAAATAGAGAAGCAGGATGCACTGGAATTAATATATGAGCAGGCTAAGCTCAATACACAAGAGGAGAGGGAGCGCATGAACGGATTGGAACTAAAAGTGCTAGGAACTTATGAGAATATTCTAAATACCATGTAGAGGGACGAACTCACAACAACAGAGAATATTGATCATATTGCACAGGAAATTGATCAATATCAGAAGGAGATTGAAAATCTCCGTGAGAAGCTTACACCCACTACTCCACCAGAGGTAAGGGAGAAAAGGAAGCAAGAGGAAACAAAGAAGCTACATAATATAGAGCAATAGGTTAGCGCAACAACTTACTTGTTCAATAAAGAAGAACAACTGTGGATGAAGCTATAAGAGGATCAACAAGTCCAACAATGGGACAAGGAAAAAGAAAGGATAAGCACAATTATCCAAGACCTCAAGCAGAGGCAGAAGAAAATGTCCATCATAGAGCATGTCAAAGGGGCACGGGATATGAAGAAACTGCAGGTAGAACTCACCACTGTGAAAACACTGAAAAAGGGAGCATCAGGCTCAAATGGAACCGCTTCAAGAGAGAGTAGCCGAAGTCATTGCACTAGAAGAGGAAGCCAAGACACATATAGCATAGACCTAGGAAGAGTGCACAGGGTTGATCACTGACGAAATTGCAGTCTAGATAGTAGACACACTCAAGGAGAAGACCGTGCACATGCAAACATAAGCAACAAATCTCAAGGATAAGTTCCAGGCAATCACCAGGGAGATAGATGAAGCACACAAAGGTTAGGTGGCTCAGGACGAGCCACATGTTAGTTTTGGGGGTCTGTTGGAAGTAGGCCATAGTGGAAAGAAAGGTGATTCTGGGAAAGAAGGCATGCACGAGGAAAGCGACAACTGGAAGGAAGAACATCATGTGCGCATGCATGGAAGACCTAACAATGGTAGGGTTAGGGTTTTTGTAATATATTGTAATGACTGGCAAGCCAAGAATGTATAAATATAGATACTTAGGTCTCAGAGGGGGAGGATGAGGATGAGAGAATAGAGATATAGAAAGATGAATGCAGAGAACCAAATACTATGTAATATTTTGTTGTATGACTTAATGTTGTAAGCTGTTGAGCTAGAGAGGACTGGGGAGGGTAGATATTGAGGGTTAGATCACAGGCAGAGGATCCTGATGCGATTTAGTCTTCTTCATATAGATCTTAACCCAACTGAGAAGAGTTGAAGGTGCATGACGTTGTAGTTTCAAAAAGACAATAATAAAAGAGATAAGAGACAGATATTTGTTGATGTATCCCAGGGGAGTGAACCATGGTAAAACTTGTGTTATGTGATTGAATTCATGTGTTTATTTATTTTCTTCAGTAGATATTGATATGCGTGATGAATGAGTTTTTATACTTCCTGCGTAATTAGCAAATAATGGTGTATTTCTTAAATAAGCTACAATAAAACTCTCAACATGAAGTTCTTAGGTCTCGTACTCAATCCTAGGATGTAAACACATAAGTATTGTAGCCACCCATTAGAACTATCTCGGGTGAGATGGCGCAGTGCACTCTGTACATTGTGTTTCCTTCTGTTTCACCAGGAGGGTCGATAGTTTTAGAGGCTTTGTTGGAAACCCGAACATACATGAACTCTGGGTCATTCAATACAAACTCAGATGGGATATATAAGTAAGCAAGGAAAACCAACAAGACCTTCTGTCATCGAAAATATATTGGGATTCAACTCATATATGCTCCAAGACATGAAAGGAAAAAGGTTAATGATTCCTGTCAACAGGAAACATTTGAAAGGTTTCTTCTCCTATCACTTTTCATTCTCATTGTACATAATTTTATTTCCAATTTGTATATTCTTAATCTGACTCCATAACCTAATGGGCGGAAGCACCTGGTCATGAGATATTCTAGATTCTTGAAAACCCACAAGGGGGTCATCATCCCATAGTTGGAGCCTATTGTTGATGTCATTTCCCACTTCCAAAATTTCCCTCCCCTTTTCTATTCTCCCTTTCTTTCCTTCTTATACACTTACCCATTTTTCCCTTTTCTTTTTTCCCTCTTACTATCCCTTTCTAGTTCTACACTTAGTCACATTTCTAAACCACGGGTTCTCGGGTTGGCGGACTTACAACTTATCATCTCCATCTTAAAATTCACATCACGAGTCTGACTGACTGCCATGTTGTCCTGTACTTAACCGATTCTACGATCGTGTGGTTCCCAGGTTGATGGAATCAAGATTTCATGCTTATGTGTTCCATGATAGACACATTGCACCAAAAGGTTCCGCGATCTACTTTTTGATCCCCAGAATCCCCAAACTTCCAAAGTTTTATTCCACCTACATGATTCCATCGTACCACCGCGCCATTCCATACTTAGCCAATTTCACACCTCATACCATCGTGGACTCGCGGGTTCGTGGGTTCATGAAAAGTCTCAAATCACATATTTCTCATGTCCGTCCTCGCCACCCCCGTGCCCTTCCCAATGCACATTTACTATGATTTTAATGCTAATAACTTACCATCCAGGTTCAATAGGATGGTCATTAATAAGCGAACTGGTCAAGGAGATCTCCTATTAAAATGCATTCAAACAATATTTATGGAGGATTTTATCATCTCCATCCAATGTTAATTCCTAACATAATTTGGAGCAAGGGAATGTTCTTGTCGACTTATGGTAGCAACTCAACAACAGTTCTGTGGAGACAGAATGAATATTTTCGGGTGCAAGAATCAGAGTTTTTAGTGGTCTAGGGAATATTCCTATTAATCATCCCCTTCTTCCTAGAAGGAAGTAATCTGGATGTCTGGAATTGCTCGCATAGGTTGTGTCCTAGAAGTCTTTGATTGTAAGGAGTTGGTCACCTGGTGCGATAAGAGATAAATTCCAAGCCAACAGATCATTCCGTTGAGGGACCATTCCCATGTCTCTCTGTCACCTCAGGTATTTCGTAAGATGTTGAGAGTTCCTAAGCCAATGCTCACCTTCAAAGGTGAAGATTGCAGGGAGTTCTTGAAAAAGCATGACAATGGACTGGACCTCTTACTTGAATTCCTAGAGAACCCAACGACCGTCCCCGAGGAAATCACAAGATTGTAGGTTGGCTCATTTAAAAATCCATTATGGGAAATTGCATGGCTTTTTACGAGGATAACAAGATAAGAAACCGCAACCAGTATCTCCTAGATGATTCTTTACATTCTATATTTTACAGTCAAAGAAAATTCCATCTTTGATTGGGGTAAGTTAATTTCAATTGAATTCTCTTCCCAATTGGTGCAATGCAAGTAAGAGAAGAAATAATTTATGTCATATTATTTGGTTTTTGCAATAGCGCATTAATGTTAGTTCCCGAGATTATTTGTGTGCAAGAAGGTAAACTGTGAATTCAACCCAGTAACCTTATGGTATCAAACGTTGTGGAGGCACAAGGCCTCCCAACATTTTTATGAAGTTTTTAATGATTTTGTCTCAATTTTTAAAGATTTGTTGTTTGGAAAGAAAGCTCCTCGGATGTCTGACCAGGTGAGTAAGTTTTTGGATAGAAAGGGGACACTATAACAAATGAAAAATTATAATGTTATAAGGATTTTTGGATCCAAGGAGAATCCTTCCTTCCATCTGTGCCACTGTTGGACACACCTACCACACTTAGAGGGGGGGTGAATGAGTGTGGGGCTCTTTTTCCCAAAACTTCCCTCTTGCACAAAAACTCATCAATTAGCATTCACCATTTATTCATTACCCATTGTTGTCATTTATAACCAGTTATATGTGAGCACATATAAGCAACATATATCAGCAATATATCATCAACAATTCATCACCACAATGAACACAAAGAACACAAAGAACACAAGATGTATGTACAATTTTCTTTTTATTACGGACTACAATCCTTGGGGTTTATCAGCAAAAATTGAATAGAGTACAAATCTACAAGAGCACCATCTCTATATGTAAGACTCAACTTTCATTCTCAGCACCAACTGAGATGAGGCAATAATCCTCAATAGATATCAATCTGTACCATAAACAAGAGCATCAACCATGCACCAACCTGTGCCAAACAACCTGTAATCAACCTGTACCATAAACAAGTGCATCCAACCATGTACCAAGTATATACCAATCATGTGTCAACTACTCATCAACAATGACTCGTCAATATGTACCAACATCATCAACTATACACCTCATGTATGTGCCAACTCATCAACTGCTTGTCTCAACCATGACTAGTTTTGGATTAGTCAACAACCCTAACTTGAAATAATCATTACTTTGTACCTGTACTGAATAAATATCTGAAATTGATATACAATTTTATTTAGTGCATTTTATTCAATTCCTCCAAGTGGCACTACTTGGAGCCTCTCAGAAAAGGAGTTATAGCAAAACTGACATACCTTGCTGAATTCTGACTTATTCTAGAGAGCGGCCTTGTAGAGCGTGCCCTGCAAAAAATATTTGATGAATATATATGAAACTCTTAAATATAATAATAAATACTGTAATCTAACCAACACACTTTGTATCACTGAATTTGGATCTGTTATGAAGAAGTTATGACGTTATTACCCGAAACACTTGATTTTGACTAGTTTCAGGACTAGCCACAAACCCTATTATCCACGGAGTGTAACTCCCAAAATAAAATGACCCACAAGATGAATTTTTAACCCCAGCTACTTGGCTATGTTTTCTCACTTTCATAGAAATTTTAGGATCTGAATCATTATATAAAAAAAGTTATAGCGGAGATGGTGAGGTGACCTGTAAATAACATACCTTAGAAAGCACCATCAAAAGAATTTATCCTTCCTTGCATTTCGGCCTTCTTTTCTTCACTTTCCTCAGAATTTCGGCTTATATATCCTTGGTTACCTCAGTCACCTATAGATATTCAATATCC
>ML791609.1:216599-233434 GCA_009831015.1 Picea engelmannii
ATTCCACATACCACCAGAAATGGCATGACAAGCACTATCTATCTAGGATAGTTTCACCAACAATTTCCTTGATCTTCATCTCGTTATTCCTCATACAAGCATGGGTCCTCCAACCTTTCTTCTAGGATAACTCAATCCATAAATCATCTTCCTGTGAGGGCTTTCACCATAAGGGGACCACTTTGGAGTTCATCCGTTTGTACACCTTATCAATCATGATAAGATAATAATGAGAGCATAGGTCCTCCAACCATTCTTCTAGGATAACTCAATCCGCAAAGTGTATTTCCGTGAGGGCTTTCACCATAAGGGGACCACTTTGGAGTTCATCCATTTGTGCACCTTATCAATCATGATAAGACAATAATGAGTCATCTATAAAATTTTCCAACAATGCATCATATACCAATGGAACCACATCGATCCATCTTCATCATGTATCAATGACAACTCATTGATCCATCTTCATCTATGCATTCTCATTTAGGACAATACATATTATATTACACAAATCATCAATCAATCAGTCCTTTGACATCAATCAATGACATCAATCAATCAAACCATTGGCATCAATGACAACATGATCCAACAGCCACATATCTAACAAAATGTTTGTTACTGAAATAGCAAGGCAGTACAACTATTGGTTGCATTTTTTCCACAAAAATAGAAAAAAACAATTCATACCTCCGCCTTGGAAAGTTGGGGATTTCATATTAAAAAATATGAACAAGATCAATGAATTCATGGGCCACTTCCACAGCCTCAATTTAAAATATGCTGAAAAAGAAAAAGGGTTTGACCCTAGTGGTATTTTTGTAGAACATCTATTGGTTGTTGGTTTCAACAATTCTTTCATTAATGCTATTCTGAATGAATACATAGACAATTCCTTAGACACTCCTTCTTGTGATATCGACAACCTGGAAACGATACTCAACACCAACGAGTCATACAAGAAGAGAGGAAAAGGTTCAGGTGAGAAAAATTCCCAATCCCCGACTGTCACGACAAAGAGTGCAACATATCGAAGTAGCACTCCAAAGACCAACCAAAATAACAAAGTAACCCACAGTTCTTCAGGAAGAGGAGGTGATTTTTGATATTGAGAGGGGGGTGAATCAATATCAAGTATAATTTGAAAACTTTTTCAACTTATACTTCAACCAGATTATATGTTCAATTATATCCAATGAGCAATGAACAATAGTAGAAGAGTTACACCAATACACCACAATACACCATGCACAATATATGAGAAATAATCAATAGTTATTTTTCAAGGGAATTAATGACTTCCAAAGGTAGCTACAACTTCCAAATATAAAGGGAGGGATAAAAATCCAAAAGGAAGATACAATCCTCCAATATCAAGAGAGGGTTTACCTCTCCAAACTTTCCCCTTCCTTCCACCCTGTTAGCACTCTGTAAATTTGTTCGGATGATAAACAAACAACATAGGTAACTGTTTCGACCAAGTTTAGGTTGGATTCTAACCCTTCCATCCAAAGAGGGCTCTCTCAGACATATAACTATTGAAAATACTCAAAATATTTGGCAATGTGCACACATAGATCAAATTCTACAATAAGAAATATTTTAAAAGTGGTAGGACAAAACAAGAGGGCAGAGCCATTGGGAAATGGGGCCAATTCCTGAAATTGTACGAAGATTTATAATCTATGTAGTCCAGAGGGAACAGAGGCAAAATAGGTATGATGTTCAACCAAATAAGTAATATGGGATGGCAGTGGAAGAGAAGAAAAAACCTATATGACAAGAGGTGTCTAACTGGGGACAAATCTCTTGATATAGATTTATAATAAGAAACATAAGGGCTGGCTACCAAAAAAAGAGCACCAATCCAAGGTGAATTCTGAACAATAAACACATAACAAGTATAATCAATATGAGAAAGAGCACCAACAAGGTGAATTATTTCTTTTTGTTAAAGATTATTGCTAGCAGAAAAACACATTCATGAATATGAAATACAAGAAAACATACTGAACATCAACACCATGATGAATCTTGGCTATCTAAGAAAAAATTCTCTGCTTATATTAAAATCCATAAGAAATCACAAAATTTTCTTGCTACAAGGGCAAGCCCTTCTCCGCCCAGTTGAACCATTAATTTATCTTTTTAACAATATATATAGATAAATTACATATGAGACCCAAAAATGGATCATCTTCTCCAAGATTCCAAAAATAGATATTGGTTACAGAGGGAGTAACATACCAAAACCAAACTCCTACTTTCTAGGGAACTTTACAAACAGAAAACCGAAATATTTGAGATCCTTACCCCGAATGCCACCTATCTACAAAATCACAAGATTCCCTGAAATGAACTCGAGTTAGTCCGTCATGAATTTTTCATTTTAGCTTTTCAATTTCTTCCTTTAACGTGTCAATCCAACTAGGCTGGTCTTCTTTAGTACCTTTAACTATCCCTTCTTTAACTTCCTCCTTCCGTTGCTTTTTCTTTTTTCTCTCGCTAGCTTGCATGTGGTGTCCATCTACATATCCATTAATGATAAAATCTTTCATAATAAGATTTAACTTGATTTATTCACCTGATCCTGGTTCATCCACAGATTTTGTGCAAAATTTTGTGGTCAGGAGTCACGCAACATGCCTTTCCCTCCTTTTACTTGATATCCCTGTCATATTATTTCAATTTCCTGGTTTGTTGAAAACCGCTGGATTTTTCTCTGCAACCCCCTTTCATTTGTCAGGGAACACGAGCCTATTTCCCTCAACTATACATGAATTGGATGAGTGATTCGATTTGCAGTTATCCCACTCTGGAATAAACCATCAATTACCCAAAATAGAGTAATTTACTAATTTCACCTGTGTTATGAGTAATAGTCACCATCGATTACTAATCATGGGATACTAGTGAAATTCCTTACAGGGATAACAACCTATCACATTCGACCATCGATTTCCAATGATGAATCTTAAATCGGCTATTTGGCGGCACTTACTTGGCATTGCATGGATGAATGGTACCTAAACAAGCATCTCGAGATGATTTGATTGGCCATCAAGTTTCCTTTCTACATGTGACCCTTGGATTTGACACATTTAATGACACTTAACACGTGATTTTAGGGTGTGATGGAGTGGTTTTGAGTTCACCCTCTTTTCACCCCGAAATGCATCTGAGGGTGCCACATATCTTTACGGGAAACCATGGTTGGAATTTCTGGACCGCTTAGACATTTTAACCTCTCCGCTGTTTCCAACCCTGAAATCTTTCCTAACCGTTGATCTTGGTGGACGACGATCTGTGCCCTTCCAAGCCCGATTCACATAATACTTCCACCAAATTTAACCTTTTTTTTCCATTTCTGGAAGTTCCTCAAATTTATCAGACTTCCAAATCGGTCTAACACCTTGCCAACCCTGAAATCTCAAACTCACACCAAAATTTTTAATGGTGATAACATTGGCTCCAACTGGGGATGTTATCCTCCTAGTGAGGTAGGAAAGAATGCGTAGACCTTGTGCCTGATCCAACGAGATGCTCCCAAATTGGGTGTGAACCCTGCTCTGACTTGTCACCAAAGTCTGTTGAAAACTGAAGTCTTCTCACTGCTTTCACCTGGAGGCTGAACGCTGGATATACTGCTAAAATCTAACTGAACACTTTATTTGAAAATCTAAACTTTGAAAAACAATGCTTGATCATCAAATTTATTTGTAGCTACCTACCCTAACCGCTGAAATGAGCTTCCAATCAAATTAAATCATAATGCCAATGCAACCATGCAAGCATTTTATCTACTGTCTGGTTTCTTTGCACATGCTTTCTCCAAAACCTGTTTACTGATAATTCATTCAAGAATTTACATATGAATTCAAATTTCAAAAATTCAAAAATATTAGGATTGTTTACTGCCTCCAACAAAACTGCAAATGGATCTCCTAAAACATGCATAAAACAATAATCATGTTGTTTTCATGTGGTTTAACTAGTTGACTTTTATCAAGAAGTATAAAACTCACCCGATACTATTGGGAATAGAAATGTTCTGAACTACAAGATAGTGATGACTAGAATAAACCCTCTAGTAGAAAGAAATTCATTTTTAATGCTGATGTTGACAGAACATCATCTTTATTTCTAAGCTTACCACCCATCATAAGCTGTAAATTATGATTGTTAAAACTCTCCATATAACATGTCAGAGGGTCATGAAACACATGAGAAAACATGTCTCTTTGATGAACCAAAACAGAAGGAAAGGGCTCCTTCAAAAGTGTTTGTTGTTCTACTTCTCCAGTCCCGAGAACATTTTCAGAACCATGATCTTCAAAGGAATTAAATACAACAATTGTTTCTTTATGATTTTTCTACATTTCTGATCGAAAAGTGGCATACACTGTTTTGTTGCTTCCCTGAAACGCTATGTCATTTGTTTGTTTATTTCTTAAAGTCTCCATAGATGGGGCTTCATAGCCCTCATCAACGTCCAAGCCACTTAGAATTTGAACAATCACATCATTCGTAGGGGAAGGAAAATTTTTCTAAAGTACTTTGTTTTCTTGGAGATCTTGTTGAATGTCCTCATCAAGTTTAGGAGAAGGAAAATGACTTTTGACAACAATTCTTTGATCAACTTTCTCTATTTTCTCATGATTTTATTTTAACCATTCAAAGGAAGAAAAACATAATGGGAGATAGTTTTCATTTGCAAGTTCACTTCTTTCTTCAGATTCAACATCATGCCTAAAGGGTTTATGTTTTGAAACATTATTAACATTTTTCTTCAGCAATTTGAAAGAATCAAAGAACAATGGCAAGGTTCTTCCACCCGATTCAAATTATTCTTCATTTTCTTTACTACTGTCATATGCACATTTTCCACTTTCTTTGGATTGCTGAACACACTCATCTTCAGCTTCATTTTCGACCAATGGCTACAATTCCTTGTTAATTTGGTCCAGTGAACCAGTGTGATTTGGCATCAATACACATTCCTTTACTTTAGTGATGATCTTAGAATTTTCTTTCAATAATTGAAATGAAGGAAATCATAAAGGTAAAGGATTTCCTTCAGCTGGTTCAAAACTTTCTTCTTTGTAACTGTGATATGTAAGCTAATTGCCCTCAATATACTGCTAAAAATGAACATTTTCTGATAGAGAACATGCAAATGGTTGTTCCAGGAAGTCAACATAACAATCATCATTATATCCATCATATATAGGAAAATCAACAATGCCTGCAATGTCATCTAACAAGAACAAACTTGGAACATCAACCAACTCTTCAACAGACTGATTTGCAAACTCATCTTCTTGCCTGGCTATAAATGAATATATAAAACAATCAGCTCCACGCTTATCATGGGGTGGATCATAAGCTACATTAGCACCCTCTCTTTCAATAAGTGGAATATAATCCTTTGCAAAATCATTAGCATTTAAAACTTCAATAGGACCTATGATGCTATCAACTCTATGCTCAAGATTCCAATAAATTGTTTTATGTTATTATTCACTTTCATGTTCTAGAGCATCCAACCCCTTATTTTGAATCTATTCACATGCTTGGATATTGTGTTGAATCTCCTGAGCATCATTAAATATTTGTTGTAAGGACTTAGGTCTTCTTTCCATCAGGAGGAAAGACAAATATGGATGAAGAGTAGTAGTATAATAGAGCATGGAAACAACGTCAGTGGGTTGAATTTCTTTGGGAAAATTATAATAAATACTGGAAAAATTTCTACTAAATGTATAAATAGTTTCATTTCTCCACCTCTTTAAGGCATAGAAATCTGTAAGTTGTAGATTCAAAGATTTCTTCTTGCCCCAAAACTCTGAAAAAACATTCTTCAATTCTTCCCATAAGCTAATTGTCTCTGGATGCAAATGTTTAAACCAGTCTTTGGTGTCCCCTTTCAAGAATTGAGAGAATGCTCTCATACAAACATCATCATGGTTAATTTCAAACAAATCTATAAAATTCTCAAACTCTTGGATGTGTTTTTTAGCTATGATGGCATCACGTTCCCCATCAAACACATGTAGGTGCTTATAGTGCTTTGGAGGAAAATCATGAAGGATGTGAGGTAATTTTAAGGGTCTGTATCTATGCTGAATCTTGTAGGGTGTTGGATCAAGTACAAGAGGTGAAATATCAACCTTGGTTTCATGAGGTTCATCAACTTGGCTTTGGTCTTCACATGGCTCAAATGTAAGATTTTGATGAAAATCAGTGATAAACTGAGGAGATATATGTACAAATTTAAGAGGAGGGTATACAATTGTAGGATTTTCATGATCCTCATTTGAATGCAGTAGGTAAAGAAAAAATTTCTTAACATGTTCAGGAAAGGCCAAAAGGTAATTAATAAAAAAAAATATTATGTCTTGGAAAAAACTCAACTTTAGGTACTTTTTTTCTCCCATGATGTCCTTTCATACCTCTGTCAAGGGATCTCATCTTCCAGTGGAGTCTCTAAATCACATTTGAAGCTTGAGTGAAGTCACCAATAAAATATTCACACTATTGAGTCTTTAGACAATGGAGTCACCATGAAAATTTTGAATTCTAGATTCTTGAAAATGGAGTTGCCAGGTGAATGATGTACAACCTTTTTGTGTCTGAATAATTTTCAACATCAATACTCAAATATGAACTTTGTCATTTCTCCCAGGGAATATTTCACATTCGTTCCCCGACAATGGCGCCATAATGTTAGCACTCTGTAAATTTGTTCGGATGATAAACAAACGACAAAGGTAACTATTTCAACCAACTTAAGGTTGGATTCTAACCCTTCCAACCAGAGAGGGATATCTCAAACATATAACTATTGAAAACACTCAAAATATTTGGCAATGCGCACACAGAGATCAGATTCCACAATAGGAAAAAATTTAAAAGTGGTAGGACAAAACAAGAGGGTAGGGCCATTGGGAAATGGGGTCAATTCCTGAAATCGTATGAAGATTTATAAGCTATGTATTCTAGAGGGAACAAAGGAAAAAAAGGTATGATGTTTAGCCAAATAAGTTGATCCAAATTTATGTAGGAACACAATGAAATACAAAAATACACATAAACACAGAGATACAGCGGAAATAAGACTTCATTTCATTAACAACAAATGACTGAAATATGCTTACAGACAGAATGGAAATAAACTAGCTAGGGCGCTAGTAGCTTATCTCTGAGAAGAGATTTGGTGGCTACTAGCCTCTGAACTATGTTACAATGAGGCTCGAAGGCCTATTATTATTGAGAAACAATGGAAAACCCTAAACATCTAAAGACCTAACCCTAGGAGATGAAATGCCAAGACTATGGGCCTCGTTTGGGTAAATTGGTACATCAACTTCCCAGGGACGTAACTTTGGCATACGATCTTTGTTTGACGCGCTCAATACCTCATTAGAAAGATCTATCCGAGGAATACAAATTTTGGGTGAGAAACATTGAACTATATTCCATGTTGCTCCCCGTTGTCTCAAAAATGTATTTTAGGGCCTCAAAATGCTAGGACCTGAAAAATTGCTAAAAAATGTAAACTACATGGAAACTGAAAAATTAAAAGAAGCAATGGTGGGGGTCCAAGTGGAATAGGTGGGTGGCCACCAATATCCACCTGGATCATTCCTCCCCCCTTAGGAATAAATGGTCCCCATTGCATTGAGTTCCTCCATGAGATGAGGAAACTTGTGTTGAACTTGGTCCCTAGTGAGCCACTTGCCTTGGTGAAGGAGTTGGCCTACTTTGAAAAATTGATATAGCAGTATCCTTTGTTGCCGGGTGCACTTGATCTGTGTATCCATGATCTGATCAGTTGTGGCTTATTCCATGCAGTCTGGATTTAACTCTGTTGGTGTGATTTGTTCTTCCATGTTGGATGTGTCTAGTAGAGGTGGAAAGTAGGGCCGAAGGCGGCCCACATTGAACATTGGGTGCAGACCAAGGAATGGTGGAACGTTGAGCTCAAAGGAATTGTCCCCTACAATATTGGTGATGGTGTATGACCCATATCAATGTGGTCGAAGCTTGCAGTCGGGTCCAACAAGGTGCTCCTTTTGTAAATGTAGCCACACTTTATTGCCCACCTGGAAGTTGTGTGGCACCCGATGTTGATCATGTCGCTGCTTGTACTTAGCATTGGCTCTATCCAAGATGTCATGAACCTATTGGCAGATGTGTTGAATGCGATCAATGAAGTTGTTTAACTTGTAAGCATCAGACTGGACATGAGATAAATCTTCCTGAGTAGCCACAAATGGCATGGCTATGTCAATGGGACATAGTGGCTGGAATCCCAAGCCCATCTGAAAGGGGATGTGGCTGGTTGAGCTATGGAGATCTTGGTTGTAGCTATGTTGTACATAGGGGAGGCTCTCATCCCATGTGTGTGGATTCTTTTATTTGTAGATGTGGAGAATGTGTATGATCATCCGGCTGGCAACCTTTTTTTGGCCATCAGTTTGCGGATGGAAAGATGTGGACTTGGTGAGCTTGGTGTCCAGCATCGACCATAGGCTGGACCAAAATGTACTGAGGAAATTGTTGTCCTGATCTGAGATGATAGACTATGGGATCCAAAAGTGTACCCACACTCATTCAAAGAAGAGTTTAGCAGTGGCTTCTGCTGTGATATTCTTCTTGCAGGCCATCATAATGGAAATCTTCGAGAATTTGTTGACAACCACAAAAACACAGTCATTGCCATGCTTAGTAGAAGGAAGGCTTGACATGTAATCCATAGATATGGATTCCAAAGGTCGACTGGGGGTAGGAAGCAGAGTATAGAGGCCTTGCTTCTTGATGGTCGGTTTGGAAATGGTGCAAGAAATGCAGGACTTGATGTACTTCCTGACATCCTGTCGAAGGTTCATCCAATAGAAATACTTTTGCAGTACTGCCATAGTTTTCTCGACCCCAAAATGCCCTACTACCTGACTGTAGTGCGCCTCCCAAATCATCTTGGTATGTTTGCTTGAAGGAACACAAAGGTGTCCCAAGTGACATAGCAGGGCATCTTGGAGGTGAAAATTGGGAAATTTCTTACCCTTCAAGAGCGTATTGTATGTGTGTCCAAATTCTGGATCACTTGTGTAGAGAAGTGGCCAATCAGAATTCTCATGCCCACAAGAGTTGAGCACAGTGGTTAGTGCCACGATGGGTGGTCAGATGAGGTATTCTGCAACATTATTGGTGCTTCCTTTCTTGTACTTAATGTTCAAATGAAACTATTGCAGGTATGTGGACCACTTCTTATGGCGATCGTTCTGCAACTTCCCTTGTGTCTATATGAACTGCACGAGTTGGTGGTCTGTGTGGATGACCGTTTCATTTCCCAAAATGTAATGCTTCCATTGTTTGCAAGCCTACACAATGGAATACATCTCTTTTTCATAAGTGGGATACTTCCAGACTATTTTGGAAAGTGTCTCACTGTGATATGCTACTGGATGCCCATTTTGAGTAAGGTCTGCCCCAATAGCATAGTCAGAGGCATCGGTCTCGATCTCAAATGGTTGTTGCAAGTATGGTAATGTGAGCACTGGTGCAGAGCAGAGGCAATGTTTCAACTCCCTGAATGCCTTCTATTGAGATTCAGATCAAAATAATTTTTCTTTCACTCCTCCCTTTGTGACTTGACTCAAGGGCCAAGTGATATGAGAGATTCCTAACACGAACCTGCATTAGAAATTGGCAAGACCCAAAAAGTTGTGGAGCTCTGTTAGGGTGGTTGGGGTTGGCCAATCCTGAATGACTTGGATCTTTGCTAGATCCACATGCAGCCCCAGCTCATCAATAATGTATCCCAGATACTGAACCTGGGTCATGCCAAAAGTGCATTTCTCCAAATTGGCACACAACTTGTGTTGCCGCAGTGTTTGGAGGACTTGTCGGATGTGGTGGAGTTTCTCTTCCCAAGTTTGGATGAATATAAGAATGTCATCTAGGTACACCACTACAAATGATTTGGTGAATGGCCATAAGATTTCATCCATTAGCCTCATGAAGGCTGCAGGGGCATTCATCAACCCAAAAGGCATGACCAACCATTCAAAAAGGCCCTACATGGATTTAAAGGAAGTCTTCCACACATCAGAGGGTTTGATTGGTACCTGGTGAAACCTAGACTTCAAGTCGATCTTGCTGAAATATTTCTCCCCCTTGAGTTGGTCCAGAAGGTCATCAATCCATGGGATCAGATACCTATTACAAAAAGTGATCTTGTTCAGTGCCCGATAGTCAATATAGAGTCTCCAAGTCCCATCCTTCTTCTGCACCAACACAATCGAGCTCCCACAGGGTGATGAACTCAAATGGATGTGCGATTTCTGCAACAACTCCTGAATCTACCTCTTGATTTCATCATTCTTCGGAACAGAGAGACAATATATTGGTCCATTGGGCAACGATGCACTTGGGGTTAGATCGATGGGGTGCTTGACCTGATAGTGTAGAGACACCCTTGCGAGGGAGGTGAATATGTCCTCGTACTCCTCCATGACCTTATCCATCTCTTTTTGTTGTGTAGAGGGGCCCTGTCTCAAGGTCATGACCACAATCTTCTTCTTTCCCTGAGGGCGGATCATCAGGAAAACAAATTTCCTAGTTTTGGAAATGAGCTTACTGCATTGTTTTGCAGTAACCAAAGAGATGGTGGTAGGCGGTGCTATCTCCAGTATCCTGTACAACTTGTTTCCCAAAGTGATAATAACAGCACGAGACCGGGACTCATACACGACATGTCTCTTCCATAAGTACGGTTGGCCTAATAATACATCAGAAACATCAAGAGGAGCAATGTCACATAATACCTCATCCATGAAGGGCTTGATGTTGTAGGGAAGGTGGAATTGTTGGCTAATGCGGAGGTCCCGTTCTTGGTGCAACCACCCTATGGTGTATGGTTGTGGGTGTGTTGTGTTCGACAAGCCCAGCTGATTCACGACCTCTACCGAGATGAGGTTCTTCTGGCTTCCACTGTCGACAATGAACGGCAACGGGGAACCCTTTACCCACATCTTGGAATGGAAGAGACGCTCTGCCTCTTCTAGGTCTTCTAGTTCCTCCTTCTAGATCTTTGTGGTGGCAACGATGGCATTGGGATCCGCATTGATAATGTTCTTCCCCCTGTCATTCCCCTTGTTGGGTTCTAGTTCAAAGTCAGAGAATGCATCCGATTCAGAATCCTTCAACTTGGCTACCAATGACTACTTAACTCGACACTCACTTGTGTTGTGGGTGGAGCTCTTATGGAACTCACACCACTTCCTCGTGTCCTTTTTCGGCTTCATGGTGTTGTTCTTTTCTTGTGGTTTTGGCAGGTTGTCCTGGGCCACCCTACCTTGGCTTGGTCATTTGTTCTGTGTTTTGAGGGTACCTTTCCCTTACTTCTGATTCGTAGACCCAAAGTCTCGCTTCTTCCGTTTGAACTTCTTCTCAATCTTGGAAGCATATCGGTATGCCGCACCAAGTGAGGAGATGTCGAGGAACTCCATTTCCTCCTGAATGTATATGTGCAAACAATTGTGGTACTTTAACACCAATTTTTTTTCTGAATCTTTGATACCCAACTTTGTGCATAGGGTATGAAACAAATTTGTTAGCTCATGCACATCTTGGTCCCTTTGTTGTCGCAACGTAGTCCATTGTATGTATTTGTCCTCATATCTCCCCACAGGATAATATTGTTCCTTGATGGCGTCTCAGAAAGAATTCCAAGTGGGTGAGGCTGAGAATAGAGAGGGTTCCCCCTCGCCCTATTTCTCCCAGTAGGTTTCCCACCAGTCCTTGACATGGGGGGCGACTTTGAGGAGTGCAAAAATAATCCTTTCTCGATCGGAAAAGTCATGAACCGAGAAATATCCTTCTAATAGATTCAACCATCTATCTATGACATCTGCATCTATTTGGCCCTCAAATATGAGAATTTCAAATTTTACTTGTACCTTAAAAGGAGTGGCACCTCCAGAGTGGCTGTTGGATGTAGATGAGCCGCCAGTGGGCATCTGTTGAAGGATTTGGGAAAAGTTGTCCATCATTGCATTCCTTTGTTTTTCGAGGGCCTCCTTGAGAAAAAATTTGATAGGATCTCCTGCTCCCTCATATTTCTTTTCTTCCCCCATGGGTAGTCTTCGGGGTTTGTGAGGCTGATCTTGCAAAGGTTCAACCAGATCGAGCCCTAACTCCTTATACCTCGACCTCGTTGGGGACAAGCAAAGAAGGATTGAGAATGAGCAGACCGCTCTAATACCACCGATCTGGATTTATGTAGGAACACAATGAAATACAAAATAACACATAAACGCAGAGATGCAACGGAAATAAGACTTCATTTCATTAACAACAAATCACTGAAATGTGATTACATACAGAATGGAAATAAACTAGCTAGGGCGCTGATAGCTTATCTCTAAGAAGAGATGTGGTATATACTGGCCTTTGAACTATGTTACAATGAGGCTCAAAGGCCTATTATTATTGATAAATAATGGAAAACCTTAAACATCCAAAGACCTAACCCTAGGAGATGAAACGCCAAGACTATGGGCCCTGTTTGTGTAAATTGGTACATCAACTTCCCAGGGACGTAACTTTGGCATACGATCTTTGTTTGACACAATCAATACCTCGTTAGAAAGATCTATCCGAGGGGTGCAACTTTAGGGCGATAAACATTGAATTAAGTTCCATTTTGCTCCCTATTTTCTCAAAAAATGTCGTTTAGGGCCTCAACATGGCTCCAGAAGATCAGGACCCAAAAAATTCCTAAAAATACTAAACTATGTAGAAACTGAAAAACTGAAAGAAGCAATGGTGGGGTCCAAGTGGAATAGGTAGGTGGACACCAATATCCACTTGGATCATAAGTAATGAGGGATGGAAGTGGAAGAGAAGTAAAAACCACTATGACAAGAGGTGTCTAACTAGGGACAAATCTCTTGATATAGCTTTAGAAGAAGAAACATAAGGGTTGGCTACTAAACACATAGCACCAATCCAAGGTGAATTCTGAACCAAGAACCAATAAACACATAACAAGTATAGTCAATATGAGAAAGAGCACCAACAATGTGAATTCTTTCTTTTGTTTAAAGATCATCTCTAGCAGAAAAACACATTCATGAGTATGAAATGCAAGAAAACATATTGAACATCAACACCATGATGAATCTCGGCTATCTAAGAAAACCTTCTCTGCTTATATTAAAATCCATAAGAAATCACAAAGTTTTTCTTCTACAAGGGAAGGCCCTTCTCCAGCTAGTTAGACCATTCTTTTATATTTTTAACAATATATAAAGATAAATTACATATGAGACCCCAAAACATATCATCTTTTCCAAGATTCCAAAAATAGATATCGATTACAGAGGGAGTAACGTATCAAAATCGAACTCCTACTTTATAGGGAAATTTACAAACAAAAAACCAAATTATTTGAGATCCTTACCCCGAATGCCACTTGTCTACAAAGTCAAAACATTCCTTGAAATGAACTTGATTTAGCCCGTCATGAATTTTTCATTTTATCTTTTCAATCTCTTCCTTTAACGTGTCAAGCCAACTAGGCTGGTCTTCTTTAGTACCTTTAACTGTCCCAGCTTTAACTTCATCCTTAAATTTCTTTTTCTTTTTTCTCTCGCCATCTTGCATGTAGTGTCCATCTGCATATCCATTAATGATCAAATCTTTCATAATAGGATTCAACCTGATTTCTTCACCTGATCCTGGTTCATCTGCAGATTTTATGTGAAATTTTGTGGTCAGGAGTCTTGAACATGCCTTTCCCTCTTTTTACTTGATATCCCTGTCATATTATTTGAATTTCCTGGTTTGCTAAAAACCACTGGATCTTTCTCCGTAGTGCCCTTTGGATTTCCAGGGAACACGAGCCTATTTCCCTCAACTCTAGATGAATTAGATGAGTGATTCGATTTGTAGTTATCCTGCTCTAGAATAAACCGTCAATTACCCAAAATAGAGAAATTTCACCTGTTTTATGAGTAACAGTTGCCATTGAGTACTAATCATGGGCTACTGATGCAAGTCCTTACAGGGATAACAACCTATCACATTCGACCATCGATTTCCAATGATGAGTCTTAAATCAATTATTTGGCGGCGTTTAATTGACATTGCATGGATGAATGGTACCTAAACAAGTGTCTCGAGATTATTTGACTGATCTTCAAGTTTCCTTTCCACAAGTGACCCTTGGATTTGACACATTTAATGACACTTAACACATGATTTCGAGGTGTGATGGAGTGGTTTTGAGTTCACCCGCTTTTCGCCCCGAAATGCGTCTGATGATGCCACGTATCTTTGCGGGAAACCATGGTTGGAATTTTGGGCCCACTTAGACATTTTAACATCTACAATGTTTCCAACCCTGAAATCTTTCCTAACCATTGATCTCGATGAACAACGATCTGTACCCTTCCAAGCCCGATTCACATAACATTTCTTCCAAATTTAACCCTTTTTTGCCATTTTTGGCAGTTCCCTAAATTTATCGGACTTTCAAATCGGTATAACACCTAGACAACCTTGAAATTGCAAAATCACACCAAAAAGGTTAATGGTGATAATGTTAATTTTTCAAAACCCCAACCCAGTTTCAGTCTCGCTGGTTTTTCAGCCAAATTTAAATGCCGAAACTCCAGTTTTAGCACTGTTTCAGCATATGTCTCAGCATTGTTTCAGCATATGTCACAGTGGTGTTTCAACATATGTTACAACACTGTTTCAGCATATGTCACAGTGGTGTTTCAACATATGTTACACCACTGTTTCAGCATATGTCTCAGCATTGTTTCAACATATGTCACAACAGTGTTTCAGCATATGTTACAGCACTGTTTCAACATATGTCACAACGGTGTTTCAGCATATGTTACAACACTGTTTCAACATATGTCTCAACACTATTTCAGCATATGTCACAGCGGTGTTTCAGCATATGTTACAACACTGTTTCAACATATAAAAACTTAACAGAAAATAAACTTCAGAACTGAAACATGAGGATTCTGAACATCATTTTCAACGCAGAAATAAAATATCAGCAATATGCAAAACTCAGAAAATATAGACACAAAGATATTCGGTCTAACTTTGACCCTGGAAAAACCCACAAGGGGAAAACCAATGAGAGAGGGATTTGTATTATTTATGAGCTTCTGAGAAATTCTTTTACAGCATATTCATCTTCAGATATTTACTCAAACTTATCTGGACATTCCTATAGCTTTGCTCCTTGATTTCTGCACCAAAAATCCATACAACTATACGGCTGTCCCAACAATTAATGTTGTACGGACTATCTTGAATTTCGTGCCAAAACTCTGTTAAGACTCAATTTCTGTGCCACTAAATGTTGTTCGGCAGCCTTGGAATGCATGCCAATACTCCCAGAAATTGCAGTTGCTGTCTCTTTTCTTCAACTCGACCTCTCTCTTTCTCTCTCTTGTTCTCTCAACAAGAATGCTTCAACTTCTCCAAGAATGGGTGCACCCTCTTGCCCAAGTAGACCTCATGAGGGAAGGTGAGGGGTTTTCTAATCTAACGGTTGATATTAGACCAGATGGGTGGCTAAGATTTGGTGTCTCTTCTCTCACCCTCACTTTAATCATAAAGTCACCTTTTAATTTGCATCTCACAAATTAAATGACTAGGACCCACATTTGGCACTTTCTCCCCCTTAGGTGCCTAGGGAAGAGAAACACGTGCCTTGGTACTTTATTTTAATTAAAAATTTAACACTCCTTCATATCGAGGAAAGTGTTACTCACCACTCCAAGCTTGTCCCTGAAAAATACAAACTTGCCCATGTTCAATGCCTTGGTGAGTATGTCTGCAACCTGCTCCTCAGTATATATGTACTGTAGCTCCACAACTCCTCTCTGGACATAATCACGGATGAAGTGATACTGAATCTCGATATGCTTAGACCAGTCATGAAAAAATGGATTCTCCGAGAGTTTAATGCAACTCTGATTATCACAGTAAATCATGGTAGGCCTCAACTGCACACCAAACAATCCAACCAACATCTTGTGAAGCCAAAGGGCCTCACAACTAGCCTGACTAGATGCCATATACTCAGCCTCTGCCGAACTCAAAGCCACTGACTTCTACTTATGACTGAACCAAGACACAACTGCTGATCCCAATCCAAAGCAACACCCTGAAGTGATTTTCCTGTCACTGACACATCCTGCTCAATCTGAGTCTGTATAGCCAACCAGACGAACTCCATCTCCTCTATGATAGTCCAGACCATAATCTACCATACCACAAAGGTACCTGAGCACATGTTTTTCTGCCACCCAGTGCACTCTCCTCGGCTCCACCATGAACTAACTGAGAGTGTTGACAACAAAACAAATATCTGGCCTGGTATTGACCAAATACATCAATGACCCAATCAATTGATCATACAAAGTGGAATCCACCAACTGTGACTCAGAAGCATGAAGCTTCTTCCAATTGGTAATCATGGGAGTGGTCACGGGCCTGCTATCCCCCATCTGAAATATGCTCAGAATATCACACACATACTTCCCCTATCCCAGGAAGATGTGTCCAGGCTCCTCCCAAACCTCCAATCCCAAAAAGTAATGCATCAATCCAATGTCTGTCATATCGAACTCTGAAGCAAGGCTTTCCTTACAGCTGCTGATGAGTCTCTCTGCCCCTGTAATAAAAAGGTCATCCACATACAACAGAAGAATGAGAGGATCCTCTCCAACCACAATGAAGTATAGGTTGGGATCCGCCTCACTCTTCTCAAAACCCAACTACTGCAAATAGGC
>ML791609.1:238106-249100 GCA_009831015.1 Picea engelmannii
TTAAATAAGGCCCACTATGGTAGTTAGATATAATAAATGGGTAATTAGATATAATAAATGTAAGAGGACTTCTTAGAAGGTTCTACTTCTAGAAGATTTCTCCTCTAGAATGTTCTTAGGTGATGGTAGCACTATATAAATGGATTCAATCAATGTAATGAAACATGAAGAGAAGTATTGTATTTGGAGCGGTAGCTCAATAGGAGAATGCCCCCTCGAAGAGGCAAGTGAGCAGGAGAGGATCCCTTCCATAATAGGATCCATTGTACAGTGTTGCCCTACCTCAAGGGTTTGATGGTAATAAAGGATATTTTGCATATTGTTCTTGTATATCTATTGTGGTGCTTTTGTATTTAGATATTAGGTACTTAATAGGTGTTTCAGCATATGTTACAAAATTGTTTCAACATATGTCACAGTGGTGTTTCAACATATGTTACAGCACTGTTTCAGCATATGTCTCAGCACTGTTTCAACATATGTCACAATGGTGTTTCAACATATGTTACAACACTGTTTCAGCATATAAAAACTTAACAGAAAATAAACTTCAGAACTAAAACATGAGGATTCTGAATATCGTTTTCAACGCAAAAATAAAATATCAGCAATATGCAAAACTCAGAAAATATAGACACAAAGATATTTGGTCTAACTTCGACCCTGTAAACCCACAAGGGGAAAACCAGTGAGAGAGGGATTTGTATTATTTATGAGCTTCTGAGATATTCTTTTACAGCATATTCATCTTCAGATATTTACACAAACTTATCTGGACATTCCTGTAGCTTTTCTCCTCGATTTCTAAACCAGAAATTCGTACAACTGTACGGTTGTCCCAACAATTAATGCTATACGGACTGTCTCGAAATACATGCAAAAACTCTACTAAGACTCAATTTCTGTGCCACTAAATGTTGTTCGGTAGCCTTGGAATGCATGCCAATACTCCCAGAAATTGCAGCTGTTGTCTCTTTTCTTCAGCTCGACCTCTCTCTTGCTCTCTCTTGTTCTCTCAACAAGAATGCTTGAACTCCTCTTGTTCTCTCAACAAGAATGCTTCAAATTCTCCAAGAATGGGTGCACCCTCTTGCCCAAGTTGACCTCATGAGGGAAGGTGAGGGGTTTTCTAATATAACGGTTGAGATTAGACCAGATGGGTAGCTGAGATTTGGTGTCTCTTCACTCACCCTCACTTTAATCATAAAGTCACCTTTTAATTTGCATCTCACAAATTAAATGAATAGGACCCACATTCGGCACTTTATCCCCCTTAGGCACCTAGGGAAGAGAAACACTTGCCTTGGTACTTTATTTTAATTAAAAATTTAACAGATAACACACCCAATAATATATGAGAGATAATAAAACTTTACATTAAATTATCACCATCAACCTACCATCACATAGAACTTGATAATACTTCCTGAGACTTCTTCAACTTCTGCAATTCTTCACTTCTTGCAATTCTTTGATCCTGTAGATAGTATTACTCAATTTGTTATCTGAAAATCCTCCAAGTTTCACTCCTTGAATGCTCCCAGAAAAGGACTTATAGAAGAAATGGTAGACCTTATTCAATTTTGGTTTATTCAGGAGAGAGAACTTGTACAAAATGGCCCACGCTCAATATTTAACATCTGATTCTGAAATTCATACACAGGAAACATTAGCCCGTACTCTTTCCAATGAAATTTGTCTCACTTCATTTGGATTCTCTATGAAGACGTTATGACTGTTTTACCCGAAACACCTGTTTATGACTAGCTTCAGGACTAGTGAAAAACCCTATCTTCCACATAGTGTATCTCGAAAATTATAGATAATAAAGAGCTGAAATTTTTACCACAAGTACCTAGATATGCCTTCTCAATATTCTCCAAATTTCGCCATCTGAATTGTTCTAGAAGAAAAAATATAGTGAAAATGGTAGGATGACCTGTAAATAACATACCTTAGAACACATCACCAAAAGACTTCATCCTCCCTTGAAATTTGTCCTTCTTTACTTCAGATTTCCTCAGAAATTTGACTTATATATCCTTGTTAATTAATAAAATTGTGTGTGTTTAAAAATGAATGTATAATGAGATGTATTAATACCCTTTATGTAACTCCCTTTTAACATTAGGGCTGACATGTAGTTTCTTCTTCAATTCACATTGTCATATTCAAAAATTCATTTCTCCTCAATCACAAGGATCCATGTGACGTGTCACATACCACCAGAAGTAGCATGAATTATACTATCCATCCATGTGTGTTTTATCTGCATGTGTAATTTCCTTCATGTCTATCTACTTCGATCAACTGTGGGGTCCAAGAGCCAATGGCTAGGGTTGACATCAATGACAACAACCAATCTTCCAACAATCTCCCCCTTTTTCATTGATGGAAACAATCATGCTCCCCCTGTCATCATGATCCCAATTTATCTTCCCCTTTGACATTAATGGAAAATGGTGGGGTTGCTCCCCCAGATTTCAATGCCAGAAGGTGACCTTCTTCTGTGAGATTTCTCCCCCTGAACATGTGACATTCAATAATACTTCATCCTTATTTTTGGTCTTTGGGACTTTTTCTTCCTTGGAATCCTTTTGTGTGGCTTCTATCTTCTCTCTCTTATTCATGTCTAGGATGTATATGTTGTTCGGTCTTCTTGTTTTAGTTGCAACCAATCTTCCTGAGTTATTTTCTATGATTTTACATTTTTGGGAGTCAAACATAAGAGTGTATCCTTGATCACATATTTTGTTGACACTGAGGAGATTATGCTTAGCATATTCAACCAATAAGACTTTTCCTACTTTTACATTTTCACTTCCAAGCATTACAGTTCCTTTTCCAAGTATTTTGGAAGATGATTCATCTCCAAATGAAACATTTCCTCCCTTTTTCTTCAAGATGACAAATTTCCTTTGATATCCGGTCATATGAGATGAACACCTATTGTGTATGAACCATTCATCTTCTTCTTTTCAGTCTTTAGCAACCAATGCTATTCGACAATTTTCATTGTGTGGAATTTTTTCCTTTTCCATGTTGAAGTTTGTATAGGGACATTTGGCATTGGATTATCTTCCTTCATCTCTCTGCAATCTCGTGCTTTGTGACCAATATTATTGCACTTGTAGAATACAATATTTTGATCCATTAATGGGCAAATGGATTATAATTTCTATTGACAGGTCTACGAACATTTCCATATCTTCTATTTTCACCATTAATGTAGCTTGCGTAGATATTCCTTTCATTGATTCTACAAATGATTTCCTTGTGTCAAAAATTTCCACAAGTATAACAATGTCCAAGAAAGAAATTTTGATACCTGGGAGTAAGTGATCTTCTTTGTGGTGTGGTCCATCTCGGTTCATGATCTATTCTTTTGAATTTTCCTTCATAATGATTTTTCTCATACTTGATGGGAGAGGATCTTCTTGATGTCTCATTCTTTCTGAATTTTAGTCTTCTATCTTGTTGTTCAACTTGTTCTAGAGTGTTCGTTTCATCATTTTCATCTTCCTTATCTTGTTTTTTTGTCTTCAAACTGTCATTGTATCCTAGTCCTGTCTTGTCATTTGGAGATCTTTGACTACTAAGGATATCATCTAATTTTTCAGTGTTTTTTTCGAACTTATTCAACTTTTCTATTGTCAATAGTAGCTCCCCTTTTGTGTGATCCAATTCTTCTTTCAATTTCTCATAATATTCTAATTCTTCTTTCAATCTATCAATTATATTTTCAAGATTGTAATTCTCTTTTTCACAACTATTCAATTCACCTTTAAGTATTAGTTTTGTGTTTCTAAGCTTGTTAGTTTCAGTTTCAACATGCTTCAACTTTTCAAGATTCTCATCTTCTTGTTCAGTCTCTACATTGTCTTTGTATCCCCAAAAGGTATCAAGGTTGGTTTCTTCATTTAAATATTCTTCAGAAATGATTTATTCTTCTTTAGAACTCTTGTGATCATCATCCTAGGTTTCTTGGGTTATGAAGAGTACTTCTCCTCCATCATTATCTTCTTCATCACTCCAATCTGAGGAGATGTCATCAACCTTGGAGTAGAATCTCTTTTTATTGTTGAGACTTCTCTTTTCATAGTATCATTTTTCAAAAATATGTCCTATTCTACCATAGTTAAAGCATTTGACAAGAGACTTACCTTTGTATCTTCTAGTTCCCTTCTGGACCCTTCTTACGTAATTTGCTATTTCTTCATCAAGGCAATTATCCTTGTCTTTTGTCTTATTTATGGATTTAAAGGATGCTTCATTGTTTGGTTGGTCACTTTCTGTACCTATTCTCATTTCATATTCTATAAGAGACCCATGTAATTCATCCATTATCATTTTGGTCAAGTCCCTAGTTTCTTCAATGGTGGAGACCTTACCATCATACTTCAAGAGAAGTGATCTCAACACTTTTTGTACAACCAAGGATTCACTGAGCTCTTCACCTAATCCTCTGGTAACATTAAAAACTTCACCAACTCTAAGAAAATAGGTTTAAATATGTTCCTTTTCATTCATCTTCAAATTTTCAAATTCTGTTCTATGTCGTTGAAGCTTGACCTGCTTAACTTTTGGATCACCTTCATAGATACTCTTGAGTTTGTCCCATACCTCTTTAGCAATGTTGCATCCCATCACTTTGCTAGCAATGGTTGGTGCCAATTCTCCTAGAATAACATTTATGGATTTTGAATTACATCTCATAAGCTTCTTCTCATTTGGATCGGTTGGAGCATTCTTTGGGATTACATATCCATTTACAACTAAGTAAAAAATGTATACTCCCAAAGATGTTAGGTAAGTTTTCTCTCTATCACTCTAGTATGTATAATTTCTTCCCTCAAATTGTTGAATACCATTTGAAACATGTTGATGGTCATCCATCTTTGCTCAGGATTTTCCTTTCAGTGGTTAAACTATTCTGAAGGCAACCTGCTCTAATACCAATTGTTGATACTAAGAGGGGGGTGAATCAATATCAAGTAAAATTTGAAAACTTTTTCAACTTATACTTCAACCATGTTATATATTCAATTGTATCCAATGAGCAATGAAAAATAGTAGAAGGCTTACATCAATACACTTCAATACACCATGCATAATATATGAGAAATAATCAATAGTTATTTTTCAAGGGAAGTAACGACTTCCAAAGGTAGCTACAAATTCCAAATATAAAGGGAGTGATAAACCTCCAAAAGGAAGATACAATCCTCCAATATCAAAAGAGGTTTGACCTCTCCATCCTTTCCCCTTCCTTCCACCCAAGAATATATGAGAGATAATAAAAATTTACATTAAATTATCACCATCAACCAACCATCACATAGAACCTGATAATGATTTCTGAGACTTCTTCAACTTCTTCAATTCTTCACTTCTTGGAATAATTTGATCCTATAGATAATATTACTTAATGTATTCTCTGGAACTCCTCCAATTTTCACTCCTTGAATCCTCCCAGAAAAGGAATTATAGAGAAAATGATAGACTTTATTCAATTTTGGTTTATTCAGGAGAGTGAACTTATACAGAATTCCCCGTGCTCAATATTTAACATCCGATTTGGAAATTCATACAAAGGAAACATCAGACCATACTATTTCCATTTCATTTGGTCTCTCTTCGTTTGGATTCTCTATGAATACGTTATGATTGTTTTACCCGGAACACTTGTTTATGACTAGCTTCAAGACTAGTCAAAAACCCTATCTTCCACATAATGTATCTCCAAAATTATAGCGAATAAAGAGCTGAAATGTTTACCACAGGTACCTAGATATAAATTCTCAATAACCTCCGAATTTCACCATCTGAATCATTCTAGAAACAAATTTATAGAGAAAATGGTAGGATGACCTGTAAATAACATACCTTAGAACACATCACCAAAATACTTCATCCTCCCTTGAAATTTAGCCTTCTTTACTTCAGATTTCCTGAGAAATTAAAATTATATCTCCTTGTTCATTAATAAACTTGTGTGTGTTTTAAAATGAATGTATAATGAGATGTATTAATACCCTTTATGTCACTTCCTTTTAACATTAGGGCTGACATGTAGTTTCTGCTTCAATTCACATTGTCATCTTCAAAAATTCATTTCTCCTCAATCATGAGGATCCACGTGATGTGCCACATTTCACTGGAAGACGCATGAATTATACTATCCATCCATGGGTGTTGTATATGCATGTGTAATTTCCTTCATTTCTATATACTTCGATCAGATGTGGGGTCCAAGAGATAATGGATAGGATTGACATCAATGACAACAACCAATCTTCCAACATACGAACCCTCCTTTCAGAAAGATTGAAAGTTCCCATAAAATTCCCTTGAGGAAGAAAATAAATAAAATTGTGCAAGAAGAGGGACCTCGAGGAGAAAGGGATATCCACGGCCTCTCCCTTGAGGACATGGAACACAAAATTGACATCGAGAAAGTGTTCCCTAACGTCGACCATCTAGAGAACACTTCCTACCAGAACCCTCATATGGAAATAATTGAGACCGAGACCTTCGAAGAAGAAGAGTATTTTTCATTTCAAAGCGAAATTTTTTACGAGTCCAAAAATTTGATTATTGAGAAAAGAGATGTAAATAATAAGAAGGGGAAATTATGTTCAGAGATTAACCTATGGAACATGCGACCTTCCCAAATTTCCTAGATACACCAAGCAACTGGAGACTCTATAGATAATTCTATTGGAGGCCTTGAAGCGGACATTTTTAGGTTAAAGGAGTGAATCAAAGAATTGGAGGAATCTTTAATACCTATTCCAATACCTGCTAGTCCTTTAGCAATGATCAGGCCTACCACACCTGCAGAAAAATTAAAAGGATTGACACACCTTCTCACATCATCTCGGGGCTATGTGGAAAATAATATCAAGAAAATAATGGAATTAATAACAGAGGCTTGGGATATGTCAAAGAGCATGGTCTCTTTTGCAACAAGATCACACGCTTTTCATGAATATTTGCAGGTAGATTTGAAAAACGAGGAAGTTTTCTACCTCGATGTGGTTGTACCATTTGGTGTTAAAGTTACCAATATGACATAATTAAGAATAAGAGAGGAGGATCTCCCTTCTTTGAACCAGATAAAACAACTGAACGCATGCTGGAAGGAAAAGGTTAAAAACCTAAATATTATTGTTCAAGCATGTAGCCATGCCATAACTAGAAGAGAAGAATTATTCAAGAAGCTAACTAAGATAGATCTAGTTGGAAGCACCAATGAGGTCCAAGACTCCAAATTGATACTCAATTCGTTGTTCTTAACCAAGGAAGCATTTGATGAACACGCTGAGATCTTTAAAGGGTTATCATTTGAAACATTATATGACATTCTTCAGTATGGTGAAGATGACATGGAAAATTGGCTAGTTGATTATTCAATTAAAAATCAAGATATTGAAGAAGCTTTGAGGAACATTTGTATTGATCTAAGGGACTTGGAAGGCGAACTTTTCAATATAAAAATCCGACATGAAATCAACGTGGCGCCAATGAGGAGATACATCGAGGAGTGGTTTAAAAAGGATGCTGAAAATCTTACAAATGAAGGGCAAAGGACGTTTGAGACAAGTCCTGTAACCACCAAAGAAAGCCATAAAAGGACATCAGGGAGAAAGTGACAAATGATGAGCTACCATCATAGTAAGTTTATATTGATCACATATTTATATCTGTTAAGCCCTAAATAGTGTCACATTACCCATTAATTGGGGCATATTACATTAGTAATGCTATTTTATTTATGTCGGATTAGGTCCATTAGTTGTAATTGTACCTCCTAGTCTCCTATATATATACCAAGGAGACATTTTCATTTTGAGTCATATGGTATTAGGAAATTTATGTGGGTATAAGGAGGTTGCCCCCTCAAAGAGGCTTATTATCTAAATTTATCTCTTTTTCAAGGCATTGAGTACTTATTCTGAGGTTTTTCGATGCTATATTGATATTTGGTTCTTAACACATGGTATCAGAGCTCAAGGTCTTTTGGTTTCACTGCTACATCTGAGACACCTTGGAATTTTCACTATAATTTTTTTTCTACAATGTTTCAGAAGGAACCCCTTGGAGGATATTTAATATATGGATCGAGGTACTTGGGGTTAAACTTTCAGCTCCTGAGGCCTTATAATTTCAGATATACAACCTGTGTAAGATAGGGTTCTAGAATCATCCTGAATTGAGCCATCACGAAATTTTCGCTATAAAAATTGTTTTGTAACATTTCAGACTCTGAAATATGGAATTTATTCACATAAATTATTAAGGTATCTATGATAAACATTTCATCTTCTGGTTCATCTTACATTGTGGATACACCCTATGGAAGATAGGGTATCTGACTAGTCCTATTTACTAGTCTCAATCAGGTGTTTTGGGTAAAACAATCATAACTTCTTCCTAGAGTATCCAAATTGAGTGAGACCTATTACATTGGATATTGGACAGTCCATAATATTTCTGGTAAAATTTTCAGAATTTTATATCAATTATTTTGTGCAGGGCACGCTATACAAGTGAGATCTCCTCGAATGGCCAAAAATCAGCAAGTTGTGGGGAAGTTACCGCAAATTCCACTTGGCACATCCAATTTTCATCAGACCTATGGCATTGCAGAGAATAAATATCAGAGAACTACAAAAAATAAATTTTTATACCCAAAAGGGCCGAAACTTTGGAGATAGAGCAGGAGAAATATTTTCTAGCAGAACCACCTCAAAATCAAGGTTTAAAAGTGATACTTGGCCAACATGCCACCAAAAAAGGGAACTTATACACCAAATAAGCCTCTAGATAGTCCTACTTGGACTCTTGATTAAGGTGAAGAAATGCATAGGGACATAAATGATTTACAAAAGAAGACAATGAAAAAATATGAACTACAAGGGATGATGGATTCAACTGAATCTAAATTGGAGGCAATAATGGATACTAAGATGGATGTTTTAAAAAGGGAGATCATGGAAGGATTGAAAGATTTCCTAATAGAGAGGACACCTAAAAGTGAAAATGTATCCCATGAAATTCATGATGATGACACAAGGAAGATGAATCAAGAATGGAGAAACTCCAACTTTGGGTTGAAGACCAACCACGTTCCTAAGATCGATATGAGGAAGTTCGATGGCAAGGACCCAATCACATGGATACTTCAGATGGAGAAATTATTTGATCTACATAATGTGCCACATACACAAAAGGTAATAATTTCTTCTTTATATTTAGAACCCAATCAATTTGTGTGGTATCGATGGCTTTGTTCTCGCAAATCACTCGTCACTTGGAAAATTTTCATGAAATAAATGATAACACACTATGAGGACACAAGGAGCAATACCTTATTTAAACAATTAATAAATCTCAAGCAAAAGGGTTCAGTTACAGAGCACATTGAGAACTTCAAAAGATTGAATATAAAGGTAATAGATATTCCAGATGAGCACTTGATTGATGTATTCATAAGAACTTTAAGGGATAACATTCAACATGAGGTTCACATTTGCTAACCCAAATCATTGGAGAATGCATTTAGGCTGAAAAGAAATGTTGAAATTAAAAATATGGCTATGGCTACTAGAAGGACCACTCCTAACATCTATCGAGAGAATAATGCTCCTTCTTCTAAAACACCTCAACCTACAAGGTTTACACCTCAACAATTGGAGGAAATAAAAGAAAAAGGTTTATGCTTTAATTTTGACAACAAGTACAGTAAGGGTCATAAGTGTGGTGAGAAGAAATTATTCTACATATAATGTGAAGAGGAAGAAGATCAAGAACAAGAACAAGAACCATCTCAAGATGAAAACGTAGAATCGATTTCTTCTGAAGAGTTGACTCCCGCGATATCGTGTAATGCATTGGTTGGAATTATCACTCCTCAAACCCTCAAGATCGAAGGATATATCAAAAATAAAAAGGTAATAGTCCTAATTTATTTTGGTAGTACTCATAATTTCATTCACTATAAATTAGCCAAATCTCTCAATTTATTTGTATATCCAACACCAGAGTTTCAAGTAATGATTGCAGATGGAGAAACTATTCATTTCTCAGGAAAATTCAATAAGATCAATTTTACTATGGGGGGATATGTAATGAATAGTCCAATGATTGATATACCCATGGGTGGTGCTGATGTCGTACTAGGAATCCAATGGTTACAATCATTAGGAACAATGGATTTTAATTTTGAAGAAATTTTCATGAAAGTTTCATTGGAAGGAAAAGAAATTGAGTTAAGAGGCATCACAGGGAAACCCAAAAAGGTGATAAACTCTAATGGCATGAAAACATTATTGAAAAAGGGACATCAAGGTGTTATTACACAACTATGGTCACTATATGTTCAAACATCTAAGCCATCTATTCCCCTAGATATCCAAGGGATAATTGATAAGAATTCCAAAGTATTTGAAGATATTCCCAAAGGTCTTCCACCCACTCAAAATCATGATCATGATATTCACCTAATTCTTGGGAGTGTTCCTCCTAACATCAGGCCTTACAGATACCCTTATGCCCATAAGAGTGAAATTAAGCATATGGTTGAAGAGATTTTAGAGGCTGGCATTATTAGACCCAACCAAAGTTCTAACTCTGCACCGGTGGTAATGGTATTCAAGAAAGATGGCTCATGGCGTATGTCTATAGATTATAGAGAGCTCAACAAGATCACTATTCAAGATATTTTTTCCATTCCTGTCATTGATGAATTGTTAGATGAACTACATGGAGTAATCTATTTCAAAAAGTTGGATCTCCATTCAGGGTATCATCAGATTAGAATGAAGAAAGAATATATCCCCAAAAAAGCATTCCGAACTCATGAAGGCCATTGTGAATTTTTGGTCATGCCTTTTGGCCTTACAAATGCACCTTCCACATTCCAAGGGTTGATGAATTCCATTTTCAAGCCCTTCCTTCAAAAATTTGTGTTAGTATTTTTTGATGATATA
>ML791609.1:283879-300617 GCA_009831015.1 Picea engelmannii
GGGGGGGGGGGGTCTGGAATGTTGTTTAAACATCATGCACAGATCTATGATCTAGGAGTAAGCGCACTGATGGACGACTGATGGTAGTTTTCATACCCCCTCGATCGATCTGTTTTTAATGGAGAGGGGGGGGGGTCTGGAATGGATTGTTTTTTTGGCAGGTCCCTTTCCTCTACATGGCAGGAATCCATCAGTTCAGACTCCCACCACTTACCACAGTATGACATACCTTGTCTGATCTAGAATCGGATCCAGGAGCCTGACAGGGCTTAAAAAAGGCTCAAAAATGAAAGTGCTCAAAATCAAATGAAACCCATTTCATTGCGTCAGTCTCATCTTCTTGATTCCATCCATATATTTACTTCATCAAATGGACTCCGTATGTGAAAGATATCGCATTCTGATCGAAAACCCAAATAGGTAAAAAAGGAGGATGACTATACAGTCTGTATAGTCCACATGGAAGGCTAACTGTACAGGTCATACAACCGTACAACTGACATGGCATCATCTGGAGATAACAGGTGGTAGGTGACGGGGCGTACGACAGGTACATTTGGACCACCCAGAGGGTGACATGTGGCACAGGCTTACGGTGATAGGTACAGTGGCATGCTGACATGGTGGTACGATTGATGACTAGGCATATCTCTCAGTAGACAGGTGGACGAATAGATAGTTGATGTGTGGCTTCATTCTCGACGAATGGAGAAGTGCCATGTGGCACCCTGTGGTTGTCTCTCCGGTTTATGCAAAATTGGTTGGAGTCCATGAGTTCTTAACTACTATGTGTTAAAGCATATATTTGAATTGATTTGAATCGCCATTCGGAGGGGGAAAGGGTTGGGGCTTAGACCCAGCCCTCGACACTTAACATACGACATGACCGCCCATGAGAACCAGGTGCAAAAGCACGAAAGTATGGGGACTAGCCCCATCTCTTTGCAGATTCAGTCCTATCCATCGCCAAATCGGGCGCTAACCAAATAAAAAGGGCGCAGGGGGGTTATGGTGGTTAGCTCGTGGTCCTATAACCGCGCCCGAAGACCAGGAGCCAGGACAGCTAGCGCGCTCGGGAGGTTAACGCCTAGCCATATGGCAGGCTCCCATATGATCAGGAGCGTGTGCCAAAAGGGGCTGCACCCAAATTAAAGTTATATGGTTTTTAAACTATATAGTTGATTTTTTTTATTATTTTATGCCTGTAATTAATGGATTTTATCCATTATTGGGAGATTTTGAGCCCTGTTTGAGCCCAAATTTTTGGAGGAAGTTGGGGATGGATAACCAACTTCAAATATATAAAAACTAGGCCTATTTGAGGCCATGAAGGACAGTCAGAGAAGAGTTATGCTAAAGGGAAGCCAAGCCAAAGCCATTTTTATGTAGGGAAGCTGTCGAGGAGCAGATGCTTGTGGGCCATTTCTGGGAGCTCCGGTCATCCATTTTGCGTGCCGTTACTTCTGCTGGGTTCTAGAGATCTAGAAGAACATGACTAGATCAGTCTTGTAGCCTAATGGCACTTCTGCAATGTAAGTTTTGAGCTTTGAACAGAAATAAAGAAGCCTCCCCCACTGAGAAAAAGGCCCGGAGACGTAGGCAATTTTGTGCCGAACTCCGTTATCAATTCTCTTGTTATGGTTTGTTGTTTATTACTTCATTTCAGATCTGAATATATGTATATGGCTGTCATAATTCCTCTTATTTCCTCATTCTTTCATTAAGCTTCTCAAATGGTTAATTAACACATGCAATTAAAAACTCAACCACAGTCATTAAAAGATCTTTTCCGGATCAAGTGGTATTAGAGCTAGTTGACGTTTGGATTTGAGTTTTGCATGTTAGCCAGGGAAGAGCTCATCTCAAGGGAGAAAATGGCATCTACAGGAGGACTTTCTCATGATGAGAAGGAGTTCATAAATTCGGTGTTTTCCATGGCCGAGATGGTGAAGGTGTTGTATGAAGACTACTTGGAACGAACGAGCACGGTTCAAGTGAAAGATTCAAAGAACAACAAAGGAAAAGAAGGATTGAAGGAAGTGCCTTCTACATCTATTTCAGAAAACATATCTGAGGTATGCAGTGAAGGTTCCGCATCAAATTTTCCTCATTCTCATCAAGTTGGTTTTGGTGCATTCGAAAAACATACAAAAGGTGTAGGTTTGAGAATACTAACCAAGATGGGTTATGAAGAAGGGAAGGGCCTTGGATGTAAAGTTCAAGGCATTGTTAATCCCATAGAGCTTGTGGAAAGGCCTTGATATTTTGGATTGGGATATGGTGAAGGGTACCTTGGAGAAACCTCCAAGATAGGTTCCAAAACTTCGAAAGCAAGTAATGCTTCAAATGGCCAACTTAAATCATTGCAGGAACACTTCACCAAATGTAATGGCGCATCACTTCAAGATTGTGGTAGTGAATGAAATCCATCCCCAAAGCAAAGTGGAGAGCAGCATGGAAGGTATAATGGTCATGTTTTTACGAATTCTCATTTTGATTATAATAAGCATAATCAAGTAATCTAGAACTCGTGGAATCTTTATCCATGTACTTATTGTCATTCACCCAAGCATTGTGTTGCCAAGTGTTGGAAGAGACAAACTTTGTACAGGAAACCTACATCATCTAGGAAGGAAACACGACATAAAGGATCAACTCCATAATGGAAGAAAGAGAAGGGTAAACAAGTCTGGATGCCAAAAACTCATTGCACGTTTTGCAACAAGAATGGACATCAAAAGGATAGTTGTTGGAAGCTTAATCTAGAGCTTTGTCCAAGGAAGGACAAAAGGATTTTGCATGTACTCATGAAGGAGGAAGGATTACCAGCAAAGCAAGAGGAACATCGTGAAGGAAAGAAACCAGTCACTTGGTTTTTCCAGAAGTGGATGTCTCAACTTCATTGTATTTTTCTTCCATTAATGTAATCACACATGTTGAAATGATGACCTGTTATAACATCATTTTTGTACAACATTGTGTTTTTTTTTTCTTGTTATGAGTATGTAATCAGTCAAAGTCCATGTTTGTAACCTTTTGGGGACCAAAAGGTCCTTTAGTGGGGAGGTGTGATCTAGAATCGGATCCAGGAGCCTGATAGGGCTAAAAAAAAAGGCTCAAAAATGAAATTGCTTAGAATCAGACAAAACCAATTCCATTGCGTCCGTCCCGTCTTCTTGATTCCGGCCATATATTTACTTCGTCAAACGGACTCCGTATGAGAAAGATGTCGCATTCTGATGGAAAACCCAAACAGGTAAAAAAGGAGGATGACTGTATAGTCCATACAGTCCACGTGGCAGGCTGACTGTATAGGTCGTACAACCATATAGATGATGTGGAAGCATCTAGAGATAACACATGACAGATGATGGGGCATACGACAGGTACATTTGGACCACCCAGAGGGTGACACATGTCACCACTGTAAGGGTGACACATGGAATGAGATTACGGTGATAGGTACAGTGGCATGCTGACATGGTGGTACGGTTGATGACTGGGCAGATCTCACAGTATACAGGTGGACAAATAGACATTTGATGCATGGCTTTTTTCTCGATGAATGGAGAAGTGCCATGTGGCACCCATGGCACCCTATGGTTGGCTCTCCGGTTTATGCAAAATTGGTTGGAGTCCACGAGTGTCGAACCCTCGACCTCCCATAGGGTATGGACTGGTAGGGCCAGACTAGCCACCCCACCCTTGCTTGGTTCTTAACTACTATGTGTTAAAACATATATTTGAATTTATTTGAATCGCCATTCGGAGGGGGAAAGGGTTGGGGCTTAGCCCCAGCCCTCAGCACTTAACATATAACATGACCACCCACGAGAACCAGGTGCAAAAGCGAGGAAGTATGGGGACTAGCCCTATCTCTTTGGTGATTCGGTCCTATCCACCGCCAAACCGGGCGCTAACCAAACAAAAAGGGCGCGGGGGGTTATGGTGGTTAGCCCGTGGCCCTATAACCGCGCCCGAAGACCAAGAGCCAGGACAACTAGCGTGCTCGAGAGGTTAATGCCTGGCCATATGGCAGGCTCCCATATGATCAGGAGCGCGTGCCAAAATGGGCTACACCCAAATTAAACTTATATGGTTTTTAAACTATATAGTTGATTTTTTTTATTATTTTATGCCTGTAATTAATGGATTTTATCCATTATTAGGAGATTTTGAGCCCTGTTTGAGCCCAGATTTTCGGAGGAAGTTGGGGATGGATAACCAACTTCAGATCTATAAAAACCAGGCCTGTTTGAGGCCATGAAGGAAAATCAGAGTAGATTTATTCTAAAGGGAAGCCAAGCCAAAGCCATTTTTATACAAGGAAGTTGTTGAGGAGCAGACGCTTGCGGGCCATTTCTGGGAGCTCCGGTCATCCATTTTGCGTGTTGTTTCTTTTGCTAGGTTCTAGAGATCTGGAAGAACATGACCAGATCATCCTTGTAGCCTAATGGCACTATTGCAATGTACTTTTTGAGATTTGAACATAAATAAAGAAGCCTCCCCCACTGAGACAAAGGCCTGGAGACGTAGGCAATTTTGTGTCGAACTCTGTTATCACTTCTCTTGTTATGGTTTGTTGATTCTTACTTCATTTCAGATATGAATATATGTATATGGCTGTCATAATTCATCTTATTTCCTCATTCTTTCATTAAGCTTCTCAAATGGTTAATTAACACATGCAATTAAAAACTCAACCATAGTCATTAAAAGATCTTTTCTGGATCACTGTCACCCCATCACATCATCTTCCCCGTTTTCCCCTAAAGATCACATATCATTACTTTGTCAGTCCTTTCACCCTGTTACAAGTCCGTTCACCATGGTCAAGTCCCAATCAACTCCCTCCACATCACTCAGTCGTATTTGTCAATCATTGTCACCTGCCAGCTCACGCTCCAAATGACCCGTTGGTAATTTATTAGAGGCTAACCTATCCATTAGCCTACTGAGATGTCTCCTGCACCCAACAGGTATCCATTTTCTCAAAACTACCTTCACCCTTCATTCCCCCATAATTTACCCTTTTTCCGCACCAGAGAGTATTTTTCCCCGTTTCCTCTCTGTTTCAGTCAGTTGTCCAAATCCACAGTCGTCCTCGCTAACATTTTGTTTTACTTGGAGGTATTTTGACAGTGATGGTACCAAAATTAAAGAAAGCAGAAGCCGAGGAAAATCCTTCCTCCCGTCTACTGTCGATCTTGACATGATTCATTAGGCCGATAACGATCATTTAATCACAGATACCAGATGCGAATTCAACTTTCTCAGATTTACAGTCATGGCTAAAGGACATTTTCTTGGACTAGAGTGATGAAATTGGACTCTGGGAATCAAATCTTCCCCTGTATATTTTCCCCCAGGTTCACCATTTCCCTGAATTCTCCCTCAAATGCCAAACCCACTACATTCCCGACCAGAGAGCCATAGTATCTTCATCGGGTAAAAATCTATTTTTTATTACACATGAAGCCATCGATCAGATGATGTAGACACCCATAACTAAATCCTCCTCCCCTTTCAATCTTGAAGTCATCACAGAACTATACCAGAAACTATCATTCCCCCAAAGACCTCAGATTTTCGATCTTTTTCTCCCACAGGCCGCTCAACTCCCCAAGAAAAATCCCCCGTATCCTTCCTCACTGTTCTCAGTGAAGGGAAACCAGGTCATATTGTCGCTCTGTGCTCTGCTGGGGTATTTTTCCGATCAATGAGTGGATGAACCCATATTGGGTTTTCTGTCCATTTTCTTTGCCGATGAGAGACCCACCACTCAGTTCGACTACAATACTTTCCTGGCGGACAATATTCATGAACAATTCTCAAATTTCACCAGAAAGGGCATGTTTCAGTATTCCTCAATACTGGATTACATGTTCACTTTATTTCAAGTGAACAAATTCTCCTTCTCAATGCAGAAGATGGACAAAGATGGAAGGCCGCAAGCGGTAACAACTTGGACTTCACTACTCAAGAAAAATTCTACAAAATTCAGTTTCAAACAGATTATTGAGCAGTTTTACCATCCAATGGTGAGCATGCTCAATGGCATACCCGAGCCAAGAATAAACGAGGTAATTCATAGGATCTTACACCTCTCAGATCTTCCTAAAACTGATGATTGGTATCTTTACCAAAACCACATTGAGATTAGAGTTTATGGATGCGAGTTGGCTCCATAGAAACTTCCCAAGTACCTACCCATGAGGATATGTTCTCCGAAGTACATAAGGAAAATGATTAACTTAGATGACATACATTTTGTGTCACTGAAAAAGAAGCAGCAGCTTAGAAACAAAGGGAAAATAGGATCTTTCATCTGCAATATCTGAGGCACCGGAGAGGAAGCAGACAAATTGCTAAAAGAAATGAAGTTGCAGGTCAGTTTCATATGGCACTATGACCCATGCGGGATAATTTCAGAGATGAGGATTAAAAATAAAAACATTCCATATGTTCATACACCCAAGCCTGAGATAGAAAAATTCACGAATCAAACAGAATGGGAGCTGATCACCCTGGTTGAAATAGAACAGCAAGACCCTTCGGCCACTGTCTCACAAATGACTACACCATAGGTTCCCAAGGAGAAAAGACCCAGGAAGGATACCTCACCTTCCATCACTGAAGTCTCGGTTGAAGATTCCAATTGCACACCAAAAGGCCAAAAACAAGTCATGCACCTGACACGGCTGGTGAAAAGGGAAGCCAATCCATTGCAACTATGAAGGATGATCGGTCACTTCTTGGCAAATGCAGCAAATAAATCATGTCTACAGTTTTTCCAAGAAACCCACGGACACTCCACCAGTCAACCAACAGAGCAAAATAGGTCCAAAATTGAGTGTTTTTGAGAAGTATGATATGATCAAAAAGAAAAATCAGACACTGACCAGTAGTACTTATGCTCAGTTCTAGAAGCAAACATCAACTACACAACACAGACTGTTGTCTGCATTCGACACTGAGAAGGGTAGAATGAACATGGTGTTTCTGCAAGCACATGTGCCAGGCCCGAAAGTAATCACCGATTACAAAATGGAAACATTTGAATTTCAAACTAAAGATGTGCATCCTGCTGATCAAATGGATCTACACAGGAAAAATGGAGAAATGGTTCTCTCCATGTTGGAAAATGATTCTACTACTGCCTCTAAGTTACAAGTATCTCTGAGAAATGTCCAGACATAGATGAAATTAGAAAAGATATCATCCTTTGCAAAGGATAACAAAATTAATACGTTGGAAGAATTGGTCCTCAATATCGGGTATGATCCCTCGAATGTGAAAGCAGTCGAGAAGATGCTTGAAAAGAAAAATGATGATATAGAATCTCTGAGGAAACCGTTGAAACTACCACCAACAAAATATTCACAGGAAAAGGAGATAGCTAAGACAGAAGGGGAAAAGGATGAGATGCTCTAGTTGATCATGGAGCAGAATGCACAGTTGAAGGAGATGGAAGAAGAATTGGAAAAACTATTGAAAGAGAAGAAAAAATAAAAGCCCATGGAGGTCATTCCATTGAGCATAGTTCCACTCATAGGAGTAAGCATAGCATTTGCAGCAAAAATTCCCTCAGCGAATCCACTAACAACTCTGGAGAAGACAATAGAACTGGCAAAATCCATGGAGGAGATGAATTTGGAAGAGACAGAGATTGGAAAACTTAAAAAGGAGGTTGAGAACCTTCAGGAACTCAAGTATTCTTACCAAGCCAGCTACTCCAAGGAGAAACAAACATCAGACAAGCTCAAAAAGGAATTGCAATAGCTTCAAAAGCAAACAGTGGCAGGCAAAACACTCGTTGAGGTCAAGGAAAATGTCTGTATGGATATCACCAAATCCATAAATGAAATATGGCCTATGGTAAAAATCATGTTCGAGCAGAACGAACTGGTGCAAAGAAGCAAGTAGGCGATTGAAAAGATAAGAGGAGAATTGGGAGAGATTCCTGCAGAAGCCACTGAGATCATTAAATTCCCGAATTCAAAAACCAGAGAAGCGTTAGAGGAATTGAAAATTGAAGATAGGACAGAAACCATCCTTGAGGTCAAGAGGGTCCTGACTAAAAGAGGGTTGATGCTACAACTGGACGAAAAAGTCCAGGCCATGGACATAGGAGTACAAAGATTTTTCAGCAAAATTGAAGCTTTGCAAAAGAAAGGCCTCCCTGGCTTAAGGGTTATAAATGATAAGTTAATGTCACTTTCTTATTATAAAAATAAACTAGCCACTGTGGCTAAAGATAGTTCAAAATTCTCGAGAATACAGGGAAGTATCACAGGCAAGGTGCTCTTAGAATCTTTCCAGTTAGACATCAGCATACAACATGAGATCCAGTACATTTTCATCATCAAACTGACTTTTTCCAAGTATATAGAGATGGATGAAGTATATCGAAGATTTCTCAAAGTCATCGTTCTCAGTAACCTTTGATCAGAAGAGTTATTCAATCTGATCGAGTAGGAGAGGATGTGTCCAAGCTCAGTCAACTATCCATTCAGATGAGGTCATGCAGAGGACTCACCAATGGCTTACCCCAAAATCAGCATGAAGATTTCAACACATCATCAAACAGTTCCTAAATTTTTGTATCTTGTTGAGTTAGTTAGCTAAATTTAGATTTCCATGTCATGATCTTTAATGACAGGATCGTATGTAATTTTTGATTATAAATACTTCAAACTTTGAAGTACTGAGGGTTGATCTTTATGCCCTATAAGCTAGAAAGACTGTAATTTTTTTCAAGAGATCTTCCAGTACTACAAAGGGACGTTTCACAGGATTCTCGCCTGTTGTTCATTGGTGATGTTATTCTTTTCTATGTTAAATGTTTTTCTCTCTCAGTTGTCATATTGTTTTCTAATCTAATCTTTTAAAGTAGCACATGTTGCATGATTTATCTTTGTATACCCTGTTTCTGGCTTTGAATGATCTTAATTTTTATCTTTCTGATATTACAGTGAAGAAATTCTTAAATTCTTCTTTACTTTAATTGATATTCTCATCTTTTCTTCTATCCATCATTTTACTGCTAAAGAATCCAATGAATGCATTATCTTTCCCTGTGAAAAGAATCTTTTAATTTCTATTTAGATTTCCATCTTTATAATACAGACCCCATAGCCCAATGGAAGCGTAAACTCTTTTCATCCAACTTAACAAAAACAACAGTAAAACTTTTCAATCTTATTTTATTTAACTAGCCTAATATCTTAAAGTTAAAACATCGCTAAATCATACAGAGAGATCCCTCTCTGAAGCTGGTAGGGCTAGATTCTAGTTTCGAAGTGGTTGGATAAAGTTACCTCTTGTAAATTTCTTCTACTCTGACAACCTATGGGAATTTACAGAGCATTAACATAGTGGCGACCATACTGGAGAGCTGAACAAACATTCAACCCCACGTTTTCTTTTTCCCTAGAAGAAAATTTTGTTTCTGAAAAAAATATAAATCTGAGAAAGAAATAATGTTCAGAGGTTGTTAAATGCTTGTACATAGTAATTTCAGATTCATAAAAAATAAAAATATATAAAATTAAAAAATCTGGCTCCTAAAAGAGCTTATACTCGATCCCACCTAGACCTGGAACCTGCGATAGCAACTGATAATCCAGAATATTTACTCAGAAAGAAGACCATTGCAGAAGGATCAGGAAGTCATAGTCCCCTTCATAGGTCCCCTTCTCTTCTAGAGGAACTTGTTTCCCTTCAAGATCTCGACTTCAACACAATCTTTGAACAAAGCCTGTTTAGAACGAAATATGATAGCTTTGTGACTGAAACCATTTTAGATCCAGCCTTCTTGCAACCCTGGACCCCTGAAGTACTATCTTCCACTACAAAACCTCAAACCACTCACTCTATGCCAGCTAGCCCCTCATCCTCCTCATTTTCTACCACCACCCCACCTATCATTCAGGTTGTTGTCCCACCCCCTCCACCTATCATGGCAACCATATATTCTCGTTTGGTGTTGGTTGCACCTTTACACGACATGCCTCAGGACTATCAAACGAGACTCCCACAGTTTGATGGTACAGGGCCCTTAAACGCACAACAACATGTCGATAAAATGAATAACTATTTTGACTTATAGGAAGTGGATGAAGCTGACCTTCAAATGAGAATTTTTGTGCATAGTCTGACTTGGGATGTTAAGAAATGGTACAGAGGATTACGTGCTGCTTCAGTGGTTGACCTTACAATGTTTCAAAGAAGTTTTCTAGACAGATGGGAGGTAAAGAAAAATCCTCTCCAGATCTTGTCAAAATATGAAAACATCAGAAGGAATCAAGGAGAGATAGTACAAGACTACTGCACCTGCTTCAACAATCTGTACAATGTGATTCCAGCTGATATTAAACCCCCACAAGGTTTGGCACTGATAAAATTCCCTGATGGTTTCGATGCTAATATGTCATATCAATTAAGGGAAAGAAACTCCACGACACTGGAAGACATGTAGACAAGCAGGATAAGTGTAGAGGCCAACCTGTTGGCTAAAAGGGCACGACAGAGGACGTAAAGGTGAGTTACAATTAAAGAGGAACCTTCCACATCTTCTTTTGATGCCAAACTAGATTCCTTAGCTAGAGCAGTGGAGAGGATGATGGATAGACTTACTGTAACCGAAAGAAATCCTCCTAGAGAAAACCAACTTGCTCCACAAATTCGGAATCCTAAATTTAGAAGAAATCCTCCTCAAAATAGGCAGAGAGATCCTATAGATCAAAGAGAATAGAGGGGTCTTGATCAATAGATCAGACCATCCCTACAAAAAAATTATACTGACGAGGGTGAGGAGGTAATTGAATAATTAGAAGACACACATATAAACCTCATGGGCATTCACGATAATGAAGCCATTTTCCTTACTCAGGAAGAGAAAGAAATTTTCCTTCTTTCTCAAACAGAGGTGAGTGAGGAAGCCGAAGAGACCGAACAATAGGCATTTGAAAATTCCATTATGGAGGTACACAGGCAGTACAATCTGTGAAGTAAAAAGACAGATGGAAATTCCCCAAAAAAGATAACCGAAATGAAGAAAACAATCAAAACCAAGAAAGTTATTGAGTTTTCTACCAAGAAGATCCCTGAGAAAGGTAATGCTAAGACTCCAACAAAAATAAACCCTACCATTTTACAAAGATCAACGCAGAATGAGGTTTCATCAACCAACCGACCAAGTACTCCTGCCCTGAAAACTATGGTGGACAAATCAGAATTGCTGAGCCAAAGCAAAGCTCCTACTCCTTTCAGCCTCGAAGGGGAATTAGCCAAAGTAAAAATTCCCATTCCCCTTTCCGAGTTGATGAGTAAGAACGCTTACCAATCGCAGGTGATCAAAGCATTGAGCATTGAGCCTGACATAGGCATGAAGGCCTTAACCATTGGATTGACGAATCATTCAGACACGGTAAATCTTACCGATGATCAGCCTGAACTTCTCTCTGGCCTTGAAGTTGATGGTCAGACTGACACTAACACTATCACTCCTTTTTACATCAGCCTTAATATACACGACCTGATTCTACACAACGCTATGTTAGATTCAGGTGCTTCCCATAACCTGATGTTTAAAGAAGTGATGGAAAAACTGGGACTTGAGGTCACTAGACCTTACAAGGATTTACACTCTTTTGACTCCAGCAAAGTCAGATGTATCGGGTTGATCAAGGACTTATGTATCAACCTAGTTCAGATTCCAGCAAAAAACATGGTTATGGATGTTGTGGTCGTGGACATTCCCCCGAAATATGGTATGTTGTTGTTCAAGTCTTGGGGAGCCAAGTTGAAAGGCATGTTGCAGTTGGATATGTCATATGCCACCATCCCAGTATTCAGACAACAGGGAAGACTGCACAGAGAGACGCTGATGAAATATATGGTCAAAAGCCAGGAAAAACCACATAACTATCCTCTGTACTCTGCACACTATGATCTAGATTCCTTCATCCTATATAATGATGGTGATACAGGAGAACAAATTGCTCACCTGGAAGAAGATACATTTGACCCGAACGAAGGCCAAGAAATCACTGAGGCAAAAGGGAAGAAACTCGTAATAAGTGAAGAATTGCCAGTAGATTTTTGGAGCATGGATTTCGATCGAGCTGTAAGCAAAGAAAGAGCTGGAGTGGGAGTTTGGTTGCACAATCACAAATCCAAGTATTCGAAAAACCATTCTTACAAACTAAATTTTCAATGCACTAACAACATAGCCGAGTACGAAGCTTTGATGCTCAGACTGAAGCTACTAAAGAAGGTTGGTGCCAAGCAAATCATGGTAAGAGGTGATTCTAAATTAATTATCAAACAAATTAAAGGTGAGTATGCAGCAAAACATCCCAGGCTTAGAGCTCATAGAAATGTTGTTTTAGACGCCCTTAAATGTTTCACTGAAGTTGATTTGTAGGTGATGCCTAGGGGACAAAATATTTTAGCAGATGGGTTAGCTACGTCAACAACTACATGCAAGATACCTTTTCGTTCCACTCATCTATACATGGTGGAGGTGAAGTGTAGACCAACTGTCCCAGACAACATCAGATACTGGCAGGTATCTGGGAACGATGATCAAATTGAAGATTTTCTACAATGTAAAAATGATTTCGAGTATACAAACATAGACTTAGAAAATGATGATGAAAATGTGAATAAACCTATTTTTGGAAATGATAGTGTAAATAAAATATATTTAGGAGAGATAGGTGAAGATGAGATAGAGTCTGATGTTTTTCATTTAAAGAGTAATGTTTTTCCTAGGGGTTTAGTTCCGTTAGAAGACTTATTTGATTTTAATGATGTAGCTAAAAAACCTAAAATTGAAGCCAGTGGGAAAGAGGTTGAAGACGTTAACATAGGGACATAAGAGAAACCCAGGATAGTAAAACTTTCCAAATCCTTACCCCCTGAGAAAAAACTCAAATACATTGAACTTTTCAAGGAATATTCGGACGTGTTTGCTTGGGGTTACGAAGATTTGAAATCTTATGACACAAGCATCATACAACATAGGATCCCGATAAAAGAAGATCAAAACCCTTTTTGACAGAAACTTAGGAGAATCAATCCCAAGTTACTTCCCCTGATAGAAAAAGAAATAAAAAATATGTATGATGCTAAAATCATAGTTCCCTTACGATTTTCCAAATGGGTTTCAAACTTTGTCCCAACCCGAAAGAAATCTGGGGAAATCAGGCTTTGCATTGATTTCTGAAACCTGAATAAGGTTTCCCTAAAATACAACTACCCATTGACAAAAATGGACCACATATTACAAAAGGTAGTTGGATCCAGCCGAATCTCCTTACTGGATGGTTTCTCAGGCTATAACCAGGTTCTCGTTCACCCAGACGACCAAGAGAAAACAACCTTCACAACACCTTGGGGTACCTTCATGTACGTGAAAATGCCTTTCGGGTTGATGAACATTGGGGCCACTTTCCAAAGAGCAATGGACATCGCTTTTGTGGAAGAAATTGGCAAATTTATTGTCATTTATCTAGATGATGTAACTGTTTATTCCCAATCCGATGACGAGCACTTAAGACATCTCAGACGAGTGTTTGAGAAATGCAGGAAATTTGGGATTTCTATGAATCCTAAGAAAAGCCTTTTTGTATTAGAGGAAGGGAAAATATTGGGGCACATAATATCTAAGGATGGTATTATGATAGATCCCAGCAGAATAGAAGCCATTCAGAACTAGAACACCCAAGAAATATTAAAGAGTTACAATCTTGCATTGGAAAAATAAACTTTCTGAGAAGATTCATACCTAACCTGCCTGAGCTTCTCAGGAACATCACCAACATGTTAAAAAAGGACACAAAAATAAAATGGGACTCTAAATCCAAGCAGTCTTTTGAACAAGTTAAACATGCACTCACACGGGCTCCAGTCTTGATCAGTCCTGATTTCACCAAGGATTTTTACCTTTTCTCTTTTACTTCTGAACATACCATTGCAACAATATTACTACATAAAAACAACAAAGGGTATGAACAACCCATAGCCTTTTTCAGTAAATCTTTAAGAGATGTTGCTTTGAATTATAAAATAATGGAGAAACAAGCTTTTTCCCTGGTAAAAGCCATAAAGGATTTTAGAGTGTACATTCTCCATTCCCACACCATCGCATATGTTTTGAATGCAATAGTAAAGGACATTTTAACCCAGGACAATCCAGATGACAGAAGAGGAAAATGGATTGCTATTATTCTAGAGTATGACATAGAGATTAATCCTACTAAACTGATTAAAGGTCAAGGTCTAGCAAAGGTAATGGCTGAATCCTATTTCCATGCTCTTGATATTAATTTCTTAGTTGCAGTAGATGAACAGGGAGAGCAGGTGACTCCAAGCGTGAAAGAGGTATTTCTGAACTCTCCATGGTATGCAGACCTGATATTTGTTTTGCATAACTTACAAGCTCCCCCTGGTCTGACCAAAACTAAAGCTAGGTTTTTGAAATTGAAAGCATTAAAATTTTTCATTCTGGAAGGCAATTTATATTGGAAGGATCCTGGAGGTATTTTGTTGAATTGTCTGTTAAAGGATGAAGCTGACAGAGTATTGCATGATTTTCATGTAGGATACTGTGGCGATCATCTGAGTTGGAAGACCACAGCTAATAAGATTCTCAGAGCTGGGTTCTATTGGCCTACACTATTCGCTAATGTGCATCAGAAAGTGACTTCGTGTCATAAATGTCAGGTGTTCAAGGGAAAAAGGAAACTCCTTCCTTTGCCCATGAAACCAATCTCTGTTGAAGCTCCTTTCCAACAATGGGGATTAGAATTTATCGGAGAAATACATCCTCCCTCTTCGGGCCAGCACAGGTGGATTCTCACTGCTACGGACTATTTCACAAAATGGATTGAAGTTGTACCAAGCAGGCAAGCTACTGATTCTATCATTATTAAATTTCTAGAAAATAATATCTTGTCTCATTTTGGTTGTCCTAGAAAGATTATAAGTAACAATGCAACTGCTTTTCGATCTAAGAAGCTCATAGATTTTTGAAACCAATACCATATTAGTTTGGGGCATTCCACATCCTGCTACCCTCAGGGAAACGGGCTGGAAGAGTCATCCAATAAAACCCTGGTGAACATTATTAAGAAGACGTTGCAAGAAAACAAAAAGTCATGGCATAACAAGCTAGTTTTCGCACTGTGGGTCGACAGACTGACCACTAAGAGGTCAATTGGTATGTCCCCATATCAATTGGTCTATGGAACTGAAGCATTTTTCCCTACCTCCTTAGGGGTTCCTGTCGTGAAACTGTTGCAAGAGATGCAAGCTGAGCCGAACGACTCCCAAAGAAGGGATGATCCATTTGCAACAGTCTAGAGAAGAAGTATACAAAAAAACTTAGGTTGTCCAGGAGAGCATTAAAAATATCTTCGACAAAAGAACTAAAGAAGATGACTTTGAGCTAGGTGACCTGGTTCTGAGATGGGATGCCCGAAATGAAGATAAGGGGAAGCAAGGAAAATTCGACAGTTTATGGAAGGGACCTTACATAATTCACGCATTCAGAGGGAATAATGCTTTCCTGCTCAACAACAGTGATGTGACCAATTTGCTAGGAGGACCTGTGAATGGAAGAATGCTGAAGCACTATTCACCTCCTCAGTAGGGACTTTCAGTCTCACCTTTCCATTGTACAAATCATTTCATTTTGCTTACAAGTTTTTGAGTGAATAAATTTGATTAGATGGTTGAAGCCCGCAAAGAAGGCCCTAAGCCACTGAACATTATCATCAAATTTTCAAAAATAAAACAAATCAAACAACAAAGGCTATTGTGAATAAATTTTTTCAGAACATCAGGAAGCAGGATTCTTGGCACTTCACAAGGAGAGTACCATCCCCGGGTGGAGCCGCTGTTATAACCCTATAATTTATAGGATCAACTGGTGACTGAAATTTTATCACTTTAGTGTCTTGTTTGTCAAATGATTTTACATTTTGCAAATAATATGAGAAAAAGAAAAGAAAAAGAAAAAGAAAAGAAAATAAAAAGAAAAAGAAAAAGAATAAAAGAGGGCATAGAAGAAATTGGATAAATCCCCATGCAATAACAGTGACTTGGTTCATACAATTTAAACATGGCCAAGTCCTTTAAATTGATGTTGATAGGAGTAGTGAATAAGTTTGGCTAAACTGTTTAATCTTAGCCAAGTGATTTAGGTTAGCTAGTGAATAAATTTGACCAAAATGCCTAATCTTGGTCAAATAACCCCAGGATAGAGTAATTTCTTAGTCCAACAGTTTAATCTAGGCTAATTGTCATAGGTGATTAGGTTAGAACATAGGGTAGTTTGCTTTATCTCAATAAAACATGGATGATGATTGATGTTGAACCATATCTTTGAGGTTTAAAGGTTTGATGTCTAGCCCCCATGGTGATGAAAACAGGGAAAATTTGGGAAAACCCACATAATGCACTTATCCTAAGTTTCAGAGAAAATATCATTTTTCACTCACAGACTAAAGACAACGCACGGATGAACAGATGAGATGTTGTCGCTCAGATCTATGATTGACAAGATTTTTCAGACAACCCCGAACGTTCTACCTTTAACAGTGGGGGGGGGGGGTTCGGAATCAGAGATAACTAAGGCACAGATCTGAATGGATGAGGTGCCAACGCTTAGATTCATGGCTGAGATTGAATTCCAGACCCCTTGACTGTTCTGATTTTAATGGTGGGG
>ML791609.1:300670-312880 GCA_009831015.1 Picea engelmannii
GGGGGGGGGGGCTCCGGAATGGATTTTTTTTTCTGGAAGGCCCCTTTCCTCTACGTGGCAAGAATCCTTCGGTTCAGACTCCCACCGCTTACCATGGTCTAACATACCCTGTCACCCCATGACATCATCTTCCTCGTTTTCCCCTAAAGATCACATCTCATTACTCTATCAATCTTTTCACCCTGTTACAAGTCCCTTCACCATGGTCAAGTCCCAATCAACTCCCTCCATGTCACTCAGTCATATTTTTCATTCATTGTCACCTGCCATCTCATTCTCCAAATGACCCATTGAAAATTTATTACAGGATAACCTATATGTTAGCCTATTGAGCTATCTCTTGCACCCAACAGGTATCCATTTTCTCAAAACTACCTTCACCCTTCATTCCCCCATCATTTACCCTGTCGCCGCACTAGAGAGTATTTTTCCCCGTTTCCTCTCTGTTTCAATCAGTTGTCCAAATCCATAGTCGTCCCCGCTAAATTTTTGTTTTACTTGCAAGTATTTTGACAGTGATGGCGCCAAAATTAAAGAAAGAAGAAGCCAAGGAAAATCCTTTCCTCCCACCTCTTATTGATCTCGATAGGATTCATTTGGCCGATAAAGATCATTTAATCGCAGATACCAGATGCAAATTTGACTTCACAGATTTACAGTCATGGCTAAAGGACATTTTCTTGGACTAGAGTGATGAAATTGGACTCTGGGAATCAAATGTTCCCCTGTATATTTTCCCCCAGGTTCACCATTTCCCCGAATTCTCCCTCAAATGCCAGGCCCACTACATTCCCGACTAGAGATCCATAGTATCTTCATCAGTAGAAAATCTATTTTTTATTACACTTGAAGCCATCGATTAGATGATGCAGATACCCAGAGTTGAATCCTCCTCCCCTTTCAATCTTGAAGTCATCACAGAACTATACTAGAAACTATCATTCTCCCAAAGAGCTCAGATTTTCGAGTTTTTTCTCCCACAGGTCGCTCAGCTCCCCAAGACAAATCCCTCATATACTTCCTCATTGTTCTCAGTGAATGTAAACCAGGTCATATCATTTCTCTATGCTCTGTTGGGGTATTTTTCTGATCAATGGGTGGATGAACCCATATTGGGTTTTCTGTCCATTTTCTCTGTCGATGAGAGACCCACCACTCAGTTTGACTATAGTACTTTCCTAGCAGACAATATTCATGAACAATTCTCAAATTTCTCCACAGAGGGCATGTTCCAGTATTCCTCAATACTGGCTTACATGTTCACTTTCTTTCAAGCAGACAAATTCTCCTTCTCAATGCAGAAGATGGACAAAGACGAAAGGCCACAGGCGGTAATAGCTTGGACTTCACTACTCAGGCAAAATTCTACAGAATTCAGTTTCAAATAGTTTATTGAGTAGTTTTACCATCCAGTGGTGAGCATGCTCAGTGGAAGACCCGAGCCAAGAATAAACGAGGAGATTCAGAGGATCTTACACCTCTCAGATCTTGCTAAAACTAGCGATTGGTATCTTTACCAAAACCACACTGAGATTAGAGTTTATGGATGCGAGTTGGCTCCATATAGACTGCCCAAGTACCTACCCGTGAGGATATTTTCTTCGGAGTACATAAGGCAAATGATTAACTCAGATGACATACATTTTGTGTCCTTGAAAAAGAAGCAGCAGCTTAGAATCAAAGGGCAAATAGGATTTTTCATCTGCAATAGCCGAGGCACCGGAGAGGAAGCAGACAAATTGCTAAAAGAAATGAAGTTGCAGGTCAGTTTCATATGGCACTATGACCCATGCGGGATAATCCCAGAGATGAGGATTAAAAATAAAAACATTCCATATGTTCATACACCCAATCCTGAGACAGAAAAATTCGTGAATCAAACAGAATGGGAGCTGAACACCCTAGTTGAAATAGAACAGCAGGACCCTTCGGCCATTGTCTCACAGATGACTACACCACAGGTTCCCAAGGAGAAAATACCCAAGAAGGATACCTCACCTTCCGTCACCGAAGTCTCGGTTGAAGATTTCCAATTGCACACCAAAAGGCCAAAAACTAGTCATGCACCTGACACCGCTGGTGAAAAGGGAAGCCAATCCACTGCAACTACGAAGCATGATCGGTCACTTCTTGGCATAGGCAACAAATAGATCATGTCTACAATTTTTTCCAAGAAACCCATGGATACTCCACCTATCAACCAATCGAGCAAAATAGGACCAAAATTGAGTGTTTTTGAGAAGTATGATATGATCAAAAAGAAAAATCAGATGCTGACCAACAATACTCATGCTCAGTTCTAGAAGAAAACATCAACGACACAACATAGAATGTTGTCTGCATTCGACACTAAGAAGGGTAGAATGCACATGGTGTTTCTACAAACACAGGTGCCAGACCCGAAAGTAATCACCGATTACAAAAGGGCAACATTCGAATTTCAGACTAAATATGTGCATCCTACTAATCAAATGGATCTGCACAGGCAAACTGGAGAAATAGTTTTCTCCACGTTGGAAAATGCTTTTACTGCTGCCTCTAAGTTACAAGTATCTCTGAGAAATGTCCAGACACATCTGAAATTAGAAAAGATATCATCCTTTGCAAAGGATAATAGAATTAAGACGTTGGAAGAACTAGTCCTCAAGATTGGGTATGATCCCTCGAATATGAAAGCAATCGAGGAGATGCTTAAAAATAAAAATTCTGATATAGCATCTCCGAGGAAACAGTTGAAACTACCACCAACATAAGATTCACAGGCAAAGGAGATAGCTGAGATAGAAGGGGAAAAGGATGATATTCTCAAGATGATCATGGATAAGAATGCACAGTTGAAGGAGATGGAAGCAGAATTGGAAAAACTATTGAAAGAGAAGGAACAATCAAATCCCGTGGAGGTCATTTCTTTGAGAGCAGTTCCACTCACGGGAGTAAGCATAACATATGTAGTAGAAATTCCCTCAACAACTCCACTGACAGCTCTGGAAAAGATAGTAGAACTAGAAAAATCCATGGAGGAGATGAATTTGCAAGAGACAGAAATTAGCATAATTAAAAAGGAGGTTGAGGACATTTAGGAACTCAAGTCTTCTTACCAGGCTAGCTACTCCAAGGAGAAACAAACATTAGACAAGCTCAAACAGGAATTGCAACAACTTCAAAAGAAAATAGTGGCAGGCAAAACACTCCTTGAGGTCAAGGAAAATGTCTGGATGGATATCACCAAATCCATAAATAAAATATGGCCTATGGTAAAAATTATGTTCGAGCAGAATGAATTGGTGCAAAGAAGCAAGCAGGAGATTGAAAAGATAAGAGGAGAATTGGGAGAGATGCCCATAGAAGCCACTGAGATCATTAAATTCCTGAATTCAAAAACTAGAGAAGAGTTAGAGGAATCGAAAATTGAAGATAGGACAGAAACCATCCTTGAGGTCAAGAGGGTCCTGACTAAAAGAGGGTTGATGCTACAACTAGAGGAAAAATTCCAGGTCATGGACATAGGAGTACAAAGATTTTTCAGCGAAATTGAAGCTCTACAGAATAAAGGCCTCCCTGGCTTAAGGGTTATAAATGATAAGTTAATGACACTTTCTGATTATAAAAACAAACTAGCCATTGTGGCTAAAGATAGTTCAAAATTCTTGGGAATACATGGCAGTATCATAGGCAAGGCATTCTTAGAAGCTTTCTGGTCAGACATCAGCATACAACACGATATCTAGTACATTTTCATCATCAAACCAACTTTTGCCAAGTATAGAGAGATGGATGAAGTATACCAAAGATTGCTCAAAGTCAAAATTCCTAGTAAACTTCGATGGGAAGAGTTATGCAATATGATCGAGTAGGAGAGGAGGTGTCCAAGCCTAGTTAGCTATCCAGTCAGACAAGGTCATGCAGAGGACTCACCAACAGCTTACCCCAAAATCAGCATGAAGATTTCAACACATCATCAAATAGTTCCTAAATTTTTGTATCTTGTTGAGTTAGTTAGCTAAATTTAGATTTCCATGTCTTGATATTTAATGATAGGATCGTATGTAATTTTTGATTATAAATACTTCAAACTTTGAAGTGTCGAAGGTTGATCTTTACGCCCTATAATCTAGAAAGACTGTAATTTTTGTCAAGATATCTTCCAGTAATACAAAGAGACGTTTCACAGGATTCTCACGTGTTGTTCATTGGTGATGTTATTCTTTTCTATGTTAAATGTTTTTCTCTCTCAGTTGTCATATTGCTTTCTAATATAATTTTTTAAAGTAGCGCATTTTGTAGGATTTATCTTTGTATACCCTGTTTCTGGATTTGAAATATCTTAATGTTTATCTTTTTGATATTACAGTGAAGAAATTCTTAAATGCTTCTTTACTTTAATTGATATTCTCATCTTTTCTGCCATTCATCATTTGATTGCTAAAGTATCCAATGAATGCATTATCTTTCCTTGTGAAAAGAATCTTTTAATTTCTGTTTAGATTTCCATCTTTATAATATAGACCCCATATCCCAATGGAAGCGTAAACGCTTTTTAGCCAACTTAACAAAAACAACAGAAAAACTTTTCAATCTTATTTTATTTAACTAGTCGAATATCTTAAAGTTAAAACATCACTAAATCATACAGAGAGATCCCTCTCTGAAGCTGGTAGGGATAGATTCCATTTTCGAAGTGGTTGGATAAATTTACCTCTTGTAAATTTCTTCTACTTTGACAACCTCTGAGAATTTACAAAGCGTTAACATATCTGTTCTGTAATTCTTCTCTGCTTTTATTTGTTTTGCAATTATGCTCTTCTTCAAACTATTATGCAATTATGCTCTTACTTCTGTCTATTCAACATATCTAAGTTTTATCTCACACTCTGCATACTATAATTTTACCTTTCTTACAGTTCAAATCATTTGTCCAGTTCAAACAAAAAAAGTCACACAGTCATTGCATATCTCTTTTATGCACTACAACCTCTTCAATTACACATGGAATCTCCTAGGGAAAAAACACCTCAGCAACTGAATCACCAACCATCCAAGAATCACGATTCAGTTCAGCTAACTGAATCATAACTGAACAATTAATCATGGAGAGAAACAACATCCCTTCAATAAACTTCCCAATTAACCAACATCGTTAGATGAAATCCGCAGTATTTTGCGTTTATCTCATATGACCACTGGTTGTGTCTAAGCGCTAAATAGAATTTGAGTTTCATGATTTCGTATTTCAAAATTCCTGTGATGAAGGTTCTTGAAACTCCAAGTATCGATCACCGAAACTCCAAAATAGAGTTTAGCACCGCTGTCTTCTTCCCCTCACATGACCACTGGTGGTAACCACAGGCTGCGCCAAAAAGGCACTTCACGATTTTTCCGTGATTCTCCTTGACTCCTTCAACACCCGGTATCTAAAACTCTGAAATGGAGCCAGATCAATAGTCCACACTCTCCCTTGATCAATGACTCAGATTGAATCGTGGTTTCATGTTTCACGATTTCAAAGGATAGAGCTCCTCCTTCCTTTGACTTTCCAGTCAGTGAAAAGATGGCCTCTCGCCACATGTAGTCTACATCCAATGGTCTGTGACCCTTGATCCAAGGGTTCAGATCAATCCTCAATCCAATGGCCCAAATCATTTCAGGATATCACATATTGCGAGTTCCCACACCATGCTCCGTTGACTCCTCCAATGTGTAAGTCAACAAAATTCTAGTTGCTCGTCACGTGTCCTTCTTTAGTATGGACGGTCCTCCTGCTTTCAGGACTTTGTAAGCCCGCTTCATATTGCATGTAAAGATCATGCTCCTTATTTTGATCCAATGACGGTTGGTCTTCAGGCTCAAATATGATGCCTGAGATCTGTTCTCTTCTACCGCGCGCTCCTCTTATCTAAATTCAGATATGACGATCATCGAGAATTCTAAATGGGATCCAATGGGATCCAACGATCACTGTTTCTCTTCACTGTTGATCATTTCCATGCCATTATCATTGCACTACTGATCATGTTTATTTGCGCCATTAATGACAAACACACACACATTTCCTTTTTTCTGTAAGTATGCCAACAATTTCCCCCTTTGGCATTGATGGCAACCTTGAACCGAAAGAAATGCACTTTGCACTCTCTGCCTGGACTGCTACTCTACCTACTGAACATGCAACCAAACATACCATTGTATCATCCTTACCACACTTCTTACATTGTAGCATCCTTACCACACTACTTACCACATATTTTCTTCCCCTTTGACATCAATGTCAAAGAAGAAACATGCTCCCCCTGAACTGTTGCAATACATATCGAAGATATCAGATATGTGACAATCACATACTCCCCTTGACAAGGTGAACATATTAGACAAATGAAGATATAACCCCCAACTTATGACAAACATATCCAAAAGGGGTTGTTGCTAATGGTTTAGTAAAGATATCAGCTATCTGTTCCATGGATGGAATATAATTCACCTGGACAATTCTGTTTGTAACTTGTTCTCTGAGAAAATGATATTTTATTGGTATATTCTTTGACTTTGAATGAAGTACAGGATTCTTAGAGAGACTAATGGCACTGGTGTTATCACAGTTAAGTGGAATGGGATCAGTATAAGTTACCTTCAAATCTTCAAGAGTTTGTATCATCCATAGAATTTGTGTGCAGTAAGTAGCAGCAACAATTTATTCTTCCTCTGTAGTTGATAAGGAGATGGATCCATGATTATTACTAAGACATGCTACTAACGAGTTACCTAGGAAGAATGCTCCTCCACTGGTTCTCTTTCTCTCATCCACATAGTTTTCCCAATCAACATCTGAATAAGTAGTTAACTGAAAGTTATGAATTCTAGGATACCACAGACCATAAGTCATTGTGCCCTTCAAGTACTTGAATATCCTAGTTATAGATACTAAATGACTTTGTTTAGGAGCATACTGATAAAGAACTACCATTCCAACAACTTACATTATATCAGGACGAGATGTTGTGATGTACAAAAGACTGCCTATCATTGATAAATATGTCCTTTGATCAACATTAGGTGAAATATCATCTTTACTGAGCTTGCAACCAACCACCATAGGTGTACTAACAGGGGAAGAATCTTCCATCTGAAATTTCTTCAACATCTCTTTCAAATATTTTTCTTGAGAGATAAATATTCCTGCAGAACTCTGATTTACTTGTAAACCAAGAAAGTATGAAAGTTCACCTATCATGGACATATCAAACTCTGTTTACAAAGTTAGCAAACCACTGACAAAGGAATCATTAGTACAACCAAAAATAATGTCATCTACATAAGCCAAAACAACTAGTAAATCATCACCTTTAGACTTGATGTAGAGATTGTTTTCAACAGTACCTTTCTTGAACCCTTTGTCTTGTAAAAATTTGTCCAGTCTACAATACCAAGCTCGTGGTACTTGTTTCAGTCCATATAAAGCCTTCTTCAACTTGCAAACATAATCGGGATTATCTATCAATGAGAATCCTTCAGGTTGCTCCATATATACTTCTTCCTCTAGATATCCATTAATAAATGTTGACTTAACATCGATGTGATAAACTTTAAAGTTCTTATGACATGAATATGCAAGAAACATTCTAATGGCTTCCAATATTTCCACTGGTGCAAAAGTTTTATCAAAATCCTGACCTTCAACTTGTGCATACCCTTTACAAACCAATCTGGCTTTATTTCTAACAACTTGTCCTTTTTCATTCATTTTATTCTTGAACACCCATTTGGAACCTATTACATTCTTATCTTCAGGTCTAGGAACAAGTTCCCAAGTATTTTTCTTTTCAATATGATCAAGCTCTTCATTCATAGCTCTAATCCAATCATCATGGTTGTTGGCTTCATCAAAATTTTTAGGTTCAATCATAGATAGAAAATAAATCTAAGATTTTTTTGTGTCTTTAACTAATTTCCTTCTTCTCTGAACCCCTTTGTTTATATCTCCAATTATCTGATTTTCAGGATGATTCTTTCTAACAATTCTGAGAGCTGATTTTGTTTCTTTCTGTTGATTTGTGTCAACCTGAGTATTCATATCTTCATTTAATTCAGATTCTTCCCTCTCTGATCCTTGGACCTATTCATCTTCATATTCAACTATATCTTATGTGCTTGGTTCAACACTGCTTACATTTTTTACTAGGACTTCTTCATCAACTTTTATGTCGATACAATCAACCAATTTATGCAGCCTCTTATTGTAGCATTTGTATCCTTTACTGTTTGTAGCATAACCTAAGAAGATACCTTCATAATCTCTATCATCATATTTGCCAATATTTTCATCATTATTCTTGATATAACATTTACTCCCAAAGACTTTAAAATGTTTGATTGAAGCAAGTCCTCCAAACCATAGTTCATAAGGAGTCTTGTCACTGTGTTGTCTGAGATGAGCTTTGTTAATAATATTAACAACTATATGAATTTCTTCCACCCAATATGTCTGAGCAATATTCCTTTCATTCATCATTGATCTTGCCATCTGTTGAACGGATATATTTTTCCTCTCAACTACTCCATTTTGCTTTGGAGTTCTTGGAATAGTGTATTCTCGTTTGATTCCATGTTTACGATAGAAATATTTGAAGTTCCATGAACTAAACTCTCCTCCTTTATCAGACCTTATTGCCTTCAATATTTTTCTTATTTGATTCTTAGTCAGAGCCTTAAACACTTTGAATTTTGCAAATGCTTCAGATTTTTCCTTCAAAAAGGCAACCCATGTTAGTCTAGAATAATCATCAATAATCAACATAAAATAGTTTTCTTTTCCTGTACCTTCTTTTCTTGATGGTCCACATAAATCCATATGTACTAACTGGAGAGGTTTTTCTATTGAAGGAAAGTTTTTAGATTTGAACTAAGTACGAGTAAGATTTCCTATTTGGCAAGGTTTACAAACAAAGTCATATGGCTTTGATATCTTTGGAAGATATTTTACTGCCCCATTGTTTCTAATCTTGATTATATGATCAAAATTTAGGTGTCCAAGTCCCCTATGCCATAACCAACTTTCATAATATTTGCTTAAGTGACATTCTTATTTTTCTTCTTTTAACACATACTCATTGTTTTCTGTTCTTAACCCTTTTGCAACTAGTTGTCCTGAATTCAAAGACTTTATTTTACAATCTTTAGAAGTAAAAACAACTTCACACCCTTTGTCACAAACTTGAATAACACTTAGTAGATTATGTTTCAGACCATCTATAAGCATCACATCTTGAGATTTTCCTTTTCCATTACTCAGGATTACCATTCCTTTACCTTTTGTTTTTCTTGGTGCATCGTTTCAAAAATTTACATTCCCTAATTTGTTTTCACTTAGAGTTAGAAAATTAATTTTGTCTCTAGTCATATGTTTGTAACATCCACTGTCAATATACAAGGGATTCTTTTGTCTTTGGGTTGATAACACTAATCCACACTAGTCTTCTTCTTTATTCTTCTGAACCTTGAAATTTTCAGCAGCAGGATTCAGATCTGGCTTATAGTTCCTTAAGCGACAGTCTCGAGCTTTATGTCCATAGTTATGGCAATTGTAACATTCTGGTTCACTGAATAATAGATCATAACGATTGTTATGCTCATAACTATTGTTAAGTTTTACCTGTGTCCTTCTCCCAGTCATCACATGATTTATAGTCCATGATTGTTTGTTTCTTGGTTGTCTCAATAATTTTGGTGGTAGATAATTAATCCTTGAATAACTTGATTGCTCATATCTAAATCTTAAAGAACAAGTTATAGCTTTGTGACCAAAGTTAGAAAAAAAACAATATACTTGACATATTTTGGTGATACAATGCCTTGAACTTCTCCATTTCTTTTCTGGTTTTTACTATCTCTTCTTCTAAGGCTTCACACTGTTAGGACCATATAATGTACCTTTTTGTTCATACTTTTTGCTATCGTTACATCCTTTTCCCACTCACATTTAAGCCTACATTATCACCTTAAACTATTTTTCCAAAGGTATATAACGTTTCTTCTCTTTGCTATATGTTTAATTTGTTTTACATGTAATTTTACATTACTCTCATACTTAGCCATTGATCAGAAATATATAGTTGCTGGAACAGTTTGAACTACAGATTATACACTATTGCTGCTTGACGACTCATTGCTGAAACAGTCAAACAACATGCAAATCCCGTTGCTGAAATAGTCCATGATTTTCGATGCTGAAACAACATTTCACACAGCAGTAACAAGAAGGAGTTGTTACATTGGTTGCAACAATCATACCTTAAGACAACACCAACCATCGCTACTACTTGAGACCACGTTGCTGAAACAATCAAATAGGATGCAAATCCCATCGCTGAAACAGTCTGTGATTTGTGATGCTGAAACAGTGTACAAACAGTAGTAACAAGAAGATAAATAAAGAATTTGTTACACCGACCGCAACAACTGCACCTCAAGCCAGCACCACTCCAACTACTGTAACAACATTTTTCTATGGGAGATCAGAATATCCTATTCCAGCATAGAAGATTAGATCAGACTAAGAATAGGATTTGTATGTACACATGTAATTTTATGATCAATTGTATTAAGAGGATTCTCCTCTTTAAATAGTGAGAAATCAACATTAGAGGGGATCACGAGAGGCTTAGCTAGAAATGAATCAGAGAGAAGGAGCGTGTTCACACTGGATATTGTAACTTGACACATTTAACAGATGAATAAAAAATCATTATGAGAATTTCTTCTTAGTTTCTTTTATATCTGGGGAATCTTGTGAGAAGGAAAGGGCCCACCTTCCTCACAAGATTTACCCATTAGTTTTTGTAGTATGTTAGTATTATTTTTATTCATACCTTGTTAAAGCTCTGTTTTGTGAAACTTTGTTTTGCTAAAACTCTGTTTCCATTGATTGTTACATTGTTTTCATACAATTCATTCCTAGGTAATTGTTAATCATTTTGATTGGTAATTCTGAGTTTATGAAAGTGTGATAATCAGAGACAGGTGTTGAAGATTCCTGCTTTGGGGAATAGGGTCCTATTCTCTGCTACAGAATAGTTAGTCTTCGGTAATTGTTAATCATTCTGATTGGTGATTCTGTTTGATGAGTTTATGAAAGTGTGATAGTCAGAGACAGGTGTTGAAGATTCCTTCTTTGGGGAATAGGATCATGTTCTCTGTTACAGAATAGTTAATCATCTTTGCAGTGTGCTGAAAAGTTCCTTTTCCTAGGTTGCTATTTCTTAATGTAATCCAGGATTCTTATGATAGTTATTTCCTTTTGAATCTTAAAACTCTACAATAGATAGATTTCTTTTATTATAATTCAAAGTAGAACTTCAGTCTATTCAAGCAAGGTGTGATTAGTTTACTTTTACTACAATTCCAGATTGCTTTTGAGATTGAGCATATACAGTGTGTGATTGCCTTTGAAATAAATAGACTTCCCTCAGTTGTCAATTTATGTAACACTTGATTGTTTAATTAATAAGAAATTATAGTGACCAACATTTTGGTACTGTTGCCGAGGAAGCAAATTATAGGTTTCAAAAGCATTTACGTTTTTCTTTCAGATGCACACATTGCATGAGAGGACATGGACACCGGAAGGAAACTGACCCTACAAGTGGCAGGGGTAGAGGAAGAGGAGGAAGAAAGACCTTCATCGACCAAATTATATCAAAATCTGAATTTGTTGTTCCTCAGTGACCAAGATCTCGAAAACCAAAGCCTCAACCTTCCTTTCAAGCGAACTTTGAAACAGGGAAAGAGATTTGGAGCCCTGAGACAGTTGAGAAACCAACAAAAAACATTGAGGATCAACCAAGTGCAGCAGGGGAACAAACAGAAGAAACCATGGATGAGTATAATGAAGAACTGCACCATGAAGAATAGGTAGGTCTTGAAGCAAAGGTAAACGATGAAAACTCTTTTTCTACCTTAGGATTTCTTATTGGTGATCTCCCTAGAGGAGTAGCTCCCATGAAGAATATCCCACTTTCAACCTTACCTCACTTTCATAGTTTATCTTCTGAAGATCCTGATGAATTCCTTTTTGAGCTTGACATATTATGCAGAAGTTATGATTACATTTCCAATGCTCAAAAATTAAAGCTATTCCCAACAACATTAAAGGGAAATGCATTAAGATGGTTCATGAGTCTTGGAGGTCATGTAATCACAACATGGGATCAGATGAAACAG
>ML791609.1:312930-342193 GCA_009831015.1 Picea engelmannii
ATGTTGAATATGCTTGGTAAAGGGGACATATCTAAAGAATCATATGATGAAATTGTTAACCTATGTAAAATATGTTCAAGAGGAGCTGCAAGGAATAGATCAAACAACAGGGATACCACATTTTCAAGAGTTCAAAAATCAGCTAGTGGAGGAGAAACAAGAGCCGAAATAGGTAATTTACTTGAGGTTTTTAAAAATGAAATGTTAAGTTCTTGTGCTTCACAAATTGATACCTTGTAGATTCAAAAGAAACAAGCTGAAGCTGAAGCAGCTCTGTCCATATTTTGTTCCAAATGCAGAGATAAGCACCCACGAAGGGAATGCCCATTGGACAAAAAACCAATTTGCACCATTTGTGATAAGGATCATGAAACTCAACAATGCCCTTCTTTACCAGGAATCAAAGCAACATTACAACCAACTGATGAAGAAGCTAAAGCTATCTATATACTGACATAGAGAAGACAATGGCAGCCGCAGGGACAAGGTATGAATCCTAATATGCCATTTACATCTTCTAATCGTTGGAATAACTATCCTTCTTTTAATCAAGAAATTACCCTCCCTTTAATCAAATGCAATACCCATGCCTCAATCAAATGAATTAACCACCCATGAAACAAACAAACCCTCCCTTTGTAGACCCAGCAATGTGGACTCCTTGGCCTCCACAACAACAACCTTACCTTAACCAATGAAATCCAAATTAGAGAGGTCAACAACCCCCATTCCCAAATCAATTGCCTCAATTTCAATCACAATTTCAGCAACCACTCTCTTTACCATCAGGTACTCCACCAAACAATCAAATGATGAGGCCCCAACTACCTGTTCAACCTAACCCTAACCCCAATAATAAGGCTATGCAGTGCATTGATATTCAAAACCATCCTATACTTTCTCTTTTCCCTGCACAATGCAATGATATTCATTTACGATCTAGGAAAATAGTGGAACCTATCATTGATGATGTTACCTCTTCTGATTCCGATAAAGAAGAAATAAAAAAGCACGATGTACCTGAAGAGGTACAATCATCCCCCAACACTGTTGCTGAAACAACAAAACCACCATTCCCTGAGCGTTTATCTTTGACTAAAACACCTGAGCCACCTGCTTTCAATCTTCTAGGGGAATTACAAAATATTTATGTCAAAATTCCACTATTACAAGCACTAAGAGACGTACCAATTTATGCCAGAACTATGCGAGACATTTGTGTTAAGAAACCCAGTAGGAAAACTAAAGATCCCCTCACAGTTAATGTCATGGGTGATTTGTCTGCACTAATGTCGGGTAAAGCTCCTCCAGTTAAATATGGTGATCCTGGCCATCCTACTGTGACAGTGCAAATTGGAAAAATAATAATTCCTCGAGTTCTGGTAGACTTAGGCACTGCTATCAATATTATGACTCTTGAAACTTCACAACTGTTACAACTGAAGAATGAAATCAGAGATACCCCAACCATTCTAGAATTAGCTGACCATTCTATAATCAAACTGAAAGGAGTCATTGAATACCTAATCATCTCAGTTGAATACTGGAATTATCCAGCTGACTTTTTGGTATTACAACCTAAATCAAAGTTGGGGGGTCACCCTCTAATTTTGGGCAGGCCTTGGCTAGCCACAACAGACGCCTTTATGAACTGTATATCTAGTTCAATGATAATTTCCAATGGATATGAGACTAAACATCTTACCCTCTACCCTCACGCTACACCCTTGATTAATAATGACAATTCCTTATGGGTGGACTTTGATGATCAAACTACTCAACCTATATTGACTATCGGACAAGCCTTAAGCCTTAAAGATGCCACTGAGGATGAAGTAATTAATAATTTTATTTGTGAACCTTCCTTTGTGACTCCTGAAACACATAACCAACTAGCCACAATTTTGAAGTCAGATACCCAAGAAAAACTTAACTTTGAAGACCCACCTCAAACATCATCCACCATCTCTTCTAAAAGTATACCAGTAGAAATTGAACCTGGAAAAACACTGAACATAAACCCCAACCTGATAGTTGCTGAAACACAACAATTAATGAAGTTACTTCTTGAACATAAGGAAGAATTCACATGGGACTATATAGATATGAAGGGAATCTCTCCCAAATTATGTACTCATCGTATCTATATCGAGGAAGATTGTCGACCGATCTACCAATCTCAACGACGAATGAACCCTAATTTAAGAGAAATTCTTAAGGAGCAACTTCAAAAATTGCTTAATGCAGGGTTTATATATCCTATATCGTACAATGAATGGGTTTCCCCGTTGGTAATAGTTCCTAAGAAAAACGGAAAATGGAGAGTATGTGTAGATTATAGAGCCTTAAATAAAGCCACTCAAAAAGATCACTTTCCATTACCATTCATTGATCAGGTGTTAGATAGTTTGTCAGGGAAGAAATTCTTCTCCTTCTTAGATGGTTTCAGTGGGTATAATCAGATCAAAATTGCACCGCAAGACCAAAATAAAACCACTTTTACTATCCCATGGGGAACTTTTGCTTATAGAGTCCTCCCATTTGGACTATGTAATGCACCAACAACCTTTCAAAGAGCAGTTATAGAAATCTTTCCTGATATGATTAATGACTCTATGGAAATTTTTATGGATGATTTTACCCCTTATGGTGTCTCTTTTGAGGAAGCACTACAAAACCTTGAGAAAGTACTTAAACGATCTATACAAGACCACCTCTCCTTAAGCACAGAAAAATGTCATATGATGATGAGTGAAGGAGTAGTACTTGGAAATTTTATTTCATCTCAAGGAATTTAGGTGGATCCATCCAAGATACAAGTCATTAAAGACCTTCCTATTCCCAAAACCCAAATAGATGTGAGAATTTTCCTAGGACATGCTGGATACTACATAAGATTTATCAATTTTTTTTCCAAAATAGCTTCTCCTTTGTTTGTGCTACTTATGAAAAATGTTGAATTCAAGTGGACTAATCTTTGTCAGGAAGCATTTGATACACTCAAACATCAGTTATCTACAGCTCCTATTCTAAGAGGACCTGATTGGACACTTCCCTTTCATATATCCTTTGATGCTTCAGATACTGCAATAGGAGTTGTCTTGGGACAAGAAGAAAATCATCTCCCTTATTCTATTTACTTCATTAGCAAGAATATGACTCCTGCTGAACTTAACTATACAGTTACCGAAAAGGAATTCTTAGCATTTATCTATGCTATTAATAATTTTCGACATTACATCACTGACTACTCTACTTTTGTCCATACTGATCACTCAACTATCAAATATTTAATGAACAAACTTGTCACAAATGCTCGAGTCACCAGATGGTTACTATTATTACAAGAATTTGATATTACAATTGTAGATAGACCAGGAAAAGAAAATGTAGTTGTTGATTTCCTTTCTTATTTAATACCTGATGATAATACTCCAGTAGATGATTCCTTTCCTGATAAATATGTATTTACAGTATCTTCTCACTCACCATGGTATGCAGACATCGCTAACTACTTGGTTGCAGGGAAGTTACCACCACACTTATCCCACCGAGAGAAAAGAAGAATCATTCAACAAAGTACTTAGTATAGCTAGATAAGTGGGTGTTTTTTCCACATAGGACTTGATCAAGAAATCCAAAGATGCATTATATAAGATGAGGTTTATGATTTACTAAAAGCTTGTCATGATGGCCCTTGTGGAGGGAATTTTTCTGATAAGAGAACAACACATACAATTCTCAGGATGGGTTATTATTGGCCCTCACTTTTTAAAGATGCAAAGAAATATGTTCGGGCCTATGATAGCTATCAAAGAATGGGTCAACCTAATCATAGAGATGAAATGCCATTAAATCCCCAGGTAGTACTCAAACCATTTGAAAGATGGGCCTTAGACTTTGTAGGACCCATTAACCCTCCATCAAATCAAAAAGTTTATATAGTGGTCTACACAGAGTATATGAAAAAATGGGTGGAGGCTAAAGCACTCCATAAAGCTACAGAAGAAGCAGTTCTAGATTTTTTATTTGAATATATCTGTATCAGATTTGGAGTGCCTAGAGAATTAGTCATAGATGGAGGACCTCCTTTCACTTCTCATGGTTTTAAAGCCACCCTTCAAAAATATCATATTCATCATAGAATGATTACACCATACCACCCCCAAGCCAATGGACAGGTGGAAAGCACAAACAAAGTAATAGAAGCCATTCTCACAAAAACAGTGAAGGAAAACAGAAAGGATTGGTCTCACAGGCTCCCTAAAGAATTATGGGCTTACATAACTACCTGGAGAAATACTATGGGATTCTCCCCCTATGAATTAGTTTATGGAAAAAATGTTGTCTTTCCTGTGGAATTTGAAATCAAAACCTTAAGGATTGCTTTAGTTGTTAACCTTGATTTGACTGATGCACAAACAGCTAGGTTGCAACAGCTTAATGAATCGGACAAAAAAAGACTATATGTCATTCATCAGACAACCATGATTCAACAACAAAGAACAAAATGGCATGATAAAACCATCAAGAATAAGTAATTCCAAAAAGGTAATTGGGCTTTACTGTATGATTATCAGTTTAAGGAATTTCAAGGGAAACTACGTACAAGATGGCTAGGACCTTATGAAGTGGACATTGTTTTCCCCAATGGAACAATAAGGCTCCTCACAATTGATGACTCTAAAACACCATTATTAGTGAATGGTCATCGGCTCTGTTTGTACCAGTGCCCCATTTCCAAAGAATATTTTAAGGCCACATGTGTGGAAGATTCACATTATCTCTTTTTAGAGGAGCCTCCTGCCCCTCATTGCAATTAATTTTTCTGAATTTAATTTCTTTAGTATTAGATTAAATTTCTTTTACTAATAATCCCTGTCAAGAAATGGCATGTTACAATTGATTCTTTTGCAGACTCTTAGGCCTACCAAGAAAGGACAATCTTACTACAAGCAGATCCAAACTTCATTTTGTGAAGCATTGCTCCCTCTTTCTTCAATCCATTCATCCTCACCCCCATTCAACATCCCCATCATTCATCCTTCTTTATTTTCATTCCTTTCCATTCCCTTTTACTCATTTTCCTCATTTGCTGAAACACCACTGATCAACAACACTTTCCTCATTTTCCCCATTTTTCCCATTGCTGAAACACCACTATTCAACAATATTTCACCTTTTTCCATTGCTGAAACACCACTGTTCAAAAACTTTTTCCTCATTATTCCCCATTGCTGAAACACCACTGATCAACAACATTTTCCTCATTTTTTTTCCCCATTGCTGAAACACCATTGTTGAGCAACATTTCACCCTTTTTTCCATTGTTGAAACACCACTGTTCAACAACTTTTTACTCATTTTTCCATTGTTGAAACACCACTGATCAATAAAAATTTTCCTCATTTTTCCCCGCTGTTGAAACACCATTTCTTCAGCAGTATTTTCCAATGTTAAAACATCACTCTTCAGCAAACATTTTTCCATTCTTTTCCTGTTGCTGAAACACCACTTTCTCAGCATTCCCTAACAATAAAAACATCTACTTCAGCTCTTTCGCTCTCACTTCTCCTATTTTCATACTACATTCTGTCATTTCACGAACTTCTCTCATAATTAAACAAACCCTTGATACAATTTCTCTAATAAATCCAAAGTCTCTCCCATGGTTACTGTAGATTTATTATGGACATGCACTATATTTTTCGATGTATGAATCAAAGGTAAAGATGAGGTATGTAAACTTTATATGTAAATACAATTAAACTATGGATAATGAGAAGATCTCGATTCATTATTATCATTCACTTAAATTCACTATTTTAGTCGTAGTTGAGGGCGGGGGAAATATCAAAATATTATGCCATCATTTCACACGAACCGACTATCGTCATTCCTTTCTACCCATCATTTCATTTTCTTTTCACCACCATTTGCATGCCTTCATCCGCAAAAATTACTCTGTTCGGAAGCAGTTACTTGACTCTCTGACTGTGTACTCTACTGAGTTGTTAGCTATGGGAGGCCCTGTTATACAATACGAACCCGCCATGACAACCCTGCTAGAATTGTATCCAGAAGTCTACCAAATGTTTCAGCGGGCAGGCTGGCTGGGTTATTTTCAGAGGCTCTAGGGATTTGATCAACAACAGGTTCTTCAATTTGCTCAGAATCTTTAACAAGGCCATTCTATTGTTCAAGGGGTTAGGATTCCAGTCACAGAGGATGATATAGCACAGGTTTCGGGTCTTCCCATCACGGGCATTCGCTGGTTCAGCCGCAAACACATTATCCTTAATGCCCAGCAGGATTTTCTCTTGCCAGGAGAACAAGTTGAACCTAAAGGCTGGGGTGTTCAACTTAGCTCGTTGCCCCCTCCTTGGCTGAAAGTTATAGAGTTTGTCAAGCACTATCTCACCTGTGAAGGCCGATACCAGGTAGTCTACCAGTATGATTTTGTCTAGTTATCTCATTTACGACATGATAGACTGGTCAATATTCCTTACTATCTGCTCGGATGTCTTAGAAACATGTCACATTATTGCAAACAGGCTAAAAATCCCACCCTTTCCCTCACCCATCACTGTCTCATTCAACTACTCATCCAAAAGGGTTTTGCACAACAAAAACTTCCCCTAAACAATCCACCCATAAACCCTCAGGAAGTTGCTGAACATCCTGAAAATCCTCATGAAGAGCAACCACAAAACCTTCCTGACCCTCCAGAAATACCTGTTAATCTACCTACAGATCCAATTTATCCAATTAACCTTCCTACCATACCAAGTCCACCCCATAACTTACCAAAATCATCTACCCCTACTGTTCATATCCTTAGCGATGATTCTGAAGAAAAAAAACCTGATAACCCTACCTGCCCCATCACTGAGGAAAAACCCACACACAAAAGAAAGAAGAAAATTCCTACTTTTCCTTCCTTTTTACCAAAAACAAGAATGAGGGCTTCAACAAGAACAACCACTACTACCACTGCCCTAAACCCCCAACCCATTTTGTTAAAAACTCATACACCTCTACCCTCCCAAACCCCAGAATTTTTACCTGTCCAACCCCCGAGCACTGAAACACATGATTCATAAGCACAAGATGCCACGACATCATTTTCTTTACATCAAGTAGCTAAAACACAAGAACTAGCTACTCATTCAGTAGCTGAAACACAAGAACTAGCTATAGTTGTTACACAAGAACTAGCTACAGCTGAAACACAAGAACCAGTTGTTGACTTCATTCCTCAAATACAAGAACCAGACGACCAGGATGTTGTAATAGTAGATGTTACACAAGAACCAACTACCCATTCAGTAGCTGAAACATAAGAACCAACTACAACTGAAACACAAGAACCAACTGCTGACTTTATTCCAGAAATTCAAGAATCACATGCCCAGGGTGTGGCAACACTATTTACCTTACATCAAGTGGCTGAAACACAAGAATTAGCTCCTTATTTTGTAGCTACTCCACAAGAACCAGCTACTGAGGTTGTGACCACTACACAAAAATTAGTCACCCCTCTTAATACACCGATGACAGATCAACAACCAGAACCAACAATGGCTTCTCTCTTAGAAGAAAACGAGTTTTTGAGATCAAAACTGGAAGCTTACAAACAAGAGTTGGTAATGGAAAAGGAAGCCTATGACAGGGAACTTAATTTGTATACCTTAGCTTGCGTAGCGGCCATGGCAGAGAAAAACACAAAAGATGATCAGTGTAGAGAGTATATGTGTAGCCAATGTGGGGATATTTATTATCAAGCAGGCTACAAAGTGGTTCAAATTCCAATGCCTGGAGCTTCCTCTGCACCTACGACTTTTGCAGTTAAAGAAGAACACCCTACTGTTACACAAGAACCAATAGGACCTTCCAAAATTCAAAAAGATGAACTCTGGCCTACAACAACTACTACATCTGAAGCCCCTATTTTTATTAGTAAAGTTGTACAAACACTGCCTATTGATGAATCTACCCCTACTTTTGTGGAACAGCCCACTCAGACTCTACTGCGTCCTACTACTAATGATGTTGAAACACAAACTCTACCTATTGATGAAGCTACCCCTCCTAGCAAAACCAATACCTCTACTCTTGTGGAACAAGCCACTCAGACCCTACCTCAACCTACCACTTGTGATGTTGAAACACAAACTCAACCATGGAATGAGCAGACAATAATGAACAAATGGAAAAAGGAGTATGCTATTATACAAGACAAAAGTCTGCAATAGCACAGACTACTTTGGTTGAACCACATCTATTCAAACTAGGAATCTTTGGAGCAAACACGCCAAGAATCGCGTTCCCACAAGAAGCAGATTGAAGAGTTAAAAGGCAAATTGCTCATAATGTTTGATTTGGTACAAAAATTGTTGGCTACAAGGAAACCTTCCTCAAATTACTCTCTTTTCCTTATAGAACGACTGAAATTTTTTCAGATCAAATCAATCAAAGAAGGAAGACCCTATGCAGTGCTAAAACTAGAAGATTTTGTTAAAACCTTTGCAGAAGCCTCTACTACTGATCAACATCTATTATGTGAGGTATATGTTCATAACAAAGCTATTCCTGAGAACAGACAACTTAATCTCAACCCTCTTGTTGGTGATATTCAAATTCATCCACTAGTCTCCTTCCTTACCAACCAGATTACGTGGAAGAATGATTTTATAGATGCCAAGCATAATGAAGATAACCATCTCCTCTGGATTTGGCCAAAACCACAAAACGCTGCCACCTTTGTTGCAGAATATTACAAATTTTTGAGGAAACCAGGGATGACTCAATACATAAGGCAACTTCAGGCAACAATACTTCAGGATTGCCAACAGCTTATTAAATCCACAGAGACTGCTGCCCTAGAAGCAAATAACATGTTTTGGCAACAATCTTCTGAGAAAAGGTAGGATAACAATCCCTTTAGTCCTACCAATCTTGAGACAACAATCTCCTAGGTATCCAATTATATCAAATGTGTCCAGCAATGTGCTGAAAATTGGATAGGTTATCAGTTCCATTTTCCTATTCTGTGGATGCCAACAGAGAAATATCAAGTTCATCATAAGTTTCCCAAGAAGGCTGAAACAACAGCTTGGCAAAGGCTACAATGTGTTCAAGGATTCAGAGCTCCAATAGACAACACTTTCCACAACTACTGCTTAAGTAATTTGCACACCCAGAGTCGGTATCTAGATTTTGATTCAGATTGAAGTTGCTTGAGGACATGCAACCTTTTTAGTTGGGGGGGATGTTAGGACCCTATAATGTACCTTTTTGTTCATACTTTTTTCTATCATTACATCCTTTTCCCACTCACATTTAATCCTACATTATCACCTTAACCTATGTTTCCAAAGGTATATAACGTTTCTTCTCTTTGCTATATGTTTAATTTGTTTTACATGTAATTTTACATTACTCTCATACTTAGCCATTGATCAGAAATATATAGTTGCAGGAACAGTTTGAACTGCATATTATACATTGTTGCTTCTTGAAGACCCGTTTCTAAAACAGTCCATGATTTGCGATGCTGAAACAACATTTCACACAACAGTAACAAGAAGGAGCTGTTACACTGGCTGCAATAGTCGTACCTTAAGCCAGCACCAACCATCACTACTGCTTGAAACCATGTTGCTGAAACAATCAAATAGGACGCAAATCCTGTCGTTGAAACAGTCTGTGATTTACGATGCTGAAACAATATACAAACAATAGTAACAAGAAGATAAATAAAGAATATGTTACACCGGCCACAATAGCTGCACCTCAAGCCAACACCATTCCAACTACCGTAACAACATTTTTCTACGGGGATCAAAATATCCTATTCCAGCATAGAAGATTAGATCAGACTAAGAATAGGATTTGTATGTACATATGTAATTTTATGATCAATTGTATTAAGAGGATTCTCCTCTTTAAATAGTGAGAAATTGACATTAGAGGGGATCATGAGAGGCTTAGCTAGAAACGAATCAGAGAGAAGGAGCGTGTTCACGCTGGATATTGTAACTTGACACATTTAACAGATGAATAAAAAATCACTCTGAGCATTTCTTCTTAGTTTCTTTTATCTCTGGGGAATCTTGTGAGAAGGAAAGGGCCCACCTTCCTCACAACATTCACCCATTAGTTTCTGTATGATGTTAGTATTGTTTTTATTCATACCTTGTTAAAAATTTGTTTTGCTGAAACTCTATTTCCACTGATTGTTACATTGTTTTCATACAATTTATTCCTAGGTAATTATTAATCATTTTTATTGGTAATTCCGAGTTTATGAAAGTGTGATAATCAGAGACAGGTGTTGAAGATTCCTTCTTTGGGGAATAGGGTCATGTTCTCTGCTACAGGATAGTTAGTCTTCGGTAATTGTTAATCATTCTGATTGGTGATTCTGTTTGATGAGTTTATGAAAGTGTGATAGTCAGAGACAAGTGTTGAAGATTTCTGCTTTGGGGAATAGGGTCTTGTTCTCTGTTACAAAATAGTTAATCATCTTTGCAGTGTGCTGAAAAGTTCCTTTTCCTAGGTTGCTATTTCTTAATGTAATCCAGGATTTTTATGATAGTTATTTCCTTTTGAATCTTAAAACTCTGCAATAGATAGATTTCTTTTATTATAATTCAAAGTAGAACTTCAATCTGTTCAAGCAAGGTGTGATTAGTGTACTTTTACTACAATTCTAGATTGCTTTTGAGATTGAGCATATACAGTGTGTGATTGCCTTTGAAATAAACAGACTTCCCTGGGTTGACAATTTATGTAACACTTGATTGTTTAATTAATAAGCAATTATAGTGACCAACACACACCTCGCTTTCTTCTCTGATAACTATTGTTTTAGAATGTCTTATGTTTTCTTTGCCTCTTCTAACCTCACTTTTAGTAGAGAAAATTCTTCATCGGGTTTTTTATCATTCATTTTAAACTGCATCAACAACCATTTTTGTTTTCTCTTCTTACATCTGAGTCTGTCAATTTCTTCCAAAGCATTGATTAATTCACCTTCCATATCCACCACAACATCTTCATCATCCATTTCAAATCCTAAATGTTCATCATAAAGATCTCCCATAGCCATAAGCATAAAATCATTCACTTTGTCATCTATGTCTCTTGAGGAGTCATCATTGTTTGCACACAAACTTTTCTTTTTACTATATTTCTTAAATTTGTATTTATTTTCATAATCAGAGTTCTGATCCTTTTTCTGGTGAGGACACTTAGATGAAAAGTGACCTATCTTACCACAATTAAAACATTTGAAAGGGACCTTGCCTTGATATTTTTCTGATCCTTTCTTTAACCTTCTCACAAATTTTGCCTCAATATCATCTAATTTTGAATCAGTATTCTTGTCTTCTTTAAAAGATGCTTCTCTAGTAATGGATTTATCTTTGCTAATTCTCATTTCATATGCAATTAGAGTTCCTAGGAGTTGATCAATGGACAGAGTTTTAAGATCGTTTAGTTCTTCTATTGCAGAGATTTTTGGATTAAATTTATCAAGCAGAGATCTTAAAATCTTCTTAACTAAAAACAATTCTTCAATTTTCTCACCAAGACCCTTCATGGTATTCACAAGCTCTTCAAATATTAAAAAATACTTGTTGATTGTTTCATCTTCATTCATCTTTAGTTATTCAAATTCCAATCTATATGTTTTAAGTTTGGCATCTTTTACTTTCTCATTTCCTTCATAACTATTAATAAGTTTATCCCACATTTCTTTGGCAATTTTAAGATGCATCACCTTTACAAACTCATCTTTTGCAAGTCCATTCAATATAACATTCATTCCCTTAGCATTAAAAATAAATTCTAACTTATCATCCTTGGAAGCTAACACAACAGGGTTTATGTATCCAGTCTCTACTACATCCCAAACATCATCACCTAAGGCCATTAAGTATGTTCTCATTCTAATATTCTTGAAGGAAAAAATTGTTCCATCAAAGAGAGGAGGCTTATTGGCTGAAGTCCCTTCATGACTTGTCATGTTTAAGCTTATAGAACTAACTTTAAATAAAGGAACTGTCTCTGATACCAATTTTTGAAAATACTAAGACAAATGAGGAGGGGGGGGGTGAATCAGTTGTTACTGCGCTTAAACAATTTATGTCTATTCAAACAAGTTTTAAGCTCTTCCAAGTGACCATCAATATTATACAACATATGAACAACATGAGAAATGAACATCAGTCACACCTAAGATATACACAGAGACAAATTTTCACGAGGAAACCCATAAAGGGAGAAACCCTCTTCTTCTTCGAATGATAGGCAGTCTTTTAAGTTTTGTACATCATCTATGTTTGAGCACCAACTCAAAGTGAGGCTACTACCTCTATTTTACAAGATCCAATTTGTTGAGAGCACCAACTCTCTGGTTTCTCTAGCACCCACTAGAAGGAAGCACCAACTCCTTGAGTGTTCCAACACCAACTAGATGGAAGCACCTACTTCCACTTATACAAGAAACAACTTGTGTACATAAAACTCTTTGTTTTCCCAAGCACCACCTTGCCACCCTATTTTTCTAGCCACAACCAGATGAAAGCTCCAACTTTCATTATTCAAGCACCATCTTGAATAACAAAGGACTACGATCCTCCCTAGCACCACCCAAACTCCCTCATTAAGAATAAATGATTGAATAGAAAACAATATAGGTGTCTCACTTCTTACCCCTTCTTCTTTGTTCTGCAACTCTTCTCTGCTTCTATCTGTTCTGCAATTCTTCTCTGCTTTTATCTGTTCTGCAATTCTGCTCTTCTTCAAACTGTTATGCAATTCTCCTCTTTATTTTGTCTGTTCAACATATCTGAGTTTTATCTCACACTATGCATACTATAATTTTATGTTTCTTACAGTTAAACTCATTTTTACAGTTAGAACAACAAAAGTCACACAGTCACTGCGTATCTCTTTTATGCACTACAACCTCTTCAGTTACACCTAGAATCTTCTAGGGCAAAAACACCTAAGCAACTGAATTGCCAACCATCCAAGAATCATGATTCAGTTCAGCTAACTGAATCGTAACTGAACAATTAATCATGACGAGAAATAGTAGCCCTTCGATCAACTTCCCAATTAACCAACACCATTGGATGAAATCCATAGGATTTCGCGTTTATCTCATATGCCCACTGGCTGTGTCTGAGCACTAAACAGAATTTGAATTTCATGATTTCACATTTTGGAATTCTTGTGATGAAGGGTCTTGACACTCCAAGTATTGATCACTGAAACTCTGAAATAGAGCTTAGAACCACTAGCTTCTTCCCCTCACATGACCACCGACGATAACCACAGGCTGTGCCAAAAAGGCGCTTCACGATTTTTCCATGAGTCTCCTTGACTCCTTCAACACTCGGTATCTAGAAATCCAAAATGGAGCCAGATCAATGGTCCACACTCTCCCTTGATCAATGCCTCAGATTGAATCGTGGTTTCATGTTTCACGATTTCAAAGGATAGAGTTTCTCCTTCCTTTGACTTTCCAGTCAGCGAAAAGCTAGCCTCTCACCACATGTAGTTTTCATCCAACGGTCAACAACCCTCGATCCAAGGGTTCAGATCAATCCTCGATCCAATGGCCTAGATCATTTTGGGATATCTCATATCACGAGTTCTCACATCATGCTCCGTTGAATCCTCCAATGTGTAAGTCAGTGAAATTCTAGTCACTCGCCATGTGTCCTTCTTTAATATGGACGATCCTTCTGTTTTAGGGACTTTGTAAGCCCGCTTCATCTTGCACGTAAATATCATGCTCCTTCTTATGGATCCAACGATGGTCAGTCTTCGGGCTCATATATGACGCCTGAGATCTGTTCTCTTCTACTACACACTCCTCCTATCTGAATTCAGATCTGAAGGTCATCGGGAATTTTGAATGGGATCCAATGGGATCCAACAATCACTATTTCTCTTCACTATTGATCATTTCCATGCCATTATCACTTTGTTGTTGATCATTCTGATATGCACCATCAATGACAAACACACACACATTGCCTTCTATCTGTAAGTATGCCAACACAACTTTTCAAAGAAGAAGATGAAAAAGAAGTAGAAGAGGAAGATGAAGATGAAGACAATCTGACAGAAGCAGAAGAGCAAGTTCAACAAGTATCTTCAAAGACACCTAGCAAACGTGTACAGAAGAATCATCCTTCAGATCAGATTATTGGAAACAAAGATGTAGGAATTGAGACTAGACGAAAAATACGTTCACCAAAACAAACATACCTAGCACTCTTATCTAAAATTGAACCAAACTATTTTGAAGAAGCCAGCAAGGATGAATTTTGGAATAAGGCCATGGATGAAGAATTGGATCAAATAGAGAAAAATGACACTTGGGAATTGGTTCCAAGACCAAAGAATAAGAATGTGATTGACACAAAATGGGTTTTCAGAAATAAATTGAATGAAGATGGATAGGTTACAAGGAACAAATCTAGATTGGTATGTAAAGGATATGCACAGATTGAAGGAATCGACTTTGAAGAGACATTTTCCCCAGTTGCCAGAATGGAAGCAATCCATTTTATTTTAGCTTATGCATGCTCCAAAAATGTTAAAGTATATCAGATGGATGTAAAATCAGATTTTCTAAATGGGGAACTTGAAGAAGAAGTATACATTGAACAACCATAAGGATTTAAGTTGTCAAAGAACACAGACTATGTGTGTAAATTAAAGAAGTCCTTTTATGGTCTAAAATAGGCTCCTAGAGCATGGTACTCCAGACTGGATAAGTATCTACAAAAGGAAGGGTTCAGAAAAGGAAGTGCAGACAACAACCTCTACATCAAGGTAAGTCAAGGTAATGTTTTATTAATTGAAGTTTATGTTTATGATATTATTTTTGGTAGTGATGATGATAGGTTAAGCCAGAAATTTGCAAAAGACATGCAGAATGAATTTGAAATGTCATTACTTGGAGAACTATCCTTCTTTCTGGGAATTTATATGCATCAAAGAAAACGAGGAATTTTTATTTCTCAAACCAAGTATATCAGAGAAATGCTAAAGAGGGTTGGAATGGAAGATTGCAAACCAGTTATCACTCACATGCAAACCAATTGTAAGTTGAGAAAAGATGATGATTCAAAGTCTACAGATCAGAGGCAATACAGGTCAATGATTGGAAGCCTACTATATGTGGCAACATCCAGACCAGATGTAATGTAGGCATTTAGACAGGTATCATGATTTCAAGAAGCACCAAAGGAATCACATCTATTAGCAATAAAGAGGATCTTCAAATATCTCAAAGGAACAAAAGAGTTTGGATTATGGTATCCAAAAGGAAAAGATCTATCACTTATTGCCTACACAGATGCAGAATGGGCAGGTTGTATTAATGGACGACGAAGCACTAGTGGAGCACCGTTCTACTTAGGTGAGTGTTTGGTATCATGGCTAAGAAAGAAACAATCATTAGTATCCTTATCTACAGCTGAGGCAGAGTATATTGTAGCAACAACATGTTGTACATAGGTTCTTTGGATGAAACAAACTTTGACAGATATACAGGTTGAGTATGATGAGCCCATTCCAATATATTGTGATAATACAAGTGCCATCAGTATCTCAAAAAAACCCAGTGATGCACTCCAAGACAAAGAACATTCCAATCAAGTATCACTTTCTATGGGAACAGGTTGCAGAAAAGAACATCAGAGTTGAGTATGTGGGAACAAAAGAACAAGTGGCAGACATCTTTACAAAACCACTTCCACGAGAAGCCTTTGAATATCTTCACCAAAGACTTGGAGTTATTTCTACTCCAAAATGAATGCTTTTTGAATTCTTATCTTATATGTCTTAGATGTACACGAGGAAGCACCATAAGAAGACAGTTCATTCAGGGGGATCAACCCTGGATGGAAAGATACCTTTTCCATTGATGACAAAGGGGGGGAGATTTATTAGATGCAGAGGAAAAAGGCATGGTTCCAGGGGGAGCATATTTATCAGATCCAGAGGACAAAGACAAATTTATCAGATGTAGAGGACAGAGGCATGGTTCCAAGGGGAGCATGAGTGATATGATTTCAGTATTTCATCAGAGTGTTGTCATCAATGCCAATGAGGGAGATTTTTTATTAAGGTTGGTTGTCATTGATGTCAACCCTTGAAGAAATCCCTGTAGCACAAAGGTTTGGGTAATGGACCCAAGATTGTTTAATGTAAATATGACTCATTATTGTTTTGTCATGGTTGATAAGAAGTAAATATGGATGAACTCCAAAGTGGTCCCCTTATGGTGAAAGCCCTCACGGGAAGATGCTTTGCGGAGTAAGAGAACCCATGCTTAATTGTGGAATAATGAGATGAAGGACAATGAATTTGTTAGGGAAACTATCCTAGATGGATATTTCTTATCATTCCATTTCCGGTGGTATGTAGAACGTCACATAACTCCTCATGGTTAGAGAGTTATGACCATGTGAAGTTGGAGAACCCAGGTTTGGGTAATGGACCCAAGTTTGTTTGATGGATAACGGTATGATTTTTTTTATATTTGAAGGTAATAATATTCTATATGGATAGTACATGTCATTCCATTTCTGGTGGTATGTGGAATGTCACATAACTCCTCATGATTTGAGAGTTATGGCCTTATGAAGTTGGAGGACCCCCATATGTCATCTAGAAGCCCCAAAAGATCATGGTCAAAGTGGTTTAAGAGATTTTAAAAGGTAAATAATAAAGTGAAGTGATGAGTGTATTATAAGTCAAATTGAATAGAAAATAAATTATTTCAATAATAAATTTAATGGAGAAATTAGAAGTGGGTTAACCCTAAAATAAGGAAAGTGGGCCAAGTGACCTAGAAAATGTTTTTAAGGAAGCTACTTGGAGAGTATAAATAAAAGGCAAGGCTCTCTCATTTTAATTACACTTGAGAATATTGAATATCTATAGGTGTATGAGGTAACCAAGGATATATAAGCCTAATTTATGAGGGAAGGTGAAGAAAAGAAGGCCGAAATGAAAGGAAGGATAAATTCTTTTGATGGTGCTTTCTAAGGTATGTTATTTATAGGTCATCTCACTATTTTCTCTATAACGATTTTTATATAATGATTCAAACCGTGAAATTGATACCCCATTGAGAAAACATACCCAAGTATTAGTGGAAAACAATTCAGCTTGTGGGTTGTTGTATTTTGGGAGTTACACTCCGTGGAAAATAGGGTTTGTGGCTAGTCCTGAAACTAGTCAAAAACATGTGTTTCGGGTAAAAACGTCATAAATTCTTCATAACAGATCCAAATTCAGTGATACCAAATGTGTTGTTTAGGGTACCATCTGTAGTATGTTTTGTAACAGTTTCAAATCAATTAAAAAAATATTTTGTGTGGGGCATGGTTTACAAGGTCACTCTCTAGAATAAGTCAGAATTCAACACTGTATGCCATTTTTGCTATAACTCCTTTTCTGAGAGGTTTCAAGTAGTGAAACCTATAGGAATTGCATAAAAAACACTGAAAAACATTTTTTATCAGTTTCATATCTTTATACATTACAAGTTCAAAGTTTTGATTACTTCAAGTTAGGGTTGTTGACTAATCCAAAACTAGGCATGTGAGAGTAAAGAAAAGTTTGATGAAAATGCTAGTCTCTTGTTGTTAAAGTTAAGGAAGGTTTGAAGGAATGTGATCATATACACTAGGTCTATTATAGAGCTACAAATCAGATTTGGATGATGAAATTGATGAGGTATTTTGGTTGAGGTACATGTCGAGTACATGGTTGAGACAAGTAGTTGATAAGTTGGCACATACATGAGGTGTATAGTTGATGATGTTGGTACATATTGATGAGTCATAGCTGATGAGTAGTTGAAACATGATTGGTACATACTTGGTACATGGTTGGGTGCACTTTTTTATAGTATAGGATGATTACAGGTTGTTTGGTATAGGTTGGTGCATGGTTGATGCACTTGTTTATGGTATAGGTTGATTATAGGTTGAGGTACAAGTTGATGCATGGTTAATGTATGGTTTAGATTTATTGGTACAGGTTTACAATGGTATATCTCACAGTGATAGTGTGACAATGGTTCCATCATTCTACTTCTACTTCAGGGCAGTTGGACGGGGCAATGATAGGTGGTTGTATCCACCTTCTGGTTGTAGCCGGAGAACATAGGGGGTTGTAGCCTCCTTCTGTTTGTAGCCAGAGAATTGGGGATTTGGAGCTTCCCTCAGGTTGTAGCCTGAGAAAATAGGGGGTTGGAGCCTCCTTCCAGTTGTAGCTCGAAAAAAAGGAAGTTGGTGCTTCCAATGAATGTAATTCTTCAAGACATATAATAAAAAGCATTATGTGGTTTTCTCCCAATTTGGGTTTCCACGTAAAACACTGGTGTAATTTGTATGTGCGTGATTGTTTATTTCTTACTGCTCATTATTGGATAATAATTCTACATTGATATAACATTTGAAGAAAAAGGATTATAATTACGCTATTACTAATTCACCCCCCCTCTCAGTAATCCAACAGATATCTTCCATGAAAGAGAACTCAAAATTGTTTTCCTAAGAAAAGAATTAGATAATACAATCACCCAATTAAGCACAAACCTAAGGTTTGAAAAGAGTTCAATAGTCCTAGATGAAATTCTAAATGTCCAAAGAAATTCATTTGATAGAACTAGTCTTGGATATAGCAACAATCAGCAAATACTGATTTTGAGATACCAGAAAGAGGTGAGAAGACTCAAATCTATTCAAATGTACTTAGGAGTTCCAATCAAAATGAAAGAACCATAAAAAATGAAGTAGATAACAAAAATAAAAAAGAATATCAACAGAATATTACTTATCTTCCCCAAAGAGTCGAATTTGAAAAGGGTTCTCCACCCAAACGAAATCCCACCACAAGAAGTGCTTACAATCTGCCAAGGATGATATGGACAACATAAGAACTCAAAGGTTTTTAAATAGAATTTCTCCACCAAGAAGACCTCCTACAAAAAGGTATCAAAATATGTTTCTTGGTTATTTTTTTCCTGTCATTATTCTCGACATAAATCCATTAACTGCAGGGTCAATACAAGACATAACTATATAATAAGTAGAGATATATACAAGACTACCAATAATGACTATATAAGAAAAAAAAGAACTCAAGATTTTGCAGACAAAAATTATAATCATTTTTCTCTGTTCATCAACCCCAATATTGAATGTTACAAATCTAACCATTTTGGCCACAAAGAACATGAGTGAAGAAGCAGATTAGAGTCTATGAGACAGAACATGGAAGAGAAATATTCTATCAAATATGAGGAAGAAAATACAAGAGTATGGAAGAAAAAAGCAGATCAACAAAAAGGGGAAGAAAACAATCTAGCTCTTCATGCTCAAAACAACACAATCCAATGGTATATTGATAGTGGATGCTCCAAGCACATGACAGGAGACCAAAGTAGGTGTTTAACTCTTAAGAAGAAAAAAAAGGAAATGTCATGTTTGGAAATGATAATTATACCAAAATAATCGGAAAATGAACAATCAGTCTTGGATGTGAGAAAACTAAAGTAGAAAATGTATTATTGATTGAAGATATGGAACACAATTTTCTCATTGCTATTCAAATATGTGAACAAGGACACACTCTTTCTTTTGACTCTCGAAAATATGAAATAAGAAGTAAAAACTCTAGTAGACCTGTTGCTACAACATTCATGACTCCTAACAACATATACATTTTAGATGAAGTAAAAGGAGAGAAATTTTGCATGGGACAAATAGATCAAAGTTGGCTATGACACAAAATAATGAGACATAAATTTTGAAAATTTGGTTAAAATAAGAAATAAGCAAGTTGTAAGGGATCTACTGTTAATTGTAAAACCCTCAAATCCCATTTGCAAACATTGCCAACATGGAAAGTAGACTAGAGCCACCTTCAAAAAAAGGAGCATCGAACTTCAAATCCTTTGAAACTCATTCATATTGATCTCTATGGACCAACCAAAACCAAAATCTTAAAAGGTGAGCACTACTTTATGCTACTTATAGATGACTATACTAGAATGACATGGGTTTATTTTCTAAAGAAAAATCATAAGAAATTGATAAATATAAGGTGTAGAAAACGAAATCGACCTTAAAATCAAGTGCTTATGATTAGATAATGGAGGTGAGTTTACCTCAAATGATTTTGACAAATTCTGTGAGATGCATGGAATTGAAAGGAAATTTTCAGTAGTCAGGACACCATAACAGAATGGTGTATCAGAAAGAAAAACATAGAACCATGCAAGAAATGGAAAGAACTATGTTAAATGTTTCCAAACTATCAGATATGTTTTGGAGAGAAGAAATACATAAATAATCAAGTAAACTTTTCATTATTATCCACAATAGATCCTCATAACTTTGAAGACGTCAGCCAAGATAAACATTGGATCAATTACATGAATGATGAATTGGACAAAATTGAAAAGAACAAAACCTGGGATATTGTTCCTAGACCCAAGGATAAAAATGTAATAGGCACTAAATGGGTTTTTAGGAATAAACAAAAAAAATGGACAGTTAGTAAGAAACAAAGCAAGATTGGTATGCAAGGGATATGCTCAAATTTAAGGAGTTTATTTTGAATAAACGTTTGCTCATATAGCAAGATTGGAAGCAATCAGGATGTTTTTGGCATTTTCTTGCTACGAGAACTTTTAAATTTATCAAATGGATGTTAAATCAACATTCCTAAATCAAAATTTAAAGGAAGAAGTATACATTGAACAAACTGAAGGATTTCAATTACCAGAAGATGGAGATTATGTCTGTAAACTCAAGAAATCCCTATATGACCCAAAGCAAGCCCCTAGAGCTTGGTACTCCAAACCGGACAAGCATTTACAATGGCAAGGATTTAAAAGAGGAGATGTAAATAGAAAAATCTACATAAAAAATGAGGACAAAGAAATGATAATAATTGTTGTCTATGTGGATGAATATAATATTTGGAAGAAATGTTGACAAGATAAGAAAAAAAATTGTTGAAGAGATGTAGAGTGAATTCGAGATGTCAATGCTAGGATAACTATCATTATTCTTAGGATTACATATACCTCAATCAAACAAAGGTATTTTTGTATCTCAAATGAAGTACACTAAGGATATGCTCAAGAAGTTCAAAATCGAGGATTGCAAACCAATTATCACCCCTATGACCACAATATGCAAGCTTAACAAAGATGATGAATCCATGGAAGTGGATGAAAAATTGTACAGGTATATGATTGAAATCTTTCTGTATGTAATGGCTTCAAGTCTATATGTGATATAGGCAGTTGGAATTGTTGCAAGGTTTCAATTTGCACCAAAATAATCTCATGTACATGCAGTCAAGAGAATATTCAGATATCTAAAGGGTAATTTGGACTAAGGACTGTTGTATCCAAAAGGTGAGTATTTTACCTTGAAAGCATACACTAATGTTGACTAGAAAAGATGTGTAGATGACTTAAAAATCACAAGTGGGTGTGAATTATTTGTAGGAAATTGCCTACTTTCCTGGTTGAGCAAAAATAAGCCATCAATCTCTCTGTTAACTACCAAAGATGAATACATTGCAACAACATCTTGTTGCACACAATTTCATTGGATGAAGAAAACCTTACAAGACATTCATGTTGATTATAAACAAATAATATCTATACTGTGATAACACCAGTGCAATAAGCGTTTCTAAGAACCCTGTCATGAATTCAAAAAAAAAAACATACCTATCAAGTACCATTTTCTAAGAGAACAATTTTAAAACCAAGTTGTAAAACTAGAATATGTGCTAACAAATGAACAAATTCCATACATATTTACAAAACCACTGCCCATAGATACATTTGAGTATCTTAGACAAAATATGCGAGTCATCCCCATTTTTTATTAAGATATGAAAACTTCATATGAAATTTGTTGGGAGCTCAGCAAAAACAAGAGCTCAGGGGGAGAGTGCATAAATAAGGAAGTGGTACAATCAATCAACAAGGAAAGCACATTCACAGGGGGAGTTACTTCAACAAGCTTCATGGAGAAGAAAAAAATCAGGGGAGCTACAAAAAGAAAGAAGGTTGTTGGTTGTAGAGAAGAAAATTAAGAGTATAATGTCAGGGGGGGATATCACTTTTCCATTGATTTAAAAGTGGGAGATATGCATAGAGAAAGAATTGGAAAGAAAAATTGTGTGATATATGGTTGCAACAGAATGAAGGAGTGTCAAAATTGTAAGGGTTTTCATCAATGCCAAAGGGGGAGATTGTTGGAAAATGTGTTTTCATTGATGTCAAAAGGATATTGTCTATGGTATGCCTCTATTCTTCAATGATTCTCTATGCGTGAACATGAATATACGAGAAATTGAAGATTGAGATTTGACAAAGAGTAATAGACGAAGTTGACAATATGTGCCTTCCTACGATCTGTGAAAAGAGAATTGTCCCCATTCAATGATTATAATGTAAAAAGGCATGAAGAGGTGAAGAGATATGTAGCAGGAAAGACATCCCTATGGAATGAATTTTTTTCATAACAATCTATAGAAGAATGAAGAAATGGTGAAATTGACATATCCCACATTCATTGGGAAATTGTGAACAAAAAGACTTATAATGAAAAGGGGTTATCTCTTAGTTTGAACGAAAGAGAGAGGAAGAGATATGGAACCTTACGTAAAGGATTAAATTTTGAGAAATTAGATCTTGATAATTCATCCCCAAGAAATCAAAGAGATCAATAGTTAAGATCAAGGATTGAGGCCCACGGTTGGAACTCAAAAATGACTAAGTCCCAAGACGTTGCAAAGAGGTGGAGAATCAGAAGTATGTGCGAATAAATGCAATAGTACCACGGAACCATGATGAAATCTTGGAAAAATGATTAAGTGTTGATACATCGTGGAGTGACGAAGAATTGGAAGTATGTGAGAAGAAATGCAATAGTCCCATGGCCCTGCAGTGAAATATTGGAAAATGGTAAAGTATGAAGAATATGTTGAATGGTCAATGTCTCAAGAAAGGACCAAGTATTAATATTGAATCGGTCAGATGGAAAAAGCTACAAGAATCAAAGAAATGATATAGTCCCATGACCCATTGTGAAATCTCAAAAAATGACTAATTGTTGATATGCCATGGAGCAACGAAGGTATGTAAAGAAATGAGCGTGAGCTTGCAACCTCACAAACTTGCGATGAAAAGTTGGAAAAAAAAATAAGTACCACGAATTGGATGGACAAAGAAGTCTCGAAAAATGTCTAAGTGTTGAGACTCCATGGAGATAGTGAGCATGATGAAATATTGGGAAGATGATAAGAACAAGAGAAAACCTACGGACCCGAAGTAAGATATTGAAGAATTGGACAAGAATGAAGAAATAACTGAGTACCAAGAATGAGAGATTGAACGACCCAGGAGGTATGTTAAGGTCCTAACCCGCACATAGGTAGATCAATGTATTCAGATGTAATAAAGGTCAATATTAATAATGCCTTTCAATAAAATAGAATAAGGCGGATGTAAGAAGACCTAATAGAAGCTTCCGCTTCTAGAAGGATCTTCCTCTAGATGCTTCTCTTAATAGACATATTTAGTATAAATAAGAGGCGAGGGTATGAGAACCCTAGCTTGGAGATTATTGTAACAGAGCACTGCTCGACTGGAGGTTGCCCCCTCGAAGATGCCTGTGAACATTGCTTTCTGAATCAAAGTGATTTTCTATTGCTATTTCGAGTATCATTTCTGTGTATTGTGAAGATTATGCTGGATATTTTACTGTTATTCTGCCATTTCTAGCATTTTATTTCTATTCTGTATATTTTATATATCTGGTATCTTGCAAGTGGTATCAGAGCACTTTCCTTGGCAGAAATTGTGGGTATTTTTTTTTCAGGGTAGAGACGTATTCCGACGTCTTTAAGCCACAAAGATTTGTCGTTACACGCATAAACCCACGGTTGAGGGATTCATACATGCAGGAAATACAAGTGGTTCTTAAGCGCACGTTTGTTGGCCACCCTTGTAACCCCTGTTGGTACCCCTTCGAGTGGTAGCGCATCAGATATCACATGTGTACGGATCGACCTAGATTTCCTGAAGCCCTCTTTAGGTAAACCTATCAGCCGCCGGACTGCTATAGTGTCACTGAGAACAACACTCGGGAAGATACTCTCTAGTACCTGGGTAGTCGGGTAATATGGCTAAGGGTATGGTCTATCCTCCTTAGTTAGTGCCCTGAGATATTGGGTTGATTACTACTGTTGGACCCCGCACGTATATCAAAGAGATATAGCACAAGGAAAACCCTTGTCTATAGAACCCTTGAATACCTAACCCTGGGGGAACATAAACAACAACATAAACAAATTAAACTGGCGAGATCTATTGATGTGCATCTATGTTCGCATTGCTAAGTAAATACTCTCTGGTTCATAATTTGGGGATTTCAGCACTGCAACATTCTTCAGACCAAAGTATAACCCCACAGTATAACATTCTTCAGACCGAAGACCAATGGAATTTTTTTCACCATTATTTGAGACCTATTCCATTAGACTCATCTCTTCTCCCTTATCACATTCATCCATATCATTTTTCTGCAAAACTTTTTGACCCCGCTCGCTCCCTTTCTAGTTCACCCATCATCATGGCCCATACCCATAGCCAAGAACTAGAGTCTCGCTTCAACACCTTGCAAGTTGGTTTACTTGAGACCCAACAAGAAGTGCAACAACTCAGTGCTACTATTGCCTCCCGTGATGCCTCCCTAAATGCCTCCGTAAATGTAGCCATGCAGTCCGCAATGGCAGAAGTCAAACACGAACTGACCACCTAGCTTGAATCTGTCTTTGCATCACTCTGCACCAAACTCAAAATCCCTACAGATGACTCTTTTCCTGAGGCACATAAAAAGACTGAAGGTGAAACTTCTTCCCATTCTTTTCAACCCCATCATTTTCAAAGGGACATACGCCTCCCACGGGTGGATGTGACCAAATTTGATGGCTTAGACCCCACTGGTTGGGTCACACAAATGGAACATTATTTCTCTCTCTACAACATTACAGATGACTTGGCCAAACTCTGGTATGGTGTTCTCCATCTAGATCAAGAATGCTAGCAATGGTGGCAATGGAGAAAAACTTCCCGTCAAGGATATATTGCTTGGACCCAATTTGTTGCTGAGCTTTATGAACGCTTTAACACTGACAACAACCATTTGGTCCATTTGACAAACTTGAAGCAATCATGCACAGTCGAAGACTTCATAGCTGCATTTGAGGGTCTGGATTTTCGAACAGAGGGCATGACTGATGCTTTCTTTCGAGAGTGTTTTATCAGTGGCCTCAAGGAGGATATTAGGGCCCATGTCCTCATGGATCGACCTACGACTTGGGTGGAGGCTACCAAAAAATCTAAAGAAGCACAAAAAATTGTTTCCTCTCAAAACCGTAATCCTTCCTTTATCCCGCGCCCTAAACCAGTAAACCCCACTACTCCCTCCGCCCCATTAAAAATCCAAAAATTGACCAGGGCTGAAATGAATGAATGCCATTTCAAAGGCCTCTGTTATAAATGTGATGACAAATATTTCCTAGGCCACAAATGTAAGGAACAAAAGCTCTTTACGACCATCTCTGAGGATATTCAAGAAGAATATGTTGACACTCCCCCTATGCCCGAGTCACCAGAAACCTCTGACATAATCCCTCCCTCCGACCCTCCGAAGTGGAACCGATTATTTCCCTCAATGCTCTCACCGAATTCTCTGCCCCCCAAACCCTCAAGTTAATAGGTTACATCAAGCAACGAAAGGTCATCATTCTAGTTGATAGTGGCAGCACCCACAATTTTATTCATCACCGCATTGCCCAAGAAACCCATTGCTACATCCATGCTATCAACAATTTCCAAATCATGATTGCCAATGGTGGTTCTATGAAATGTGGTGGACGCTGTGAAAATGTGTGTCTCCAAATAGGTGATTACCACCTCAAATCCCATATGTTTGCTATTGACATGGGCAGTTGCGACATTGTGTTGGGCACAGATTGGATAAGGACTCTGGGTCCCATTCTCATGGATTTTCAGAACTTAACCATGCAATTTGACCAAGGAGGCCACCAATATAAATTTCAAGGCATCACTACTGGTTCACCTGAGATCATCAGTTCTCATCGCATGGAAAAAATTCTCAAAAAAGGTCATTCGGGTGTCATTACCCAGCTCCATGCCATACAAGCCACAGAGACACCACCAATGCCCCAAGACCTCCAAGCTCTCCTTTCTAAACATCAAATAGTATTTTCCACTCCCCAAGGACTCCCCCCTTCCCATGGTGTCCATGATCCTTCCATTCCCCTTGTCCCAGGAAGCCTTCCCCCCAATATATGTCCATATCGCCACCCCTTTGCACAAAAAAATGAAATTGAAAAAATGGTCCAGGAACTCCTTACTGTCGGAGTCATCCATCCTAGTACGAGCCCTTACTCCTCTTTGGTCGTCATGGTACTGAAGAAAGAAGGTTCTTGGAGAATGTGATTTGACTTTCGTTCTCTCAACAAACTAACCATCAAAGACAAATTTCCCATTCCTGTCATTGATGACCTTCTGGATGAACTGAGTGGCGCCCAATTTTTTACCAAACTTGATCTTCACTCGGGCTATCACCAGATACGCATGAAAGAGGCCGACATTCCCAAGAAATCCTTTCGCACTCATGAGGGCCACTATGAGTTTTTGGTCATGCCCTTTGGCCTGTGTAATGCCCCCTCCACCTTCCAAAGCCTCATGAACCATGTCTTCCGCCCTTTTCTCCATCATTTTGTCTTATTTTTCTTTGATGATATCCTCATATATAGCAAAACCTGTACATGCCATCTTGATCATGTGGATCAAGTTCTCTGCCTACTCTCTCAGCACCAGCTTTTCCTGAAACAGTCCAAATGTTCTTTTGGTGCCTCCGAAGTCAAATACTTGGGTTATCTGGTGGGAAAGGATGGCGTCAGGGTGGACCCGAGAAAGATTGAAGCTATGCAAGACTGGCCGCACCCAAAGACTCTCAAAATCTTGCGTGGATTTTTCGGCCTCACAGGGTATTATCGCAAGTTCTTTAAGAACTATGGAAAGATTGCAGCACCTCTCACGGCTCTCCTCAAGAACTCTTTCACTTGGACTCCAACAGCTGCTCAAGATTTTCAAACCTTGAAGACGACCATGTGCACCACTCCGGTTATGGCCCTTCCCAACTTCACAAAGACCTTTGTGTTGGAATGTGACGCCTCAGGGAAAGGAATTGGTGTTGTCCTTATGCAAGAGGGTCGACCTTTGGCCTTCACTAGCAAGAAACTGTCTAAAAAGAATCTGGGAGAACCCATTTATGAAAAAGAAATGTTGGCGATTCTGCATGCCATTGAGTTGTGGCGTTTGTATCTCTTGGGGCAACGCTTCCAAATTAAGATAGACCATCAAAGCCTCAAGTACTTTCTGGAACAATGCATTTCCTCCCAGGAACAACAAAAATGGGTGACTAAGCTCTTTGGATATGATTATGAGATCATTTAAAAGAAGGGAAAAGACAATGTCATGGTGGATGCACTGTCCCAAAAATATGAAGATGAAGGATCTCTTTTTTCTCTTTCCTTCATTGTACTTGATTGGCTCCAAGCTATGCGCCAGGAATGGCTTCAAGATCTCAAAAGTTCTCATATGATCCAACAACTGCAGAACAAGGCTTCGGCTCCCGTAGGATACTCCTGGCTCTAGGATGAGCTTCGATACAAAGGTCGCTTGTATTTAAGTAAACAATCCAAGCTCAAATCCACAGTGCTTTCTGAGCTTCATGCTACACCCACAGCGGGGCACTCAGGGTTCACCAAAACATATGACCGAGTCAAACGCTCTTTTTTCTGGGATGGTATGAAACAGGACATCCGTAAGTTTGTCACTGAATGTGAGGTGTGTCAACGCAACAAGGGAGAAACAATCAAATCTCCAGGAAACCTCCAACCACTTCTGATTCCCCCTGCTATTTGGAAGGATATCTCTATGGAATTTATTACAGGCTTACCCAAATCGGGGAATAAATCAGTCATAATGGTGGTGGTGGATCACCTCTCCAAGTATGCTCATTTTTGCGCTCTTTCCCACCCATTTACTGCATCCACAGTGGCTCAAATTTTCATGGACCAGGTCTTCAAGCTGCATGGCATGCCGCACTCTATTGTTTCTGATCGAGACCCAAATTTCATAAGCAATTTTTGGCAAGAATTGTTTAAGCTACAAGGCACACAATTTCATCTCAGCTCAGCTTATCATCCCCAAACGGATGGTCAAACGGAAGTTGTCAACAAGTGTTTGGAAACACATCTGAGGTGCTTTGCCTCTGAAAAACAACACCAGTGGGCTCAATGGTTACCCCTCACCGAATGGTGGTACAACACCACATACCATACAGCCACTCGCATGACTCCCTTTGAAGTAGTATATAGACAGAATCCACCTCCAGTTCTCTCATACTTATCGGGTACCTCGAAGGTCCAGGAAGTTTACCAAACACTTACAGTTCGAGAGGACATCCTTCGTACCCTTAAAGAGAACTTGGTCATGGCACATAATAGAATGAAGCAGCAAGCAGATCAAGGTCGTTCTGAACGTCAATTTGCAGAAGGGGATCAGGTGTTTCTGAGACTGCAACCATATAAGCAAACTTCCCTCAAGGCCGAGCATTGTCAAAAACTAGCACCCAAATTCTATGGCCCTTACACAGTTCTCAAGCATGTGGGACAAGTCGCATATCAGTTAGCTCTGCCCAGTCAGTCGAACCTACATCCTATTTTTCATGTTTCATGCTTGAAGAAGGTGATTGGAACCAGGTGCCAAATTCAAACCAACCTTCCAGAGTTAGCTGAAGAAGGCTCCATTTGGCTCCAACCAGAAGTAGTTTTGGACCAGCGTGAGCATCGCCTGCATCAGAGAACCATCAAGGAAGTGCTAGTACAGTGGAAAGACATGACTCCAGCAGATGCCACTTGGGAACCAGCTACCATTCTACAATAGTTTCCACATCTCAAGCCTTGAGGACAAGGTTGTTTTTAAGGGGGCGGACATGTTAAGGTCTTAACCCGCACATAGGTAGATCAATGTATTCGGATGTAATAAAGGTCAATATTAATAAGGCCTTTCAATAAAATAGAATAA
>ML791609.1:376135-392609 GCA_009831015.1 Picea engelmannii
AATAAAATATGAAAGTGGTTGTCATCCCAGAAATGACAACTATCCATATACCAATCATCACAATCTGCCTCAAAATCATACCAAGCATATATTTCTTGATTATATTCATCCTTGAGGCCCTCCATAAGAAATCTCTCCTGCATATTATTCAATGAATCTTGAATACTACAAAAACTATCATTGAGGCCGTCTATGAGGCTGTTTGTGACGCTGTTTGTGAGGCTATGTACAAATGTATCCAATCTGTCATCCAATGTGTGAAACAATTGGGCTTTGAATGATTCAAGAATTTCTTTCAGGTTTTGAGAAGAAATAGCCATCTGAGCATCCTATGAACTCTTCGGTCCTACAGCCATCACGAAAAAACCCAAAAAATAGACCCAATAAGTTTCGGTAGAAAATCGCGGCTTTTTCTGGAAAAACCCTAAAAAACCGTTGAAGTTAAAATGCTCATAACTTCACTTCCCGGACTCCGTTTCGGCTGATTTTTTTTTTTAAATTGGGTGAAATTGTGAGAGGAACTTAGATATGTAAATTTTTTGGGAAAATTAGGCCTCCAAATTCTACAAAAAAAAAAAAAAATCACACCATCGTCCGTTGAAAAAAACCCTGAAAATTTACAGATTTTAAAACTTCAATATCTTGACTTCTCGGACTCCGTTTTGGACGATTTTTTTTTTCAAATTGGGTGTTTTTATGAGAGGAACTAAGATATATAAGCATTTTCTACAAATGTTTCACATAAATATACTGAAAACTTCTAGAATGTCGCGGCCCTCTTTTTTTCTTCTCCCACAAAAAATCTGCAAAAATAAAAAATATTTGCCCACAATGTCTGCCCAAGGAAAGTGCTCTGATACCACTTGTTAAGAACCTAAATAGATATAAAAATATAATCACCACAAATACTGAATAAACAATAGACCCACAAGCAAGATAGAAGAAACCACACTTTATTAGAAGAAAACCCTTGAGATAGGACAACACCATACAATGGATCCTATTATGGAAGGGATCCTCTTTTGTTCACTTGCCTCTTCGAGGGGGAATCCTCCTATTGAGCTACCGCTCCAAATACAATATTTCTCTTCATGTCTCATTACATTGCTTGAACTCCTTTATATAGTGCTACCATCACCTAAAAACATTCTAGAGGAGGAATCTTCTAGAAGTAGAACCTTCTAAGAAGTCCTCTTACATTTATTATATATAATTACCCATTTATTATATTTAACTACCATAATGGGCCTTATTTAATAATATAGTGGACCTAGTCCACCTTACATTGAATGACCTCCACTATTATCCCTATGGGCCCTCTGGGCCCCCCCACTACCTCTCTAGCTACCTTACATTCCCCCACTACCTCTCTAGCTACCTTACAATTACACTGATCCCATTCCAATTCATTGTGATAACAGCAGTGCCATTAGTGTCTCCAAGAATCATGTTCTTCATTCCAAGACTAAGCATATTCCAATCAAGTACCATTTTCTCAGAGAACAATTTACAAACAGAATTGTTCAACTGAATTATATACCTTCTACAGAACAGATTGTTGATATCTTTACTAAACCATTATCAGTGACCCCTTTTGGATATCTTTGTCAAAAGTCGGGGGTTATAATTTCTGGAGTCTAATCTGTTCACCTGGTCAGGGGGAGTACTTATTGAATATCTGGTGTATTTCCAAAATGCTTATAGTCGACAGGGGGAGTATGTTTTGCAACAGATCAGGGGAAGAGTGTTTCTTCTTTGACATTGAGGTCAAAGGGGGAGAAAAGAGTTTGGGAGGAGAGTCAAAAAGAGTTCAGGAGGAGAGTCGAGTCTGAATGCATGTGGGTTCTTGTGTTGCCATCAATGCCAAAGGGGGATATTGTTGAAAATTATTTAACAGACATCGAATGCTTGTCATTGATGGCAAGTAGCATGCATAAGTTTAGGAAGATAGAACGATTGAAGGCAACGCAACCAGGCAAGATCTGAATGTAGACAAGAAGAGATCGTTGAAGAGGAGGATAGATCTCAGGCATTAGATCCAAGTGTAGGATCCGACCACCGTTGGATCAAGAAGAACCTGCATGTCCTTTAAGGTATAAGGAGAAGTGGGCGTAATTGCGATATGAAAAGTCGTGACTTCATCTGAGTCATTAGATCAAGGTTGAATCTGGACCGTTGAGTCTAGTCCGTGTCAGAGTTTCAAGGATCACGAGTTGGACATGTCAAATATTATTAACATCAGGAATCCCGATATCGCGATATGCAAAATCGTGATGTAATATGAGCCATCAGATCAAGCTTTGATATGGACCTTTGATTCCAGTCCGTGTCAGAGTTTCGAGGATTGGGAGTTGGACATGTCAAAGATTATTAACATCAGGAATCTTGATATCGCGATATGCAAAATCGTAATATAATCTGAGCCGTCAGATCAAGATTTGATCTGGACCATTGATTCCAGTCCATGTTGGAGTTTCGAGGATCGCGTGTTGGAGATGGCAAGTAAACAATGCAAAAAGAATGTCGATTTCATGATAAGTGAAATTGTGATTTAATAGCAGCCGTTGAATAAAGATCAGATCTGGACCATTGACCTAACTCAATATCGGAGTTTCGTGAATCGCAACATGGAGAGGCAAAGAACCCAATGCAACAAGAATGCCAAAATCATGAAATCGTGATTCAATCGTAACCGTTGAATCAAGATCACATCTGGACCATCGTATCACAGGACATGTGGCAAGTGATCAAAATTTCGTTGACTTTGGGTCAACGAAGCATAGTGTTGAAATTCACGAAATAAGAAATCGCGAAAGCACTTTTTGCATAGGCGCTTGGTTATGACCATAGTCATATTGGGGAAGGAGCTAGTGCAGAAACGTTCTGTATCAGAACTTCAGAGATCACGAAATGAAGTGTCAAGACACTCAACATAGGATTTTCGAAATGCCGAAACCCAATTTAAAGGCAATGTCAATAAAGTTCATCCAACGGAGCAGATAAATTGGAATATGATCAGAAGGTTACTGTTCTCTTGCATAGTTAACTCCTCAGTTATGAATCTGTTAGCAAAACAGACTCATTATTGTGAATCAGTTGGCGTTTCAGTTGCTCAGACAGTTGTCTTTCATTTGCTGAAGGAGATGGGAAGTTGAACCGCTGTGATTGTGTATAAAAGAAAATGAGACAGACAGTGTGTGGTTGGTTGTTCTGTATGAGAAAAGAATGAAACTGTAAGGAAAAGAAAATGAGAGGATGCGCAGGAGGAGATTGAGAAAATGTGCAGTGTGAGATGAAACACAGAGCATAATAACAGAACAAGTTGAAGAAGACAAGAGTGAAAGAACAAGTTGATGCAGAGCAGACCTGCTGAACAAACAGAGGAAGAAATGAATTGCAGAACAGTTAGAAGATGTCCAGATGTACAGAACAAAGAAAGATTGGTAAGAATTGATGTATCTTTGTAATTGAAAGTTTATATGTTCATTTATGTTTTAGGGAGGTTGGGAGGTGCTCGGGAGGACTGTTGTCTTCAGAGGTTCAAGTGGGAGCTTGAACACATGAAGTTGTAGCTTCCATATGGTTGCAGCTAGAGAAACCAGGGTGGTAGGGTGGTGCAAGGGAGAACAAGTGTTCTCTGTTATACAGGTTGGAGCCTGTGTAACTGGAAGTTGGTGCTTCCATCCAGTTGGTGCTGGAACATATAGGGAGTTGGTGCTTCCTTCTAGTGGGTGCTAGAGAAAGAAGGGAATCGGTGCTTCCTTCTAGTGGGTGCTAGAGAAAGAAGGGAATTGGTGCTTCCTTCTAGTGGGTGCTAGAGAAACCAGAGAGTTGGTGCTCTCAAACAAGTTGCATCTTGTAAACCAGAGGTAGCAGCCTCACATTGAGTTGGTACTCAATTAAAGATGGTGTACATAACTTAAAAGACTGCCTATCATTTCGAAGAAGAAGAGGTTTTCTCCCTTTATGGGTTTCCTCGTGAAAATCTGTCTCTCTGTATACCTTATGTGTGACTGATGCTTTTTACTTTTACTGTTCATATGTTGTATTATGTTGATGATCACTTGAAGAAAGATTAAGAATATTTTAGTAGAGTTAAAATTGTTTAAGCTCAAAGATAACTGATTCACCCCCCCCCCCCTCAGTTGTATTAGTAATTTCAACAGAGAAGGGTGTGGAGAGTGAATATTGAGGAAGATGAAGATATGCATGCATCTATATTTCTAGTGATAGAAGTTTTCCAAGGAGATATAACAACACAAGAGAGAAATCAAAACAAAAGAGAATGAAAACAAGTCGATGTCGACAGTAGCCATAATATGATTCATGTTTTTGATATTGCATACGAAGAACCCCCTATTAGAGTTGTGTTGGAGAATGGTGCATGAAGGTCAATGAACTTGGAGGATTTCTTGAGAACTCCATGGTGTGTGTACATGCATGGGTTGACATCTCTTCCATTGCATGCTCATTGAAGAATGGATTGCCAGTGGATGGAACAACTCATACAACTATCATGCAGGGTTATGTCGATCGGTCATTAGAGTGACATATACATGAAGGGTTGTTTCTTTGACGAGAAGCAACTGATCCTAACAGAGGAATGCATCCACACTTCCCTTGATGAGTTTTTCATGATGGAAGCTTGTTGGGGTCACACTAGACATAGACCAGCATTCAACTTGGCTTCATGATTTTCGATATGGATTGTCTTCGGGGAAAAAAGGGAGATCGGAATGAGTGTTAATTCCAGAGCTTGGATCTAGGGATTATATCTAGTAGCCAGAGCCACGAGTCAGAGCCAAATCCAAAGCCAAAGTTAGAGTTGTTTCTAGGAGCCAAATTCAGAGCCACGTTATAGAGGAGCAGAAAAAAGTACATCGGTCCAGATTAGTTTCCTTGAGCTTTTGGGGACCAAAATATTCTCAATGGGGATGTGTGATCCAAAATGGGTCTGAACTAATGAATGGGTGTAATACTTGGAAATTGACAATTAATGAAGGTCAATAAACTTTGTAAAACAATGTAAATTTGAAAGTCTAATAAAAACAAATGAGAATGTGAGAGGAAAATTAAATGTAATTGAAAATAGAATATGAGAGAAGGTTGAGGAATGGGAAGTGAAGAGACATGGTTTTTTACCTTCCCCTACCCCCCAACACTCTCTATTTATTCCCTCTCTCTCATTTTCAAAGGGTCTTTTGGTTGAGAGACGAAGAGACATTGAATCCATGAATGTAGTGTAACCAAATATTTCCATAATGAAAATATTGAGCTCCATTCGAAGCTGGGTTTTCTCATTTGGGTTTCTAGTGAAAATATTTTGAGTTCATTGGTGACTAGTTCTATTAGATTTCACTATGTTGAGTATTAATTTTTTGTTTACTTCATTTATTATATGAAAAATGGATTCCCATGTTTTTATCTTAATGGTTTCCTATAATTGGATTTTAATGGAAATGAAGAACCATGAAGGTTTTGGAATGTCCATCATTCTTTCCGTGTCAAAGTAGAAGACAAATGACTATTGAAATTTGTTTCTTAGATGGTTTTACATTGCCCAAGAATCTAAATTAATTTATAAGACATTTTTATCTACAAGGAATATATTCCTTTCTCCCTGGGTATATGAATTGTTCATGGGTTGATTAACTTCTCTTGTTGGTTGATTCCTTTATTTGGTCATCGTCTTAGCTCCCTCTGGTCAACTTGAATACTGTTGGGTTGAACGTTTTAGTTTTTGGGTATTTTCCCTTTTCTTATAAATCTTGGATGACATATATATCAAAATTTGGGGTTGTTTGGGCATCCATTAGCTCCCCAGGAACCATATACATGTTTTCATGGTTTCACCCACTACCAATTTCCCCCCAAATGTTTTCTTCTGTCGTTGAATGAAAAACTCGACCTCCAAGACATTTTGACTTGCCATGGGTTGCCAAAATCACCCCAAAACATTTTCCTACGTATTTTGTTGTCAATACCTCCCTCCAAATGTTTTTTACTTGTCGTCGGTTGTCAAATTCACCCTTCACATTTTCTCTTCAATTTTTGGTTGTCAATTACTGCCTCCAAGAGTTTTTTTACATACCGTCGAATTTACCTTTAACTATTTACTTTAATTTCACATTGACCCATTTCCAATGGGGTTCTTTCTTGGTCAACTTCACCCTTCTTCATTCAACTGTCAGTCATTCCTAGTCAACCCATTCTTCCCACACTTCGACCGAGATATCTTTTAATCATTTTGAATCCCATGGTTGACTCGAATTTGGTTGAATCGACTTGCATTTCTTCCAACTTGAATTTCATTTGACTCAACTTGGATGAGCTAGAATTTTGTTTTGCATTTCTAAGAGGTTTCTTAGCGTTTTAGATCTTGTTGGGTGTTTTTGAAAGTTGTTGGCCATATTTTAAATAGCTTTGGCATATTTAGAAGTTTTTGGGCGTATCTAAAGGTTGTCAGGTAAATTCCTACTTACCTAAGCATATTTAGAAGTTTTTGGGAGAATTCAAATGTTTTTGGATGTGTTTAGACAATACCTTGATGTTTTTTTAGATGTTGTGGGTTGTCCAATTCCCCCTTTATACATTTATCTTCTCCGTTGGTTGCTAATTCTCCCTTTGAGAATTTATTTCCACTTCTTCTTTACCCAACTTATCCATTGAGTATTTCTCCTTACCGTTCGTCAACTCATTCCATCGGGATATATTTTGGTCAAATCATCTACCTTATTTGATGAAAAAATCCTTAGATACCAATCTTAATCTTTAAAAACCCATTTTAGCATCTAACTTGATTCAGAATAATTCTTGATTGTATTGAGGTGATTTGCTGAAAAAATATGATGTGATTATTATCCAAAATATCATAAAATGATGATTACTTTGAAGAATTATGAGATATCACAATAGAAAATAAAATAACCCAAGTTATACAATATTTATAACATAGTTTTACTTCATCTTCAAAAAGTTCGCTTCAACTAGTAATACTGCTCCTCATAATTACAAATGTCAAATTACATTACAACATGGACTTACAACGCCAATTTGAAGGAATCTCTTCAATTCCTTTGCTCAAACTCAAATATAGATTTTACGATTGAATTCCTTTTAAAATTCTGAGAAAAATGAGTATAAAGTCGACCATATGTCGAACTGGCTCAATTTCACCCTCTTTAGATGCCAAATGATGCACTATGGTGCTCATTAATGGAAATATGGACTAATACTTCTAAATACAACATATTAGCGCAAAAATAACATCACCATTGAACTCCTCTTGAGAAAACAAGGAAAATGAGTATAAACATGCCTATATGTAGACAAAATACCTCATGGCATGCAAATCTATACAACACCAAAAATTAGGCAATCTTTGGCACATAAATCAGTGCACTGTCCATATCGTACCTTCTCCTTGGGATGTGTGCCACCTTGGAATGTGTGGAATGTGTGTATACCTCAGACTATGTGCAAACATTGGTCTATGTGCTCATAAATAGGTCACAGGCCCAACCTCCATGTGAAAACTTGGGCAACTTAACTTTAAATTTGGTGAGAATCCCTGTAACATAAGGTGCCAATGGTGCATTCATTAGGACATTGACATATCATGTGGTAATTCGGGGGATCAATCCCCACCGACTGTTGGTTGTTGAGTTTTGTTTTTTTATATTGGTAGCATATAGTTATATGCAAGGACATATATGGTATAATCCCCTCCATGAATATAGGTTATGGTTTCAGATAAACCACGTGATCACATATAATATGGGTTGAGGTCTTAGCCCTCAACTCCTTTTTCCTCCCATTTAAACACTTACCAATGTTTAAATATATTCGTTGTCGTATAGGGTTAAGTATCATGTGTATGGTGTAATGGTAAGGTCATTTGCGTAAGGTTATGGGAGATCATGGGTTTGATCCTTCAGACTCCCAATAAAATTTTAAATGACCTTATCCATAAATGGTCAATGGGAGGCTTCCACGTGGTATCATCTCATTGGTATTTCATTTCCATGTGTCAACACACAATTGGTCCACCTATGCCATGCAGATTTCAAGTCACCTTGCCCAGTCAGACATATGGTGTGCCATGTGGTACCTTGGAGTGTTTCCATGTCATCCCTGTACAAACTGTATGATCATGCTACCTATCACTCTTTCAGTGGTGACATGTGTCATCTTTGCCCCTTTTTAGTTTTGACTTTTTCCTGGTTTGACCTAAACTTTTACCGATCATAAATTTTGCATGGGAACTTTGTTTGAGGCGATTTTTGCACTGTTGGGAAGTTATCGTAGAGCTCAACACAATGATGTAGTGTTAGAGAGAATTTGAGATGGTTAAAGTTTTATATTTTCTAGATCCTCCTGGACCTCTGTGAGCATTCTGGATCCTCCTAGACCTTTTGTGAGCGTTCATGGATCCTCCTAGATTACACCTTCCCACCAACGAACTTTTGGTCCTCCAATAGTATGAATATTACAACAAATTAGTGATGAAAACTCTTAATCACTCTTCCACCTTACTGTAATTATCTTATCCAGTAACTTACTTATGATGAAGCTTCTTCACTCTTCCATCTTGTTGAATATTATGGGACTAAATATTCATCTTGGATATTGGATCTTGGATAATAGATCAGTGTAATTCTTTCTGCTTCTCTGGAATATAGATTTGAATCTAGATATAGTTCAAATATAGTTATGGTTATGGCTCATAGATTTTGTTGGAACACATATAATTTTGAGCTTTTGAACTAAAGATTTTTCTTAGAAATAAAAGTTTTACCCAAAAAAGAAAAAAACTTAGAAAATTATTCGGGAATTCGGCCTTCAGAGGATTTCTATCATGCTACATCCAAAAATCTCAAACGTCAAACCATCAAAGTACTTAAGGCTAACTCAATTTTTAAAATGTGATTAATTGAAACATAAAAGTGATTAATAAGAAAATAATTCTTCGTGAATGAAACCTTCGAAAGATTTCTTCCCTCTTAAATTCAAAACCTCTGAACCCCGAAATGTCGAATTGTTAATGAAGTTTATGATTGGATAAAGTTAATGATTTCAAATAAGGATTGTGAATCACCAGGTAATGAATTCCATTAATTTTAATAAATTCTTCATCAGTAAAGCTATACGAAGATCAATAAACTTTTTGAATAAAGAACTTCGAATTTCAAAGTCATTTTTACCATTTGCAATTAACAGTTTTTCATTTCGTGAAAAGCTTACAGACTTCTCTTGTTATAGGAAGGATAATATTATTTTCTTAGGGATTATGGTGCCACAAAAATTTGCAAGGAAGCTCGATAGAACATATGTCATAATCTAGTAGAATTCTAAACCAGTTTGGAAGCCTAATAAACTAAGAAAGGGACCAAATATGGTAGGGAGGGGCTAAATAGATATAAATGGGAGAAATAATTTATACAACACAAACCCCCAAAGTGATAAGTCCCCGAAGTGAGAGATCTGGTGCCACGTTGTTAGAAAAACAAGATCGCAGAGAAATAAAATAAAACAAATGCGGAAATAAAACACAGAAGATACACAATACAATAGAGACATAGATATACATGGTTCACCCAGTGTGGGTTATGTCCACTAGAGAAATTGTCAGGTCCTTACTTTATTATTATCCAGCAAATGAAGGGATACAACCTACAACACTCTCGTTGTAACTTCCTCTTCTTTCTCTCACAATCTCCTCTCTCAGAATACAATATTCACGATGATGCATAGCTGCAATACATTTCCCTCATAAAAGACATGAGGGTTTCATTCTAAGGAAAAAAAACCCTAAAATAGCTTCTACCATCCGATCTATGACCTTATAATGAACTGTCTAGATTTACAATGAAATTACAATATACATTTACAAGGAAAATTTTCCTTCGGGGGTTTCGCCGCCAAACCCCCGTGGGGAGGGTAACCCACCATGTACTCCCCTACATGGATGATTGTACATTATTCTGGGGTGTAAAGTATTCATGGGGTATAAACATTCCTGGAAAAAAAGACCTCTAAATCAGGAAGATAATCAGGATCCACAACCAACAATCTCCCACTTGGAGACTGATGTCAACAACTCCATTGTTGTTGTATCTGTTGGACTTTGAACCTTCTTGGACCTAGAAAATTTATCATATTCATCTTCATTCTTGAAGACCAACTGAAACTGAGCCAAAACTCAGTTTCTCCCTGGTTACTCCCTTTGTTAACATGTCTACAGGATTCTGGCTAGTGTGTATCTTTTCCAACTTCAAATGCCCATCTTCCAAGATGGATCATATGAAATGGTACCTTAGTTGTATATGCTTAGTATTTGAATGGAAGGTTGAGTTATTTGAAATATGAATGGCACTCTCACTGTCATAGTACAACCTGTTATTCTTCTTCTTCTTTCCCTATTCCTCCATAAACCTCTGTAACCAAATCATCTCTTTACTAGCCTCTATAGCAACAACATACTCTGCTTATGTTGTTGAAAGTGAAACAACCTTTTGCAGTTTTGAAATCCAACTTACTGTTGTTCCACCTATAGTAAAATCATACCCTGTGGTGCTCCTCCTACTATATTTATCACCTACCATATATGAATCAACATATCCCTGTAGAAAAGTGTCTAAACCTCCAAAACATAATGCATGAGTAGCAGTACCTCTCAAATGCCTCAGAATCCACTTTATTTCCTCCCAATGTTCTTTACCTGGATTGTTCATATACCTTCTCACAACTCCCACTGCATGTGAAATATCTAGTATTGTGCTAACCATCACATACATCAAGTTGCAAACTGTTGATGAATAAGGGACCCTGGACATGTATTCTATCTCCTCACGTGTCTTGGGACACATTTTCTTAGTTAATTTGAAATGACTGGCCAAAGGTGTACTAACTAGTTTTTCATTCTGCATTCTAAACCTCTCCAATACCTTCTCTATGTAATATTCTACTGCCACAAGACTCAAAATAGTCCCAATTGAAGTCATTTTAACAACCGGAGAAAATATTTCATCAAAATCTATACCTTTCTTTTGTGCAAACCCCTTTACAACAAGTCTAGCCTTGTACTGCCATTTCCCTCCATATTATTCCTTCAACTTGTAAAGCCATTTATTCTACAATGTTGTTTTTGTAGGAAACTGAACCAAGTCCCAAGTCTGGTTATTTACCAAGGAATCCATTTCCTCTTTCATGCCTTGCTCCCACTTCTTTTTGGTGTCTACCTGCATTGCCTCTTCATAACATTCTAGTTCACTAGAATCAATCAACAATAAATAATACAATGAAGGAGAGTATCGTTCAAGGGGTATAATTAACCTAGTATATCTTCTAACAACACTTGCAAGAGTTTGAGTTACATGTTTCTCCTATTGTTTTACATTTTGATTTTCTAGTTCCTTTGGAATTTCTTTTTTAGTGATCTCATCAAGCACAGTGTATTCTGGTTTTTCATTTTCCTGTTTCTTTCCATGCAATTGATCTTTGTACATGACCATCTCATTGAATATGACATCTCTACTCCTAATGATTTTTTTTATTTTCATAATCCCATAAGTGATAACCAAAAGCATTAACATTGTATCCAATAAAGGTGCACTTCTTGGATTTTTCCTCAAGATTTGTTCTATTTTCCTTATCATTATGGACAAATGCTTCACATCCAAAAGTCTTCAAAAAATAATAGTTTACCTTTTTACCTATACATGCCTCCTCTGGAATTATACCATCTAAATATATTGAAGGTCCTCTATTTATTAAGTAAACAATAGTATCTACAACATCTGCCCATAATTGTAAGGGAAAACCAACATGCAATCTCATACTCCTTGCACGTTCCATGATTGTCCTATTCAATCTTTCTAACACACCATTTTCTTATGGTGTTCTTGGAACTGTCTTCTCTCTACGAATACCATGGTATGAACAATAATCATCAAACTCATTTCTGCAATATTCACCTCCATTATCTGATCTGAGACACTTCAACCTTTTTCCTATCTCATTCTCAACCAAATCTTTCCATTTCTTAAAAGTATCAAAATCATATTTTTGTCAAATGCAATAAAACCAAGTTTTTATAGTTGCATCATCAATAAAAGTAACATAATAACGAGAGCCACCAAGAGATGATACCTGAGATGGTCCCCATACATCTGTATGCACAAGCAGTCCAAATCAATATTACCTTTCACTCTTATTTTCTTTTTTGACTCTGAGAAATATGACTCTTTTATGTTTTCCATAAACAAAATGCTCACAGAAGTCCAAATCAATTTGTTTAAGATCTGGAAACAAATTTATTTTGAGAAGTATTTTCATCCCCTTCTCACTCATGTGTCCAAGCCTATGATGCCATAGTGTTATATCCACTCCTGTAGAATCTAAAGAGATAGAAGAGTTAGTATTACCAGGACATAAATACAATGTACCTACCTTCTCTCCTTTTTCTATCACTATTGATCCTTTAGTGACCTTCCACACCTTATCTATAAATATGGATATAAAACCTTCACTTGCCAACTGCCATGTTGAAATTAGAATATTTCTTAGATCTTGAACATGTCTTACCTCTTTCAACAACCATTGGTTTCCATTGCTTTTCTTTATTTTTACCTTTCCCATTCCAACAATTTTGCATGGTGCATTATCACCCAAATGAACCTGTCCAAAATCACCTTGAACATAATCTAGAAAATGTTTCCTATGGGGTGTGGCATGAAATGAAGCCCCTGAATCTACCACCCAAGACTCAGAAATATTATCTACAGAAAGAATCAAAGAATCTTGTAACACATCACCTGTTACATTTGCTTCCTGATTTTTCTCCTGCTATCCATCTCTTTGTTTCTTTGGAGCTCTACAATCTTTCTTTAAATGTCCTTTCTTCCCATAATTCTAGCACTCTATCTTTCCAAGTCTATATTTGGATCTTCCCTTCCTATAATTATCGCGGTTCCCTGGGCCCTTTCCTCTATCTTTTTGTCTTCCCCTGTTCTCCATGTTCAATGCATTACCTAATATCTCACTTGTGATTTTCCATTGCATTTTCTCACTAAGGATAACACCAACAACATCATCAAATTTTAAATTATTTGAACCAGAGACAAAGTTACTTACATCCCTGACCAAGCCGTTCCATTTTTCTGGAAATGAGCACAAGATTAGAAGATCCCTGAGCTCATCATCAAAGTCCACTTTTACAAAAATTAGTTGATTAGTAACTGTATTAAATTCATTTAAATGATCTGCAATAGACCCACCTTCTGACATCCTCATATTAAATAATACCTTCATTAAAAATACCTTATTGGATGTCTAGGGTTTTTCATACAGTTTATCCAACGCATCCATCATATCCTTCGTTGTCTTTTCTTTCAAAATATTGAAAGCCACCGACACTTCCATGCTTAGTTGTATCGTTCCTAGAGCCTTTCTGTCAAGAATCTCCCATTCTTCGTCCTTCATAGCCGTCGAATTCTTTGCTATTTTTCCCAATGGTAGGAATAGACCCTTCTGATATAAATAATATTCCATATGCATCTTCCATAACTGGTAGTTTTGGTCGTTAAATTTCTCGACCCTAAACTTTCCATATTCTGCCATTTCTCCCACTCAAACCAGGAACCCTCTTTTCCTACGAGTTACCTTTCGCTCTGATACTAGTTGTTAGAAAAATAGGATCCCGAAGCAATAAAATAAAACAAATTTGGAAATAAAACATAGAAGATACACAATAAAATAGAGACATAGATATAGGTGGATCACCCAGTTTGGTCTACATCCACCAAAGAAATTGCCAGGTCCTTCCTTTATTATTATCCAGCAAATGAAGGGATACAACACACCCACTGTAACTTCCTTTTCTTTCTCTCACAGTCTCCTCTCTCATAATACAATATTCACAATGATGCATAGCCACAATACATTTTTCTCATAAAATAGGGTTTCCATCTATTAACACTTGAAGTTTCTCTTGGACTACTCAAGTGCAAGCCTAACACATCTTGAAAATAAAATGACTTGACTTGAGTTACTTGGGTTTTAAGAAACTTAGAGAGTGGTAAAATTAAAGAAAATGCAATAAATCCATTGGGCATGGAGTCTATGAAATCTAACAATCTTGACTTAACATCCTATGGGAAGCAAATCAGGTAAAATAAGACCCTAGATCAGATCTGAAATCAATTAGGTGTGAATGAAGGAATCGAGAAAACACAATGTGTAGTTAGTGCTTAAAGGGAACCTGCTTTCAGTCACTACAGGATGAATCTGTAATAGTTAGAAAACCTTTCAAAACATCATAGAATGAAAAATATGTGTATGTGGCAGTTGTTGTAATAATGCTTATCACAACATCCTCAACACAAACTCTGTTGATATAATCCTTATATAAACAAAAACACATCTAATAGAAGAAAATTGAATAAGTATGATAACACAAAGAATAAACTATCTGATCAAAAGTCTTACTCATCAGCTAAGATCTTTCTCATAAAAAAATAAGACAAGTCTTTGAGGAAAACATCAAGCTTTCATGCCCCTGCTACTCATTATCCTTTCTTGAAAACCTTATAGCAGACCTCTCTGGCCTTTTCTCTGTTTATAAACTGCAGTCTCAAAAACCTAACCTACTTGTGTAGTCTTTTACATGTGCATATATAGAGAGAGATTCCATCAATCCTAAAGACTCAAGTCATAAACTTGCTTTCTAGAAATAGAAAGTTGTTACAACAACTTGACACTTGTAGGAAATAAATTACTAGTTCCTAGGAACTAGTCTTTAACACAATGACACATGTAAACTATGATCTATATTCCTGGAAAGTAGTTCAATAGAAAATAAATGCAAGTGAGAATATGTTGGCTTCTCAAATATGCTCGAATAGCTACTGCCTGAAAATCTAGAGAAATCTGCCACCTGTTGCCTAGTTTGTAGGGAAAACTCTTCCTTTATATGCCACCCGCAGATGCTGGAACACTGTCTCCTGTAAATTCCCTCTTGCTTAACTTCCATCCTTGAACTTGAGCGTGTTTCCTCTTTCCCTGAAGTGGTGGAGTTGCATCCTTGGATGTCTTTGCGAGGGTTTGACCAAAGAAGATTGCATAACAACCCTGCGAAAGAAAACCACAATACAATCCTCAGATTTGAATGTTTTGAAAATTTCCTAAAATCATCTTGGCTTTGAAATGCATGTAAATGATACATAATCCACCTATATGTGCACTTGATGTTTCAGTGCATGCTTGACATTTTCTTTCTTGGCATTATTTTCTCGTACTAACTGTATCTCTTATTTCAGAATATATGATAAACCGAGTTTTTTATATTGCAAATCAAGGTTTAATATCACAACCAATGATAAAACCCTTGATTTGATATCTCTTTGTTGCTAAGACATACTGCTTTTTTGGAAACCCTAGAAACTAATTGAATGAACTGGCTTGTGCACATTTTTCATGATAAACTTAGAAAAGTAGTCTCTCTCTATCTCCATATAGTCAATGCATGTCTGTCACGTGACATCAGATACCTCTGGGTCACCCTAAACGTGATCTGCAACCCCATGAAAAGGAAATTACCCTCTGTAACTGATCCTTTTGTAGTGCCCAAAGATTTTGTAGCGCACCTCTGATTTTGTAGCGCACTGGTGTTTATGGCCCCTCCTTGTTGTCTTCTACTATGGCTCTATCAATATTTGTCAAAGCACTGTACAACTATATCAAGATGAACGTCCATATGTCAACCAACTAATATCCTGTGCCTTGTTGTTCCCCTTGTCTGCATGCATGGGTGTGACCTTATTTGCAAAGAAAATTGATTGTTGAATTGAATGGAATTAGGATGAGTATGATTTCAGAATAATGGATACAAATCTCTCCACTGATAACTTCTCATCATGAAATTATTTGACAAATCTATTATCCTAACAAAGTCTCAACAAAATTCAACACCTACTAATCTGAAAACGTTTGGCAGCTGGTTGCAAACGTTTGACACAAGAGTTATCAATGAGTAGTGTGGCATGTCTCTTGGGCTTGGCATTTGGTTTATGTGTTGACTTAGACTTGACATGTGATGTGTCTTTGGTTGGTGTGGTAGGTTTGGTCGATTTCCTAAATTTAGGATAAAAGTTCATCACTTGAGAACACACCACAGTTTTGGAAAAATTTACAAATAAAAATACATATTTTTATTTGAAAATCTAAAAAGATAAAAAAAAAACTAGAAAATTAACCTAGTTGATAGTTTATTGTTAATATTTTTGGAGTGCAGCCCCCGGGGGGGCAGCTCAATTGGAAAGTGCCGTGAAAATTAAGTTCCATGAGGTTTCGAGTTCAATTCCCCCTGACTTACCTTGTGTGCCATGTAAGGGGCATCGTGGGCACACCTAGAGGTTATAGTGGTAGCGGTTGGATAACATGGCCACGTGTAACGCGAGCACATGCCCAACTAGTT
>ML791609.1:392663-406720 GCA_009831015.1 Picea engelmannii
ATATATATATATATATATATATATATATATATATATTTGGAGTGCAGGTCAGAAGAGAGAATCACAAGAGTCTCAGGGAAAAACGATCAATGGAAGCTTGATGGGGAGTTTGAAGATACGGATAATGGCAAATGTCCGAGGAAATTGACAAATTAAGCACGAACGAATGAAAGTTCCTCAAAATTTACAAAACCATTTTGAGTGCTAACATATGGTTTCAAATGGGATGGAGACCTCCCTGTGAGACTCCAAGAACCTAGTAGTTCCAGTCTCCTTTTCCGTTGGGCTATGGAGTCATCAAGCCTGTGCAACCAATCCTTTGTAAACTTGCAACATGCTCAGCTTATTTAAAACAAACCAACAACTGAAAAGAATCTATTTGCCTGTATGGAGAGCTTACTCTTCTATCTACTCCTACTTAGCCAAATGTATTGCTCTTGATTAAGTAAAATCGTGCTTCCAATGAAGCCATACAAGTATCTAACTGATTGGTAAATCTCTTGATCTGAAAACGATGAATGTAGAAAACCATAGAATACTGATATGCAATTCAAAAGGGTGGCATGACCAACATTCCTTTGACATAAACAATTAGACATTTGAACTGCTCAAAGACTCCAGATAATCATCAAAAGGATCAATGAAACTATAAATAAATACCTCTTCCTGATAATGGCTATCATTTTCAGCTATCTGCAAATCTTAACATCGTTGCGAGATGATTTCATTGCTCATCATAGGTTGTTTATTATTGTGTGCGGATCTAGGTTCAAGCATAGTGAATGAAAGCTTGTTGATTTGCAGAGATGGCTACTCAACCGCTGGTGATGAATGTAGGATCAATTGTTCTTGCATTTCTTTAATATTTCCAGCATACTGTTGTTCAATAGGATCTGAAACGAAAGGTACAGGAAATATAGAATTTGCCACAAATTTTGTCTTCTCTGCTTCAACATCTTCTAAAACTTTAGGGAAAAGGGAAACACCCTGATATTGGTCTTCAAAATTACTATCCCTAATTACTTCATGATCAATTTCATCTTGAACGAGAGTATCACAAGTTTCAAATATCTCTTGAATATAAGGATTTGTAGTATTCTCTTCAAGAATTAACTCTTCCTTAATTTCTCTTTCATCAAAATATTCACAAAACTTATCACACGAAGAATACTCTATTGTCTGCTGAATGTAAGACTTGAAATTTTCATAACATCCTTCAAGAAGTATATCAGAAGAATAATACATCTTGCAATACTTATGGAAAGCTGCATGAAATTCCTGCAAAAAAGATAGGCTGGAAATAGAGAGTGACCGATACCATCTTCGAGCATCACCATTTAATGAGTATATGAACATATTCATGAGAGAATATATCATGATAGATATCCAAACGATCTATGCACTGATGAAAATCTATGAGATGTTGGGCAAGATTATCCCCTTCATCTCCACAGAATATAGGAAGAAAATCTGCGCATTCTGGGAAAGAAGGCACGGGATTAGGAAAACCAGGAAAAAATGAAAAATTGAGAGGTGAAAAACTTTGAGCCAAGATATCTTCCATTGCTATTGTTGTCTCGTATCAGTGAAATCGCCAACAGGTTCTTCCTTCATGGAGTGGAGTTTCCAGGTGAAAAATGTAGTCATGTGACCAACCCTTGTTCACCATCAAAAGTTGGATCTGATTAATGTCATTATGCTAGGGAAGATTTCTCATTCATCTCCATCCCTGGAAATGGCCCCAAAAATGTTAGAGCTAGAAGTTTCTCTTGGACTACTCAAGTGCAAGCCTAGCACATCTTGAAAATAAAATAACTTGATTTGGGTTACTTGGATTTTAAGAAACTTAGAGAGTGGTAAAATTAAGGAAAAGGAAATAAATCCATTGGGCATTGAGTCTATGAAATCTAACAATCTTGAATTAAAATCCTATGGGAAGAAAATCAGGTCAAATAAGGCCCTAGATCAGATCTGAAATCAATTAGGTGTGAATGAAGGAATCGAGAAAACACAATGTGTAGTTAAGGCTGAAAAGAAACCTGCTTTTATTCGCTACAGGAAGAATCTGTAATAGTTAGAAAACCTTTCAAAACATCAGAGAATGAAAAATATGTGTATGTGGTTGTTTCTGTAATAATCCTTATCACAACATCCTCAGCACAAACTATGTTCATATAATCCTTATATAAACAAAAACACATTTAATAGAAGAAAATCGAAGAAGTATGATAACACATAAAGAATAAACTATCTGATCAAAAGTCTTACTCATCAGCTGAGATATTTCACATAAAAAACTAAGACAAGTCTTTGACTAAAACATCAAGCTTTCATGCCCCTGCTACTCATTATCCTTTCTTGAAAACCTTACAACAGACCTCTCGGATCTTTTCTTTGTTTCTAAACTGCAGTCTCAAAAGACTGACCCCCTTATGTAGTCTTTTACATGTGCATATATAGAGAGAGATTCCATCAATCCTAAAGACTTGATTCATAAACTTGCTTTCTAGAAATATAAAGTTGTTACAACAACTTGACACTTGTAGAAAATGAATTATTGTTTCCTAGGAACTAGTCTTTAACACAATGACACATGTAAACTACGATTTATATTCCTGGAAACTAGTTCAACAAAAAATAAATGCAAGTGAGAAGATGATGGCTTCTCAAATATTCTCGAATAGCTACTTCCTGAAAAGATGGAGAACTCTGCCACCTGTTGCCTAGTTTGTAGGGAAAATTTTTCCTTTATATGCCACCTGTAGATGCAAAAACATTGTCTCCTATAAATTCCCTCTTGATTAACTTGCATCCTTGAACTTGAGTGTGTTTCCCCTTTCCCTGAAGTGGTGGATTTGCATCCTTGGATGTATTTGCAAGGGTTTGACCAAACAATATCACATAACAACCTTACAAAAGAAAACCAAAATACAATCCTCAAATTTGAATGTTCTGAAAATTTACTAAAATTGTCTTGGCTTTGAAATGCATGTAAATGATACATAATCCACATGTATGTGCACTTGATGTTTGAGTGCATGCTTTACATTTTCTTTCTTGTTGACAGCTTGACGATAAGCTGTCAACAACACTGTGGTTCTTCCGACAAATTCTGAACAAATTTCTCACCACAGAAACCTAAATGAACATTTTTTTTCTTGGCATTAGTTTCTCGTACTAACTATATCTTTGATTTTAGAATATATGATAAACCGAGATTTTTATATTGCAAAGAAAGGTTTAAAATCACAACGAATGATAAAACCCTTGATTTGATATCTTATTTGCTGCCCATACATAATGATTTTTTGGAAAACCTGGAAACTAATTGAATGAACTGGACTATGCCCATTTTTCATGATAAACTTAGAGAATTAGTCTCTCTCTTGCTCCATATAGTCAATGCATCTTTGTCTCATGACATCATATACCTCTAGGTCACCATAAACTTGATCTGCAACCGCACGAACCCTCTGTAACTAATCTTTTTGTAGTGCTTGAAGATTTCGTAGCACACCTCTGATTTCATAGTGAACTGGTGTTTATGGACCCTCCTCGTTGGCTTCTACCATGGCTCTATAAATATTTTTCGAAGCACTATACAACTATATTAGGACGAGCGACCATATGCCAACCAACTAATATCCTGTGCCACGTTGTTCCCCTTCTCTGCATGCATGGGTGTGACCTTCTTTGCCAAGAAAATTGACTTTCAAACTGAATGGAAATAGGCTGAGTATGATTTCGGAATAATGGATACAAATCGTTCCACCGATAGCTTCTCATCATGAAATTATTTGAAAAATCAATTCTCCTAACAAACTCTTGACAAAACTCGACACCTGCTAACCTGAAAATATTTGGCAGTTGGTTGCAAACGTTTGACACAAGAGTTATCGATGAGTAGTGTGGCATGTCTCTTGGGCTTGGATTTTGGTTTATGTGTTGACTTAGACTTGAAATTTGATGTGGATTTGGTCAGTGTGGTAGGTTTGGTGGATTTCCTAAATTTAGGATAAAAGTTCATCACTTGAGCACACACCATAGTTTTGGAAAATTTACAAATAAAAATATATATTTTTATTTGAAAATCTAAAAAGATAAAAAAAAAAAAACTAGAAAATTAACCTAAATGACAGTTTATTGTTAATCTTTTTCGAGTGCTGGTCAGAAGAGAGAATCACAAGAGTCTCGGTAAAAAACGATCAATGGAATCTTTATGGGAAGTTTGAAGATATGGATAATGGAAAATGTCCGAGGAAATTGACAAATTAAGCACAAATGAATGAAAGTGCCTCAAAATTTACAAAACCATTTTGAGTGCTAACACTTTCCAGGGAAAAAAAACCCTAAAATAACTTCTACCATCAAATATGCGACCTTATAATGAACGGTCCAGATTTACAATGAATTTACAATATACATTTACAAGGCAATTTTTCCTTATGGGGCTTCACTCCTGAACCCTCGTTGGGGGCCCGCTTGCCCCCGGACCCCCCAACCAGGGGGATAGCCCCTCTAGACCCCGCAGGGGGGGTAACCCACCTACACTCCCCTGTGTGGATGAGTGTACATTCTTCTAGGGTGTAAATTATTCATGGGGTATAAACACGGCTGAAAAAAAGACCTCTGAATCATGAAGATAATCAAGCTCCACAACTAACACACGTGTCCTTTTGATTTGGACAACTGAGATTTACTTCAAAACTCTTGGCTTCGAGCATTCTGAGATGTTTAACCTCACAAACCTTCTTGAGTTCTAAGTCCCCAAAGTGAGAGATCTGGTGCCACGTGTCCTTTTGATTTGGACGACTGAGATTTACTTCGGAACTCCGAGCTTTGGGTGTTCCAAGATGCACAACTGTACAAATCCCGGAAGTGATAAGTCCCCGAAGTGAGAGATCTGGCACTGTGTGTCCTTTTAATTTGGAAGACTAAGATTTACTTTAGAAATCTGGGCTTCAAACATTCCGAGATGCATAACATTTCAAATTCGTCGGAGTACAGGATATCCTACCACGTGTCCACTACGATCAATGGTCCAGATGAACTTCGGGCATCAAGAATTCAAGATTTATTTACTCAACACTTCTTGATTCCTCCCGGAGTACGATATCACTAAATATGGGGATCGTCTGACACGTGTCCCATCCTATATCGATAGACAGTAATTTCACGAAGTTGACTCTGTCTTCTCTACATGTGACCGAGAGTTGTGACCTCAACTTAACCTTTGGGTGCTTATCTCACTTTACACGATCAACAATCGTGTTTTAATGGACCATGAAGATCAATGGTCAAGAGAGGTTGTGAGGAGTGAAGTTGCGCGAAGTTTAATTTCGAAGGGCGGTCCCGCAATTTAAACTGCAGTTTTCTCTCAGTGGTACGTGGCATCACCAGGTGCATTGCGGGGCAAAAGGAGGGTTACCTCAAAACCACTTCCTTGCGCCCCCACAAAATAGACCGTTAGAATCTTGACTCAACACCTGTCCTCCACCCACTCCACCTTTCACCCTCCATCCTGTCACACCCTCCACACTCCCGATACCGTCCCCCTCACCACCTACATTCTCGCATCCACTCATGCCACCTCCTTATTGGATAGTTGTTCCCACGTCATCATGTTCGTGAACAATTACTCTTCCCCGTAACTGTTAGTCATCCCATAATGATCCAGCACCGAGCTACCTGTCCAGTTACCACCCCCATATCTTCAAATGCAATTCTTTATCCCAATAAACTCATCTGAAGGGATAGATGGCAATGAAGTCAGATGGAAAAGAAAGTAAGCAATGATTGTGGTGACCTTAATGGACATGTGTACCCAATTCAAAGAACAAAGGAAAATGAATGCATTTGCGAGCAAATGAAGTGCCAACACATCAAATCAAAAATCAACAATATTTTCATGTTGTTATTTCATTCAGATGGTATTCTATTGTAGGAAGTCCAATAGTTTCCATTTGAGACAATTTGTGTATAAATAGATAGACTTTAGATCTATTCAGGGTGGCTTTGAGCCCAATGTTGGGGCTTCTTCTTGCCGAATGTAAAAGAGAAACTCTTTTTTATTATTAATACAAGTGCAGACAAAGATTCTAAGTTTCGTTCAATTTGAGTTATGTGTTCCCTCTGTGTTTCCATTTCTCTGAATTTCTTTATGTAATTCTTGAAGAGTGATTGATTGCAATTTAGTACTACATCTACTATGATCATATTATACTAGGAGTTCATTCAGTAAACATGTTAAGAACCAAATATCACTATAGCATAGAAAAACCTCATAATAAGTACTCAACGCCTTGAAAAAGAGAGAAATTCAGATAATAAGCCTCTTCGAGGGGGAAACCTCCTTATACACCACATAAATGTCCAAATACAAGATGATTCCAAATGAAAATGTATCCTTGGTATATATAGGAGACTAGGAGGTACAATTACAACTAATGGACCCAAGCCGACATAAATAAAGTAACATTACTAATGTAATATGCCCCAATTAAGGGGTAATGTGCCACCATTTAGGGCTTAACATGCCCCTACCCTTGAGACAAGTGTTGTCCACAATGCTTGAGTAACTCTGGATGCTTTTGTATAAAATACTCATCTTCCCAAGTGGAATCTGCAACCGGCAGTTTCCTCCATTTAATGAGGTACTCTGAAATGGATATATTCCTCAGCTTGCGAATTTTTGTGTCAATAGGATTTTTCCTTCCTCGTCAAGTTCTGGAAATATAGTTTGAACTGGGGTCTTGTCACTTATAACCTTATTTAAGCATGAAACATGGAAAACTAGGTGTACTCGTGAAGATGGAGGCGACTCCAATTTGTATGCCATAGTAACAATCTTTTGCAACACCTTATAAGGGCCATAGTACTTTGGTGATAGCTTATTATCCTTCTTGGCTTGCTTGAGGGACATCTATTTGTATGGTTGTAGTCTTAAAAATACCCAATCCCCTACTTCAAAACTTATTTCACTACGATGTTGATCTGCTTGTTTTTTCATGAGATTTTGTGCCATGGTCAGGTTTTCCTTTACATTTGGAGAACTTGTTTTTGATGCTTGATGTGATATTCCATGGCTTGAACCTTATATTTTTATTTTAGATAAGAAGTGATGGAAGGAGGGTGGTATCCATAGAGTGCCATAAATGGTGTCAATTTTGTTGCAATATGAAAGGAAGTGTTATACCATCATTCTGCCAAGGGTAACCATTTGAACCATTGTGTTTGTTTATCATAGACAAAGCAATGAAGGTATCCTTCCAAACATTTGTTCACTATCTTGGTTTTTCCATCATATTGAGGATGATAGGATGAGCTATGAGCCAATTGAGTACCTAAAAAAGAAAATAATTCTATCCAAAAATGTCCAGTGAAGATGGGATCTCTGTCACTTACAATAATCTTTGGGCTTCCATGCATCTTTTGAACTATCTCCATGAATGCGGTGACAACTATACTGGATTTTAAGGGATGAGAGAGTGCACAAAAGTGTGTGTACCTGGTCAGTCTATCAACAATCATCATGATGACACTCTTTCCTTCACACTTTGGTAACCCTGTGATGAAATCCATAAAAAACCTTCTCCCAGCACTGACTTGGGATGGATAATGGTTGTAAAAGACTCGGGGTATTAATTTTTTCCACCTTATTTTGTTGGAAAACCAAACATTCTGCAAGAAACCTTTGAACATTAGTTTTAAGGCCATCCCAAAAAAAATCCTTCTTGACCCTACAATAGGTTTTCAAAAATCCTGAGTGCCCTCCTACCGGAGAGGTGTGCAATTCGAATAGTACCTTTTGTTTGATTTTGGAGTTATTGCATAAATATAAGCGATCTTTGTACCATAGTGAATCATTTTTCCATGTAAATGTATCTTATGCATTGGAATCCTACTGCAACCTTTGAATGAGAGTCCACACGTTTTTGTCATTCTTCTATTCATCCCTTGCTTAAATTATCCAATTGGGTTGGATGATCGAGATAACACAGAGAAATGCCTCAACATCTTCATCCTTTATTGAGAGTGCATCTACCACAACATTTTTCTTCCCTTTTTTATAAATGATTTCAAAATCATAACACAAAATATTGGTCACCCATTTTTGTTGTTCTTCTAAAGATAGTCTTTGTTCCAAGAAGTATTTAAGACTATCATGATATTTTTTGACCTTGAAGTGCCTACCTATTAGGTAAGGGCACCATTTATTCAATGCATGTAGTATTTCCATCATTTCCTTCTCATAAATGGGGTTTTGTAAGTCCTTTCCCTTGAGTGGCCGACTTTCAAAAGCTAGGGGCATTCTTTCTTGCATTAGGACAACACCAATGCCATTTCCTGAGGCATCACATTCCACAATAAAGGTTTTTTTGAAGTCTAGTGTGGTCAAGGCAGGAGGTTTTCACATCACCTCTTTAAGTTGTTCAAAATCTTTAGTTTCCTTTGGAGTCCATGAAAATGCACCCTTCCTAGTTAGTGTCGTTAAAGGTGTTTCGATTCTCACATAGTTACGAACAAACTTGCGGTAGTAACCTGTCAAACCAAAAAATCCTTTTAGATTCTTCAATGTTTTGGGAATAGTCTGGTCCATCATGGCCTTCATCTTGTTAGGGTCTACCTTGACACCTTCATGAGATACAATATGACCCAAATACTCTACCTCCTTCACCCCAAAGAAACATTTGGATGGTTTGGCATATAGTTGTTGCTCCTTTAATAGTTGTAGCACCTTGTCAACATGTCACACATGATCCTCCCAAGACTTGCTATAGATTAGTATATCATCAAAAAATACCAACACAAATTTTCGAAGGAAGGGCTTGAAAATGGAATTCATCAACCCTTGGAATGTGGAAGGTGCATTTGTAAGGCCAAAAAGCATGACCAAAAATTCATAATGGCCTTCATGAGTTTGGAATGCTATTTTGGGGAGATCTTCTTCCTTCATTATAATCTGATAATACCCTGAACGAAGATCCAACTTTGTGAAATAGATTGCTCCATGTAGTTCATATAACAATTCATCAATGAAGGGAATGGGAAACTTATCTTTAATAGTGATCTTGTTGAGCTCTCTATAATCTGGACACATAAGCCATGAGCCATCTTTCTTGAATACCATTACCACTGGTGCAGAGTAAGAACTTTGGCTAGGTCTAATAATGCCAACCTATAACATTTCTTCAACCATGCGCTCAATTTCACTCTTCTGGGGAATAAAGGTATCTGTACAGCTTGATATTAGGAGGAACAGTCATAGGAATTAGTGGAATATTATGATCATCATTTCTAGTGGGTGGAAAACCTTTTGGAATATCTTCAAATACTTTGGAATCCTTATCAATGATCCCTTGGATATCTAGGGGAATAGATGGCTTAGATGTTTGAACATCTAGTGAGCATGGTTGTGCAATTAAACCTTGATGCCCCCTTTTCAATAATTTTTCCATGCCATTAGAGCTTATCACCTTACCGGGTTTCCCTGTGATACCTCTTAATTCAATTTCTTTTCCTTCCAATGAAAAGTTCATGAAAAGTTCTTGAAAATTAAAATCCATTGTTCCTAATGATTGTAACCATTGGATTCCTAGTGCAACATTAGCACCACCCATGGGTATAGCAATCATTGGACTATTCATTACATATTCCCCCATAGTAAGATTTATCTTATTTCATTTTCCTGAGCAATTGATAGTTCCTCCATTTGCAATCATTACTTGAAACTCTGGTGCTAGATATACAAAGAAATTGAGAGCTTTGGCTAATTTATAGTGAATGAAATTATAAGTACTACCATAATCAATTAGGACTATTACCTTTTTATTTTTGATATATCCTTCGATCTTGAGGGTTTGAAGAGTGTTAATTCCAGCCAATGCATTACACGATATCCTGGGAGTCAACTCTTCAGAAGAAATCACTTATACGTTTTCATCTTGAGATGGTTCTTGTTCTTGTTCTCGTTCTTCTTCCTCTTCACAATCTATGTAGAATAATTTCTTCTCACCACACTTGTGTCCCTTATTGTACTTTTTGTCACAATTAAAGCCTAAACATTTTTCTTTTCTTTCCTCCAATTGTTGCGGTGTCAACCTTGTAGGTTGAGGTGTTTTAGAAGAAGGAGAATTATTCTCTCTATAGATGTTAGAAGTGGTCCTTCTAGTTGCCATAGCCATATTTTTACTTTCAACATTTCTTGCCACCCTAAATGTGTTCTCCAATGATTTGGGTTCCCAAAGGCAAACCTCATGTTGAATGCTATCCCTTAAAGTTCCTATGAAGAAATCAATCAAGTGATTATATGGAATATCTGTTACCTTTATATTCAATCTTTGGAAGTTCTCAATGTGCTCTATAACTAAACCTTTTTGCTTGAGATTTATCAATTGGCTAAAGAAGGTATTTCTCCTTGTATCCTCATAGTGTGCTATCATTTCTTCTGTGAAAATTTTCCAAGTGATGAGTGATTTGCGAGAAAAAATCCATCGATACCACACAAATTGATTGGGTTCTAAATATAAAGAAGCAATTCATACCTTTTGTGTATGTAGCACATCATGTAGATCAAAGAATTGCTCCATCTGAAGTATCCATGTGATTGGGTCCTTGCCATCAAACTTCCTCATATCGATCTTAGGAACGTGGTTGGTCTTCAACCCAAAGTTGGAGTTTCTCCCTTCTTGATTCATCTTCCTTGTTTCCTCATCATGAATTTCATGGGATACGTTTTCACTTCCAGGTGTCTTCTCTATTAGCAATTTTTCCAATCCTTCCATGATATCCCTTTTTAAACCATCCATCATCCCTTGTAGTTCATCTTTTGTCACTGTCTTATTTTGTAAATAATTTATGTCCCTACGCATTTGTTCACCTTCATCAAGATTCCAAGTAGGACTGTCTGGAGGCTTATTTGGTGTAGAAGTTCCCTTTTTTGGTGGCATGTTGGAAAACTATCACTTTTAAACCTTGATTTTGAGGTAGTTTTGCTAGAAAATATTTCTTATGTTGTATCTCCAAAATTTCGGCCCTTCTAGGTATGAAATTTTATTTTTTGTAGTTCTTTGATATTCCTTCTCTGCAATACCATAGGTCTGATCAAAATTTAGATGTGCCAAGTGGAATTTATGGTAACTTCCCCACAGATTGCTTATTTTTGTAATTTCTAGGAGATTTCAATTGTATAGCTTTCCCCACACAAAATAATTGATATAAAATTATGAAAATTGTACCAGAAATACTACAGATTGTCCAATATCCAATGCAACTGGTCTCACTCAATTTGGATACTCTAGGAATAATTTATAATTGTTTTACCTGGAACACCTTCTTGATACTAGTCAATAGGACTAGTCATATACCCTATCTTCCACAGGGTGTATCTACAAATGTAAGATGAACCAGAAGATGAATGTTTTATCACATACATTTTAATAATTTATGTGAATATCTTGTGGATTTCAGAGTCTGAAACGTTACAAAAAACATTTTATAGAGAAAATTTCGCGATGACTCAATTTAGGATGATTCCAGAACCCTATCTTACACAACTTGTATCTCTTAAAGTATAAGGTCTATGGAGCTGAAATGTTGACCCAATGTACCTTGATCCATCTACTAAATATCATCGAAGGGTTTTTTTTTGAAACATTGTAGAAAACAAATTATAGCAAAAATTCCAAGGTGTCTTAGATGTAGCAACGAAACCCCAAGACCTTGAGCTCTGATACCATATGTTAAGAACCAAATATCACTGTAGCATAGAAAAACCTCAGAATAAGTACTCAATGCCTTGAAAAAGAGAGAAATTCAGATAGTAAGCCTCTTCGAGGGGCAACCACCTTATACACCACATAAATGTCCAAATACAAGATGATTCCAAATGAGAATGTCTCCTTGGTATATATAGGAGACTAGGAGGTACAATTACAACTAATGGACCCAAGATGACATAAATAAAGTAACATTACTAATGTAATATGCCCCAATTAAAGGGTAATGTGCCACTATTTAGGGCTTAACAAAAAAACTTTTCCTCTATTATTACTGTGAGTAGAACAAGACTTGTGATCTGTGTGAATTACTGCATTTTTATATCATGTTCAAGGGTATATCTTCTACTTTTCTTCTATTGCAAACAAGGTGAGACTTATCTATAATTGATACCTAATTTATTTTTAACAGTTTTGTAAATATTTCTACATCATTTGACATTATAATTTTGACTCACATAACGAGATACAACCTCCATACTATATTATTATTAATTTCATTTAAAGATTATTTCTCAGAAACAAAAGGTAGAAAAAAGAACTCATAAAAACATTTCATTTAAAACCTTTAATGCATGACATTATTCTTTGAGCCTTAGAATCAATCTCGGGAACAACATCTTTTTGGCTTCATTGTTGGGGATGGTTTTTAAGGTCTATATCCTCCCTCAGGTACAACAAATTTTAGATCTATTCCTTGATGGTGAACAAGGGATAGACATTCAACTGGCTCTAATCATTCACCTGGTGACTCATTGGTTCGAAGACTCCACATGATTCACTCGTGACTCCACTAGTTTCAATATGTCAAGTTCATTCACTGCTCGGATTGTTGTGAGGTTTTCTCCTTTAGACTTTACAAAGGTTTTTTGTTTTCCAAATGTTGTTGCTGATATTAAAGAATGGGGAGATTATCTTCCTATTTTTAGAGAGGATAAAGATGATAATCTTGCACAACATTTGTTTTAATTTCATAAGCTCATGCACCAATTATATATCCATCATGAAGATGTCCTCATGAAGCTGTTCATGAAGACCATAAGTAATCGACTCTTGGAAAAGATGATTTTTGTAATGATATTGACAATGGAAATGATACTCTAAGTGCATTTGTCATTGTACCAAATGTTCATAGTAATTACTATCATGATCGAACTATTGTTCTAAACTCTTATTTTGATCAAGATGCTATTATTCAGTCATCATTACTATATCATCAAGAAATGGAAGTTTTTAAAAGACAAAGTTCAGAAATTTTATATAATCATCCTGTGTATGACAGTGATAAAGAAGATTCTTGGACATGTGATAAAGGAGATAAGGAGGGGTTACTGGAGCATTTGATCTCTCCTTCCTATTTAAAAACTGATGAGAAATAGACTAGTGAGCCTCGATATGACATTCTCGAGCCAGAAAAAGAAAAGATCAGTAGTGGAGAAAGCGTGCAAAGACATTTCATGAAGCTCGGATAGTAGGAAGAGGTATCGGTTGAATATGAAAATTATTTATTTTTTCATGATCCAGTGGTTGTTTTCTTGGAGTATTTTCTTTAAGAGGTCCAAAATGTTGCAATGTTTTTTGTGCAACCAAACTTCTGTTGTATTACTGAGAGGGGGGGGTGAATCAGTAATAGAGAAATTTAGTCCCTTTTAACCATATAATCCAAGTGCTATATCAATGAAGAATTATTATCCAATAACTACAGAGTAAATAAGCAATGAACAAATGAACAATCATACACATACACAGTACACCAGTGTTTTATGTGGAAACCCAAATCGAGAGAAAACCACGAAATGATGTTTCTTATATGTCTTGAAGAATTACATTCATTGGAAGCACCAACTTCCTTTGCTGGAAGGAGGCTCCAACCCCCTAGTTTCTCAGGCTACAACCTAAGGGAAGCTCCAACCTGAGGGAAGATCCAACTCCCCAATTCTAACCAGAAGGAGGCTACAAACCCCTATGTTCTTTGGCTACAACCGAAAGGTGGCTACAACCACCTATTCTTTCCCCACCCATCCACCTTGAAGTAGAAGTAGAATGATGGAACCACTGTCACACTATCACTGTGAGATATACCCTTGTAAACCTGTACCAATAAATCTGAACCATGCATCAACAATGCATCAACCTGTAATCAAACTATACCATAAACAAGTGCATCAACCATGCACCAACCTGTAATCAACCTGTACCATAAACAAGTGCATCAACCATGCACCAACCTATAATCAACCTGTACCATAAACAAGTGCATCAACCATGCACCAACCTGTA
>ML791610.1:0-26582 GCA_009831015.1 Picea engelmannii
ACAACTTTATGAGGTATTGACCTTTCCATCTAGTGAAGTAATGAGTTTCAATGAAAATATTTGTGGAACTAGGATGAATTGGGATTGATTTATTCAATTAAGTGTAAACCTTGATGTTGAAATGGGTTTTTAATTAAAACAGGTTGTGAAAGAAATGCATGCTTCTTCTTTCTTTCTGACATACTTCAGATTTCCTGGCATATGCATGTAAATCCTTTAACATTATTTGTCAATAATATCTTTCCCTGAGAAATTTGTGTGATGAGGTGTTTCCTCCAAAATGTCATTCAATTGGACCATCATATAGTTCATAGAAAACCTTTTTTGCATCAAATTTTTCAGGGCACATTAAAAAAACATTGTCATAATTCCTTTTGAACATGATTCAATGTCTTTCTGGGTTCTAAGTATTGGGGAGCACTACCATGGTTTATGAAATATGTTATGTCGTAGATTAGGAACATGGATGTAATAAACTTTATTCTTACTTAAAACTCCTTGATCATATAGTTTATCTTCATCACTTTGTGTCCCTTTTGACTCCGTTGCATTTTGCATAGTTCTTTCTATTTTAATATCTTGGAATGCTTAATTTCAAGGTCATACTCCTGCAAGGTGGTCATCCATTGAGCTCTTTTCTCTCCAAAGTCCTTATGTACCAATAGATTTCTCACTATAGAGTAAGGAACCACTAATTTAGTTTTGGACTTTAATAGGTAAGTCATGAAATGTTTCATTTCTTTAAAGAGAACATAGGCTTGTTTATCCACTTTGAGATATTTTATCTCTACCCCCTCCAATCCCAACATCATGATTGTCATTAGAAATTCATTCCCCTCATCATTTTTCTGATTGAGAATTGTTGCAAACGCAATGTCAGAACTAAAGGTATATAAGATGAAATACCTTTTTCAGGTTAGAGCTCATTAGGGATGTAAATTTTTCTATTTCTTCCTTGATTCTGATGAAGGATTATTTTTCCTTACGACCTGGTTTAAACTAATCATTTTTCTTTATCATGTATTTTCAAAGGTTTCACTGTTCTATAGAAACTTGGAACAAATCTCCACACAATTTTTTTTTCCAAGGAAAGATTGCATCGATTTCTTATTGTGTGGATTACTGAATGATATTGGTATCAAATGTTTTTAGATAATCATATTTCTAGGAAAACATGTCCTTGTATTCTCTGAATAATCTGACGAATGTATGTTTTTTTGCAGGAGAATGTGGTGAACCAACCTGGTTCATTATTTAAATATCCAATATAAATAGGACAGTACACAATAATCCATTTAAGGATAGTAAATATATTTAATAATAATTGTATAAGAATGAATAAGATAATTACAAATGAGGAATGAGGGCTTGTATATATATCCCGCACAGGGGTGCCCTTTCATAAGAGACATGACCTTTCATATGTCATGTCTCTTCATAATTAAGTATTAGTTATTAGTTATTTATATTTACATATTATATATATTTATGTTTGTTAGAGAACAATTTGTACCAAGGTTGATAGTCTAAGTATCTCTATTAGTTCCCAAATTAATCTCCTCATACTACATGGATGAACTCTTGGTTTTTCATTTGGTGACCTTTTCGAATTTATCTTGGAGACGATATATTTTTTCCAACCTCACCATATTATTTGGAATAACATTCAATGGATTTCTTTTATTACCAACTATTTGATGTTCAGAAAATTCTATTTGGTAATTCAGCTCTAGGTCATGTTGGACTTCATCAATGGTCAAATATCTAAACGTGTATTTCATAGTTAAGAAATTGATGATCCATTGATCATCTTCAAAGACCCTCCAATTTGTCATAATTCCATATAAAATATGTTTGATTTTAATCCTCTCGATGAAAATAATTTGGAAGAAACATTAGCTAAAAGGTTTTCACCATAATTCAAAGAATGAGGAATATGATTGATATTAAGAGCATCAAAGTTCTTAATTAAATCCCATACCTCTTGATGGTATCATTTCATATGAATATAAATTTAATGTACAATATTACACACCTGTCTTATGACAAATTTAGAATCACCAAAAATCTTTTAACAATTTAACCTTCATTTAAACTTCCTTTCTTAACTGTTGAATTAGGGCTTCATATTCACCATATTATTTGTGCATTTGAATTCAAGTCTATAGTTTATCAAACTTTTCTTACCCTCGTGGTCCTTGATAATGCAACGAGCAAATGCAACCTCATTAGACTTGGATGCATCAAATAACAAATTCCAAACATTAATACTTACATTGGAGTTAGTTCCTACCTTCATGTTATTCTTTACCTTTATGTTAGTCTTTACATGTAGGTCAACATTCACATATGAGTTAGTATTTACGATTAGATAACTATATACATCTTGGTTAGAATATTTCCCACCTACTATATTACAATGCAGCTAAAAAATATGAGTGTAATGAAGGATTTTAGATTGCATGTGTGATTCCACATGTGTAGGCATTTCAATAGTGAAAACGCCAAAGAATGTGTCTAAGCTATAGTTCTCCATAATTGATTGATTAAACATTAATGGCTCATTATAATCATTTACATTAGTGACAATATGTTTCATGTATCTCTCTCAATCTACCATAATATTATTATGCTTTGTGTTATCAGGTAACCATAAGTGTGACAAGTCAGTGGAAAATTATCCATTCAATTTATGTAACCAATCTCTAAGCAAGAGTGAACCATATGATTCTAGAATTTCCACTACAATAATGTCAATAAGTTTGTCGAATTTTGGGTTAGAGGCCAACCTTATTAATACATTCTTAATCTCCCCAATAACTTTGACTATTGTCCTATACAATCGATATATCACTCTTTTTTAGGTTTAGCGTTTAGTTTTTGATATATTGAGTAAGGAATAATATTTGACCAGGCAGCTGAATTAATTATATAGCTATGCACATTTCTATTAAAAATTTCAAAGGTCAATAAAAAAGGGAAGTGGTAGACATCGACCTATTTCTAATCAATGAATCACTTACAATGGATTGCTTCTTAGCAGGTTTCTTTTGAAAATCTATATTCTTGACAATTTTATCCTTTTTTTTTCTTTCAGTCACATGGAAAAGAATATGAATGAAAATATGGAACATATGGAAACTAATATTGAAGAATTGAAAAATTCCATGTATGACATGTTACTACATACCCTATATCATAGACATCCTAAAATAGATAACAATATGCTAGGAAATCAAGAAAATGTAGAATAAATAAAGATGGAGTCCCCAAATCATGATTATTCATCACTTCAAGATAGACATCATTGAGGTTTCAATGTAGCACCAAGGAAATACTTCATTATAAATATCGATATGAGGAAGTTTGATGGTAAAGATCCTATAACATGGATATACAATGAGAGAGATGGTGAGTCTACATGGGAATACAATCATGTGTTTAAATATGCAATAGGAAAGATGACAAACCTTATTCATGAAGATCATCAAAAGGAGTGGTTCATTCAGGGGTTACTACTTTTGACTCACATCCATCTGACACAACAAAGGTTAGCCACTTTAGGAGAAGCATTGGAGATGGCTATGAAGATCGAAGGTACATTACACTTTATAGAGTTAAAATCATGAATATGATTATTTGAACGAATCAATTTTAACCATTATTTTTAATTTTACCTTTTTTGAGTAAATTAAAGAGGAAAAATGTATAAAATTGACTTATAACTTTTAATAAATAGAAATAACATTAGTAAAAGTTGTTTCCTAATGTAATTTTATGGAAAATGAAGTGAAATTGGGTGTAGACATGGGATATTCATAATATATATAGTGCATTTTGATAATCTTAGCAATTTGTGCTAGGTGAGAAATTTTTTGGTGATAACACTTTTCAACAAACTTCTCTTCTTGCAATGCCTCTCTTATGATGTCTCTGATCACTCCTCCTTATTGTCCATAAACAACATCTAGGGTTAAAGGTGGAAAATATCCTAATCGTGTTTCAAAAGGGGACATACTAGTAAAAGTATGGATTTCTCTGTTATAAGAGTGCTAAATGTAGATCAAATTTCCATCCTAGGTCTTTGAGTGCTTTTGATTATAACCCCTAAAAATATGTACCAACATCTTGCTGAATAATTTTTTCTACCCATCTATCTATGGATGGACTGATGTATATATCTTCAACTTTGTGTCCATATTCTCCCATAGTTTATTCCAAAAGGCATTGAGAAATTTTGTATCAATGTCTAAGATGATGCTCCTTGGTATCCCAAAGTGCACCTAGACCTATTCAAGGAACATGTTTATTGTTTCTTATACTTAGATGGTATTTTTACAAGGTATAAGAATACACACCTTCATGAACCTATAAAATACTACAAATATATATTTATGCCCCTTCTTGTTCATTGGAAAACCATTGACAAAACGCATGGAAATGTTTTCCCAAGGTTGAATGGGTACAAGTAAGGGATAGTATAGACCTTTCTTCATAATACAACAAAGCAAGCAGGATCTAATATACTGAGTTCCATATTCTTCTATTATGGGCCAATACAGATACCTTTGTAAGTTAACAATTGTCTTCCTAATACCAAATTGTCCCACAACCTTCGAGGTGTGAACACCTAATTATTTCATTTTTTATATATAATTAATGATAATCCCTTTAAACTTAAATTGATCACTCACATTGAGTCTAATGATTTTATTGTATTTAATAAGTAAAATATATGCTTTAATTAGAATATATATTTTTTATTTAAAAAAAATTAATTATTATTTAATTTATTTATAAAATATATACTTTGATTAGAATATATTTTCTTATTTTTTTTTTATTTAAAAATAATTAAATATTATTTAATTTATTTATAGTATACAATGACAACGAACTTGATGTTACTTTCATATTGGCTCACATAGATAGAAAACAAAATCATTGATTTTGAAGTGGTCCATAAAAATAATGACATTAAATATGGAAACAATAGCTACATAATGATGAAGTTAGCATAGCTAGAAAACAAAATCATTGATTTCCAAGTGGTGGATAAGAATAAGAAAAATAAATATTGAAACAATAGCTACATAATGATGGAGTCATGGCTAGGTACATAAGGATAGTAATTGTCTTATGTGTATATTTTTATTTTTGTTCTATTACATTATGTATGCTATATACATAAGGGTATTCTTTGCCTTATGCGTATATTTTTATTTTCGTATTTTTATTTTCTATTACTTTATTTATAGTTTAAAATCATTGCTTTATGAGTATGTTTTCAATTCTATACCTTTTGTTCCACTAAATTATTTGAATTAACAAATTCAATAACAAAAATGTCGACCGTCCAATTTAGACATTTAGTTTTTATTTGCCTTCCATAGAAGGCATTGCAAACCCCTTTTTTTCAATATTGAATACAAATAATATTTATTCAATATTGAAACAGTAGCTACACTTGAATTAACAAATTCAATAATAAAACAATCCACCGTCCAATTTAGATATTTTGTTTTTATTTCGCTTTCATAAATCATTACTAAACTTTTTTTTTTTACCAAATGATGATAAATTAAAATAATATATATTCTATAAACCGTAGCTACATAATTATAAAGTCATTTTTTAAGTGTATATTTTTATTTTCCACTACATTAAAGTATTTGATTACTTACCGTAGCTACATAATTATAAAGTCATTTTTTTAAATATATATTTTTATTTTCCACTACATTAAAGTATTTGATTACTTAATCATATTCAATAAAAAATTATAATTAAAAGACAAATTAATATAAAGTCAATTAATTATGGATTGCTATTGTCCCTTTACACCTGGAGTAGGGACTAATAAGAAAAATACTTTATTAAATTCAAATGTTTTATGTTTTATTCTTTATTCAAAACTATAATATCATGAACCTCATTACTAAACCATCTTTAAAATGTAATAGGAAGCAATTTGACATAAAAATTGGTTAATTAATTATGTTATTTATTCAAATTTAATTAGATGTCAATTCAAATTTAAATTATATTTACATTAAAGTATTTGACTACTCAATCACATTCAATAACAAATGTAATAGGAAGCAATTTGACATAAAAATTGGTTAGTTAATTATGTTATTTATTCAAATTTAATTAGATGTCAACTCAAATTTAATTAAATTATATTTACATTAAAGTATTTGACTACTCAATCACATTCAATAACAAATGTAATAGAAAACAATTTAACATAAAAATTGGTTAGTTAATTATGTTATTTATTCAAATTTAATTAGATGTCAACTCAAATTTAAATTATTTTTACAAGTATTTGACTACTCAATCACATTTAATAACAAGAAAAATCCTTTATTAAATTTATATGTTCTATTTTTTTTATTCTTTATACGAAACTATAATATCATGCAACTCATTACTAAACCCGAAACTATAATATCATGCAACTCATTACTAAACCCTCTTTAGAGTGTAACAGGAAGCGATTTGAAAATTTTGACATCTTATATGTTCTATTTTTTTATTTTTTATACAAAACTATAACATCATGCAACTCATTACTAAACCCTCTTTAGAGTGTAATGGGAAGTGATTTGAAAATTTTGACATCAAGTTGGTTGGTTAATTATGTCGAAAGGCGTACACCTATTGATAATGGGTAAATTTAATAGGGGTTTAGTGCTTAATAAGTTTTCTATGAACAAGATTAAATATGGCTGGAATATTCTTAGTAGTCACACAAAATAAATGGCTATGATTTCAATCATTAACTTTCTAGCTATTATAAAGAAATTAAAATATTAAAACCAGATAAATGAACCACAACCTTTATTTGTTAATCAATAATAAAATTTAATATATTCTTTTAATGATTCTTTTCATCTTATCAGCCTTTCAACCTTGATCAACCACAATTATGTGATTGTGCTAATTATATTATTTATTATGTCAAATCAAATTTAATTTATCTTTGCATTTTTATATAAAAGGATAATTTCCATAGCCAATAAAGTTGGAAGTAGATATTGAATGTCCTTTTAAAAAGAATATTATTACACCTTCAAGCATATGCAACCATGATTAAATACATCATTTGGCATTTGCATACTCTTGGTCTAGATATTAGTATTTAGTATATATCCAACAAATTTTCTTATTTTGTAGATATTTCTTATTTTGTAGATATTGTTATAGTCGACTAATGATTTAATATAGGTATATGATTATTCCATAATAATATAGATTTTTTAATTTTATTTTAATAGTAATAATCTGTAATTTGAAATGGAAATTAAGTGAAATTTATATTATCTATATTTACCGTGATTGATTTCTTAAGTTTTCCATTGTGAAATGTGTGTCCAAAATTTAATTTAGTTAGAATAATAACTATTTATAGTTTAAAGTAAAATTTATAGTATGGATTTCTTAAATTTTATGTCTCTTCAAAATTAAATTACTTAGAATAATAAGGATTTATAGTTTAGAATGGAAATGAAGTAAGGATTTATAGTTTAGAATGGAAATAAAGTAAAATTTATTGTATGGATTTCTTAAATTTTAAGTTGACATATGTCTATTAAAAATTTAAAATAGTTGGGCTAATAAGATTTTAACCTTTTTTATTTAAAAACAATATGTATGGGTAGTGTTTACTATATGGTATATATTTTCTGTTGTTTATGCATTTGTAATAAAATGTACATGGAAAGTATTTAGTATACGATAGCAAAATTTTAGATTATTATTTATAAAATAATAATTTATAATTTTTATTTGTAAAATATTATGGATATTTTATTGGAATAGTTAGTCACAATAGATTTTATAATATTATGGAATCTTAGATTATGTAAGTTTATTACTCATATTTATTAAAACAATTGAATATAGAAATGAAAAAATAGGAAAATATAGACAATATCCACACATTTTGAACACAAGACGTATCTTGAGAAATATGATATGGGAGAAAACCCAGTTAGAAGGCAAGTCCTATTCTCTATTCTCTTTTCTTTTATTATGAAAATGTAAATGCAAAGAAAGGGTCAATGAATATGGAGTTTCCTATGACCTTGCAGCCTAAATGACTACTATAGACTCTTCTTCCTACCTCTATTGTTCTCTCAAATCCCACTTGTTGCGATCTAGGGGAAAGTAGGGAGAGTTACCGCTAATCCTTACATAAACAACAATGAAGATACGTGTATATAGATATAGACAAAGACATACATATGTAGCGAGGGCCGAAACATCTGTGTTTATTAAAGGATATAGCAATACAATACAATGTATACAATCTCTCACACTAAGCTATCAGAGTCTTTATGTGCTTGTCTCTTTATACTCCTATATGTCTAGTTACCAAGCAGTTGTAACTACTTAACTGTGTGGGCCGGTCGGTTATCAGATACTTCGACCATATTACATTTTCGACTATGCCATTCGACCGATTATTTCTTAGTCGACTAGCGGGCCTAGTCGATAGAGTCGACTAACCCCTACAACATTTCCCCCCACCTCAATTCCTTACCTATCCCGAGCAAGGGAGGAGTATACAAAATTAACTTTACAAAACTTGATTACGATATTGAGAAGTAGAAGACAGAGAGAGGAAGAAAAATTGAAGTAGGAAGAGACAAAATTTCATGTTCTTGACCGACTTAAGGTGTTTCTTTCGATTGATCTGTTGCACCTAGAATTCCTCCACTGGTTGAGTCAACTGCATTTTCCTTTTCAGTTTCTTTGTTGAATATGGAGGCGGTATGAATGATATGGGGGGATGGATGATTCATTTGTTGTGCAAAATCACACCATGGATTGATCTCTTTTTTTTCTTCTAGGCTTAGTAGTTTCATTTGGGCGAGCATGTCATCTTTTTATGCTATCTCGGTTGTCTGAACTGAGGTTGGATTTGGGTCGAACTGTTGCTCTATATCCTGCATCTTTTCTTTGAGATGAGTAAGAAGATCGGTTGCTCATTTGGTTTCTAATTGTGCCTTGTGCCCCTTCATCTCCCTTTCCTGCTCTTGTTGTGAAAGTTGTAGCTCCATTGCCTTTTCCTTTGTTAGCTGCAAAGTGAGAGCTTCTTTGATTTTGTTGTCGATGGTCAAATTTTGTGTTATCTATATACTTTCCACTGAAATGTTTTGTATCCTGTATTTTCTGTAGGAATATGCAAAGTGAGATGGTCGGTCGCTTACCGCAGAGTGTAGTAGTAAAACGTATTTAGCAATTTTATCCATGTTTTGTCTTAATCCTTTAATATTATTATGTTTTTCCGCTAGGGTTGTGGCTATCTTCTCTTGAGTCTTTTCAATCTCCTTAGATGCCAAGCTGAGTTGTTTTTCTACCTCCTCTTTTTCTTTTTGAAATCATGTTTCTTGTTGTGGGTGTTTTGTACTAATTTTTATCATCCTTCCAATCAGTTCTTTAAACCCTTCTAAAGAGTTTTGTACATCTTGAATCTGCTTTGTCCCCTTATGTTTCCTAACTTCTTCTATGCATTCATGTAACATGTTCCCTTTTTCTTATTTTAATTTGTATACTTGACTTCCTTATTTGATCACCTTTTTCCACCTTCTCGCTCATTCTCTATAAATGAGTTCATGTAATTCAAAGAGGTATTGGTTGAAAATAGTGGTCGGGTCGATTGTGGAACTTGATGGGCTGGTTGGTCGGGTTATTATGAAATTGATCTTTGATGACTTCTTTCTCTTTCTTTTATGTGAGTACTTTGATGACTTCCCATATTTATCCTGGGATGTTATTGTGTGTTGTCTGGATGGAATTCCTTGATGTTGTACTGAAGGTTGTCTTTGTGGAAACAAGGTGTTCTACTCGATCTTTTTCTCTTTCTTTGATTCCTGGTTAGGGGTGAATATTGGGAGATTTCACCTCAGTATATTGGTTCTATAGAATTTCTATTGGGATGCATGGTGCCTCACTAGCTGGCCCTGACTCCTGATTATTACTAGACTTCTTATTATCAACTTGTTGGCTTCCTCGCACCTCCAGGTTTCCTTCTTTTTGGATGATGGGCTTCTCCACCATCACATATGGCTGAACCCATTGGTATTGCACCTGGATGATGGATTTGTGTTGTTGCATCGACTTGACTATGTGGGTTGATGGAGTTGGTACTTCAGTGACCAATTGTTGTTGATGTGTTGAATCAGTAGGATGAATCGACTCAATTGGTATCCCATCCTCCAATTTTCGCTCGTTTGTTGGGGCTATTTCAATTTCTTCATCATTCGACTCTATTGGTTGGTCGAATGTTGTGGCTTCTAAAGACTAATCGATTATAAGTTTCCTTTTATTTTTCTTTGTTGGTCGTTATTCGATTATGGCTACTGGCTCAGTCGAGGGTGATTCTCTAGTTATGTTGATGGTTGTGTTGGCTGCCTTTTTCTTTCCTGGTGTTGTGCTCGACCTTATCTCCCATTCTGTTGTGTTGATTGTGACCTGTTTCGGCTTGACGATGGTAGTCTTGGCTTCCAAATTCTTCTATATCTTTGTTCCTCTCGTGTCGATTTTATGGATTATTCTCCTTATTGGATCTACTTTATTTTTTGGTTCCTTGGATTTTTTCATGACCCGTTTCATCCCTGGTCCTATTGACAAACTGTATATTATTTTCATGGTGTTAGTATCATGTCGAGTTTTCTTTATTTTTTTCGAAATCTTGGTCGTAATGCTCGACAATATTTTTTGGACTTCTGGGTCATTAGATTCGATGCCTTGATTTGATTGGAAGGTTTCCCTCTAGGTTTCTTCTGTGTCGATTACTAACTCTTCCTCCTCAACAATATTTTTCCTTTTATCCTTTTTGGTTTTTTTCTTTCTTTTCCCTGGAGATAGGTTTGCAGGGTTGAATGATAGAACTTGCATATATTCCACAAAGGGGGTTGTATACAACTCTGCTTCCCTCTCTTATTATTTCTACCCATCGTTTAGTGGAGTATTATAGGTACCCCAGATTATTGTGCTTCAAGCGTGATTTCTATCTCCTATTTTATCTGTCTTTCAAGCTCCAAAAATATTTCCTTTGTCATCGATTGATAATGTAGCTCTTTTGATTTTGGGGATGACTTGAATCAACACCAGAGATTCATATAGTCGATCTCAAGATGAATGTGGTAGGGTTCTGATAAGTCTTAACGAACTACTTTCTCGACACACCATTTGTGTGAGTTGTTTTTCAGGCTTCTGACCCATAATCATAACATTTCTTGGGAAGGTAGTAGACTAGAGGTGCCTATTTGATTGGATGATAATATTATATACTTATCCATCACTGGAACTTTATTTACTATGAATGTTGTTTCATCGACATGACCAAATTGCTCCATTTCTAGAAAAATTAGCAGGGAGGGTAATTTTATGGCCTTACCGGACTCTTGGCACTCTTTACAGTTATTCTCTATTATGTTATCTAGGTGCTTCGACCAATCAAATCTTTCTCCATTCTTATAGACCTGGAATATATATTCGACCATTGTCATTTTCACATCTGATGCTCGACCTTTTGGTGTGAAGCACATAGACACAATTATTGTAGTCTAACGAGCCTTCAGGTCAATGATTTTGTTAATGAGCAACCCATTAGAGTTCTTGGTTTTCATCGATCCTATCAGGAATTGCATCCATCTGTTGGTTCTTGGTGACTTTGGTACCTTAGTTCTTGTCTTAGGGAGTGTTGGATGTATGGGATGACTTGGGTTCTACATTATCTCTCTAGCAAAATCCTATTCACCATCGACCCTTCATGTAAACTAGAAGGCTACACCGTGCACAAAGTACCCAGTGAACTCTCACCCAAGATGGATTATGAGTGATTGCATGACCCAAGTGTCTGAAATCATGGAAGGGATGGAACTCATGGGAATGTTAGGATTATTAGACTTATTCTTCTATTTTAACAAGCATTCTACTGTAACATTCATCATATCTACTATTTTACCCATTCAATAACATCTAGTCATCATGATTATTCTAGTGCACGCTGTAAAAAAACTCTAACAGATGCATTCATTTATCCATTCATTTATCATAAATATCAACATAGCACACATAAAGACACCATGTTTACCATGGTTCACCCCCCCTCTAGGTTACGTCCACAAAGATCATCTTCTTTATTTTTTATTCTTCATCAAAATTTAATTGCATGCATTACATAATAGGGTTATGAATGGTGCATGAGGCTACCCAGTGTCACACCAAGCACCACAAATTGCAACCTGACCCTCAATTACATCTCAAAATAGTCTCCATCTGAGCTCCACAACTCTCAACAAAACGAATCCTTTGACTCCGAACTCAAAAGGATGCTTAAGTAATTTGCTCATACAAATTGATATCCAAAAGATTTGGATCCAAGATACCTCTAACTATCTCATATATCCTCTATTTATACAAAAAGGTAGGTAAGAACCCTTATATCATGACTCAAAAACCTAATTCTAAGTGGAATCCAATTGTCTACTTTCTAACTTCCTTCCGCATTGTTGGTATTCGATCAAACCATTCCTTGCTTTGAATATTGACGTCAACGCAGCCCCTTCACAACCCGTAGGTCGGAAGGTCCACGTGCACACATGATCTTTCCTTTTCCACGGCCCGAAGAACTCTAAATGTTCTTCTATTTCCCTATCAGGAAATTTGCACCCACAACAGTTCTCGTGGGATCCCCTCTTTACACTTGGGAGATCGGATTTTGTAACCTCGTGATTCTTGTGGTTGAGTGATGGTATCTCGAATCCCCGAAACCTGATACAAGTCAACACTGACCTTTTTCTTTCCCTATCGAGATTTTACTTATCGCGATTTCGACGATCGCGAGGTCGAGCAACTTGCTTTCCCGACTCCCAAATCTCGATATGCCGATCCTCCGATACACTCACGCGGTTAACTTTTCAACGGTCCCTTCGCTCCATCAGAACTTCGGACTTCGCAGTATCGCGAATCCTAATGCCAAAGTTTTCGGGACTTCGCTTCCAACGAAACTCTGAAACGACGTGCCACCTGTCCACTTTGCTGACTCCTCCGTGGCCCACACAATCCTCTTGGCTTTTTGGGATATCGCGTTTCGAAATATCACGATTCCCGTTGCAAGACTTACGGGAATTCAACCCACGAAAACTCGATATGAGTATATACGTGTAGATCCAACGACCCTTGTGGCTTAGATCTATGGTCTTGCCCCTCCTGAGCTTAGACCATTTAGGAAATACTTCTCTGTATCTCCCTTGCTCTTCCGCGAGATCTAACGGCTCACGAAAATTTGCGAATTATCCTCAGAGAATTCTGACCGTCCGTTCTTTCCTCTGAGAGCTTGTCCTCCTATAGCCTCTCGTCATGATGTCTCCTTACAAACTTCAATAGTTGAATCCCTTCGAATCCTTCAATTATCTTGAAGGATTCAAACTTCTGAACTTTCTCCAACTCTGTGTCTTTCAGGAACTCTTGCACGCACTCCTTGCGGCAGCCTTCAGACACTTCCAAGTGCTGAATTTCCTTAGACTCTGCGTGCACCTGTAGCAACAGTCCTTCAATACCTCTCTCAGGTCCACAACCCTGAGACTTCACTTGGCATGTGCACTCCTTGAATGGCTCCTATGCTTGCCTGGACTTCTGCGAAAATGAGAACAAAAGATAAACTACCTGAGTCCTTTGTCAATGCACTCCTTGCAGACACTTCAACTGCACTCCTTGCAGGAACTCTTGCTCAGATAGAGAAACAATTGAAACTCATTCCTACTTCCTTTTAGACTTCAACTCAAACATGAAATCATACACATAGCATATAAATCAAATGTATAACATGAAGCAAACATTCATGAGCATATCATTCAACATCAATACGTAGAGAACAAACACGAAACCATGAATTTGAATCAACCTCTTTCTATTAATTCAAATATCTGTACATGGGTGTTCTTACACAACTCTTTGCTTCTCTTCTATTCTCTTCTCTGATAATGTTACAATACACAATGAGGGTGTCTATATCCCATTTCCCTCTTGCGCTCTAAAACTGTCTAATCTAGAATTAAATTCTATCTACCTGCATTAACTACTATAAATTCCTTCTACCTACTAAGGATGAGAGCGGATCGCTCAAGGTCCATTTACATTATATAAGTGTGCCATCATTTAATGGTCTCTTTTAAGGTTGGTGCATCAACTTCAACGGAATTTCAAAATTTGCACTAGGTGGTTGTCCAACTTTCCTATGTTTCCGCGCTGGCTCGCTTGATGTTGGCGATGCTCCTGCATCATACTCCCTCGCTTGAAAATTTTCATGGGCTCCTGTCCATGAGTTCGTGCACGGTTTGTCCATGCTTTTGTATTTCTTCTTTGCTCTCCCAGTTGGCATCTTCAACTGGATGGCCCTTCTACCTGACCAAATATTCAAAGTATTCTTTCCTTCTGGTCTTCTTACCAATTCGTGTGTCCAGTATGCGCTCCATCTGTGGCTTATCTACAACTGGCATCTTCTTTCGCCACTGAATCAATGGATTATCATCTTCTGCTCCTGCTTCCTTAGGTTTATATGGGTACAAATCAGAGATATTAAATATCGAAGAAATTCTGATCCCATTGGGTAATTCAATCTCATAAGCATTTGCCCCAAATTTCTGCAAGATCCTACATGGCCCGATTTTCTTCATCTTCAGCTTATTATATGTTCCTCTCAGGAACCTTTCCTTTCTCAAGTGTGCTAGAATCAAGTCACCAACCTCAAACTGAAGTTTTCTTCTATGTTGATCTCCTCTACACTTGTATTCCTGACTTGAACTCTGCAGTCGCTCCTTCACTTGGCTGTGAAGTTCTTTCATCTCCTCTGTGAAATATTCTGCACTAGCGCTCCTAGTCGCAGTCTGTTCTGAATCCCTCAGTTCATAAATTCCTCTTGTCTACATTCCATATACAATCTGAAATGGACTCTGCCCTGTGCTCCTATTGACTGAGTCATTATAAGCAAACTCTGCCTGCGACAATATATTGTCCCACTGGTTGTGGTGCTCTGTCACCAGGCTTCTCAACAAGTCTCCCAGACTTTTTTTCACTACTTCTGTCTATCCATCCGTCTGAGAATGATACACTGAACTAAACAACAAGTTAGTTCCTAGCTTCTTCCATAAGGTTCTCCAAAAATTCCCTATGAATTTAGTATCTCGATCTGAAACTATACTTCTTGGTAAACCATGAAGTCGAATGACCTCTTTGAAAAATAGGTTCGCAATGTGAGTTGCGTCACTGGTCTTTTGACATGGAATGAAGTGTTCCATCTTGGAAAATCTATCCACCACCACAAAGATTGAATCAAAACCTCTTTGCATTCTTGGCAACCCCAATATGAAATCCATGCTAATTGCATCCCACGGCCTTTCAGGTATGGGAAATGGTTGATAAAACCCTGTATTATGTATTCTCCCCTTTGAATGTTGGTAAACTCTGCATCTGTCCACGAATCTCTTGACATCTGCTCGCATTCCTATCCAAAAATATGATTCATTCAACTTTGCGAATGTCTTGTCGTGACTAAAATGTCTTGCCAATCCTCCACTGTGTTTCTCCTTTAGCATATTCTCCCTCATGGGGAATTTTGGAATACACAGCTGATTGCCCTTGAACAACAACCCTTCCCGAATCATGTATTCTACCCATTGGCTTCTGTCTCTAAGAACTAGATTCTTATCTGCTTCATACGCCTTTTTAAAATCCTGATCATCTCTATACATGTCCCTAAGATCATCAAAACCCAACGTTTTGACTCTGAACTCCTGCAACAACAAACACTTCCAGCTCAAAGAATCAACAACTTTGTTAGCAGTACCAGAAATATGTTTAATCACAAAAGTGAAATTCTGCATATAATCGACCCATTTGACATGTCTCTGATTCAACTTCTCCTGTTAGGTCACAAACTGCAGTGCATGGTTGTCACTGTATAAGACAAACTCTTTTGGGATCAAGTAATGCCTCCATTTCTTCAATGCCTATATGATAGCATAGAATTCCTTATCGTATGTGGAGTATTTCACCTTCTCTTCATTCAGCTTCTCGCTGAAGTATGCTATCGGCTTGTCTTCCTGACTCAAGACTGCCCCGATTGCAAATCCACTTGCATCGCATTTCACTTGAAACGTCTTCCAAAAATCCGGCAACACCAAAATTGGTCGTTCCGTAATCTTCCTCTTCAAAAGATTAAAAATTTTATCAACCTCTTCAGTCCAGTGAAAACACTTGTGTCTTTTCTTCACTGTATCCATCATTGCAACGCTAATTCCGCTGAAATTCCTGATGAACTTTCGGTAGAAACTAGCCAATCCGTGAAAACTTCTCACTTCAAAAATATTCTTCGACGATGGCCAATTCTTGATTACCTCCACCTTATCTGGATCCATCCTCAACTCATCTGCAGAAATAGAAAAACCCCAAATAAATGAGCTCTGTCTTCATGAATGAGGATTTCTTCACATTTATCAACAACTTCTCCTGCTGTAACTTCTGCATCACTGTAGCCAAATGCTTCAGATACTTGGTCACTGTTTTATTGTAAACCAGTATGTCATCCAAATATACAATGAAAAATTTTCCGATGAACTCCCTCAGGAATTCATTCATCAACCTCATGAAGGTACTCGACGCATTTGTTAAGCCAAATGACATAACAAGCCATTCATACAACCCTTCGTTTGTTTTGAATGTTGTCTTCCATTCATCTCCTTCTCTCATGCAGATTTGATGATAACCACTTTTCAAATCAATCTTTGAAAAATACTTTGCTCCACTCAAGCAATCCATCAGATCATCCATCCTCGGCAATGGAAATCTGTACTTGATGGATATCTTATTAATCACCCTCGAGTCAGTACACATCCTGCAACCTCCGTCTTTCTTCGGACTGAGTACTGTTGGAGAAACACATGGACTCAAGCTTTCCCTGACCAAACCTTTGTCCAACAAATCCTGGACCTGTCTTTTAACCTCTTCATTCTCTTGCAGCGTCAATCTGTACGCGGATTTATTTGGAAAATTGGCTCCTAGTATGAGACCAATATGATGACTCACATTTCTGATTGGTGGCAACGAATGAGTTAATTCGTCCACTACTATATCAACGAACTCTTCCAGTAGTTCCTGAATCTCTTCTGGTAAATCATCCACTCTTGTGCTAGTCAAAACAATCTTCGGTTTCCTGACCACAATGAACTGTGGATCCTCCTTCTTCTTAACCTATGTAAGAAGTTCCTTCCCACTCATGAGAAGTACAGTGTTGCTTACTTCTGGTTTCACCTCCTTATCCTTAATTGGAAGTAACATGTGTGTCCTCCCATTCTTCTCTAAGGTGTATGTGTTCATTCTCCCATCATGAATCACATTCCTGTCATATTGCCATGGTATACCTAGCAATAGATGACAAACATCCATAGGAATGAAATCACATAATATCTTATCATTATATCCTCCTATCTTAAATTCAACTAAACATTGTTTAGTGACAGTTACCTGTTGTCCTTTCTGTAGCCAGGAAATTCTATATGGGCTTGGATTATCAATCGTCTCCAGCTCCAACGTCTCTACCATCTCCGTAGAAATGAGATTATCTGTGCTACCACTATCTACAATGACCTTGCATACCCTGTCCTTGGTCTTGCAAGTAGTCCTAAAAAGTCTGGTCCTTTGGACTGAACTCTCCACCTCCTTCTCTGGTGTCAAAAGAGATTTTCGCATCATCAACGATCTTCCGCCTTCAACGTCTTCTGCCTCAACATTCTGCCTCTGTGCTTCAACGATGTGAGCTTCTCCACTTTCCCTCTTTTTATCTGGACACTCGTAAGACTTGTGCCCATTCTTTCCACATGTGAAGCATGTAATGACTCCACCTCTTCCTCTTCCTCTACCTCTAGTACCAGGAAAAGTATTGTTATTAGCATAATCTCCTCTCTGCTCAGTATGATGGCCTCACTGTGAGGTTCCACCTCTCTCAGTTCGAGTCTGAGGTTTCTTCCAGTCTTCCTTGGGCTTCTGATATTTATCCTGGGCAACTGATTTGCCTTTGGGCTGACTCCTGCCTCCACCTCTCTGACCCTGCTTTCGGCTCAGCTTCTCTTCCTCTTTCAGAGCCATCTGATAAGAATCTTCCATCGTTCAGATGGTTACCATGCTCATTTCATCCTGAATGTCATATCTCAGGCCATTCAAATATCTAGCAACTTTTTCATCATCGCTCTCCCGATGACCTGCCCTGATGTTCAGCTTGTAGAATTCTTCATTATATTCTTTCACTGTCATCAGCTTCTGTCTCAGGTTCTTCATTCTCCTGGACAAAGTAATTTGGTAATCACTAGGGATGAATTTCGTTTTCAGCTTTGTGATCATCCTGTCCCAGCTTTTGATCTTTTGTTGCCCTTGCAGCGTCTGTCAGTTTGTAGTTCATCCCACCACAATGTTGCATGTCCCTTCAATCTAGTGACAACGTGATTGACCTTCTTGTCTTCTTCGACATCTTCATAGTCGAAGTATGTGTCTAGAGCTCTAATCCAGTCTAGAAGCTCCTCTGCATCCAAGTTTTCCTCATAAACTGAAATTTCCATCTTTGCTCTTGCACCCATTCTTGCAATAGCTCTGATCAAACACTCGTTTGATGCATCTTCAACTGCAACTTCTTCTTCATGTTCAGCCTCAATCTCACTTTCGGAATCACTAAGATCCCCAGCACTGACTGTACGTCTTCGCGCTGTCTCCATGTCTTTGAGTCTAGCTCATAGATCATGCATCTCTCTCTCCATAGCTGAATTTGTCATCTGTCTGCCTCTTCTTCTCAACATTTCCCTCTCCTCTGGTGGATCGGGTGTTTGCCTATCCCTTCTCCTCGGCGGCATGGTGAATTCTCTTTCTTCTCTGCTACAGAAATAAAAGAACCTTTCTCTGCTCTGATACCAAACTGACGTCGACGCAACCCCTTCACAGCCCGTAGGTCAGAAGGTCCACGTGCACACAAGATCTTTCCTTTTCCACGGCCCGAAGAACTCTAAATGTTCTTCTATTTCCCTATCAGGAAATCTACACCCACAACAAGTCTCGTGGGATCCCCTCTTTACACTTGGGAGATCGGATTTCGCAACCTCGTGATTCTTGTGGTCGAGCGATGCTCTCTCGAATCCCTGAAACTCGATACAAGTCAACGTTGACCTTTTTATTTCCCTATCGGGATTTTACTTATCACAATTTCGGTGATTGTGAGGTCGAGCAACTTGCACTCCAAAGTCCCGAATCCCAATATGCCAATCCTCCGATACACTTGCGCGATTGACTTTTCAACGGTCCCTTTGCTCCGTTGAGACTTTGGACTTCGCAGTATCGCGAATCCTAATGCCAAAGTTTTCAGGAATTCGCTTCCCACGAAAATCCAAAACGGCGTGCCACCTGTCAACTTCGTTGACTCCTCTGTGGCCCACACAATCCTCTTGCTTTTCGGGATATCACGTTTGGGAATATCGCGATTCCCGTTGAAAGACTTACAAGAATTCAACCCACGAAAACCCGATATGAGTATATACGTGTAGATACAATGGTCCTTGAGGCTCATATCTATAGTCCTGCCCCTCTTGAGCTTAGAACCTTTAGGAAATACTTCACCATATCTCCCTTGCTCCTCCGCAAGATCTAATGGCTCATGAAAATTCACGAATTCTCCTCAGAGAATTCCGACCGTCCGTTCTTTCCTATGAGAGCTTGTCCTCCTGCGGCCTCTCATCACGATGTCTCCTTACAAACTTCAAGATTTGAATCCCTTCAACTCCTTCAATGATCTTGAAGGCTTCAAACTTCTGAACTTTCTCCAACTCTGCGTCTTTCAGGAACTCTTGCACGCATTCCTTGCGGTAGCCTTCAGACACTTCCAAGTGCTGAATTTCCTTAGACTCTACGCACACCTACAACAATAGTCCTTAAATACTTCTCTCAGGTCCACAACCCTGAGAATTCACTTGGCCTGCGCACTCCTTGCATGGCTCCTGTTCCTTCTTGCACTTCTGCGGAAATGAAAACAAAAGCTAAACTACCTGAGTCCTTTGTCAACACACTCCTTGCGGACACTTCAACTGCACTCCTTGCAGGAACTCTTGCTCGGATAGAGAAACAATTGAAACTCATTCCTACTTCCTTTCAGACTTCAACTCAAACATGAAATCATACACACAGCATATAAAGCAAATGTATAACAGGAAGAAAACATTCATGAGCATATCATTCAACATCAATACACAGAGAACAAACACGAAACCATGAATTTGAATCAACCTCTTTCTATTAATCCAAATATCTGTACATGGGTGTTCTTACACATCTCTTTGCTTCTCTTCTATTCTCTTCTCTGATAATGTTACAATACACAATGAGGGTGTCTATATCTAGTTTCCCTCTTGCGCTCTAAAACTGTCTAATCTAGAATTAAATTCTATCTACCTGCATTAACTACTATAAATTCCTTCTACCTACAAGTGCGCCATCATTTAATGGTCTCTTTTAAGGTTGGCACATCAACTTCAAGGGAATTTAAAAATTTGCGCTAGGTGGTTGTCCAGCTGTCCTATGTTTCCGCGCTGGCTCGCTTGATGTTGGCGATGCTCCTGGATCAAATATGCATTAGTATTCCTTATTTCCTGGTGTGCTTCTTTGTTTTCCCTTATGTTGTGTTGATTTCCCTTATTTCCTGGTGCACGCTTCTTATTTTGGCCCATTCCATATCTCTTAACCTCGTTTACTGTGTTGAACCCCAAAATTGCCTACTCCAATAGGCCCCCATCACTAACCTATGGCTTGTCCCGAGACACTCATGGAGTGTGTGCCTCCTCTACAAATCTCTCTAATTCCTGGAACTTCTATGTTAGTTCATCCACTTGTGTCTTGGCCTGCACACTCTTCTCTATCAGGGTCTCCACCACTTGCACTATTATGTTCTCCTTCATCACTTCTCTTCTTTAAGAGTGCACCTGTTCTAGTTTTATTTTCTCTAATTCTATCTCTGCTATCATCTTTACAACTTGCTCCTGAAGTGCCTCCAACTGAGCCTGTCATGCTTCATTTTCTTCTTGCACGGCCCTTACATCTGCTTTCATTTTTTTCATCTCCTGCGCAACCCTTGGTCTCTCCGATATAGGAATTGTATTATGCCTTTGCTTTAGATCCTGCGCTACAACATTCAAATTTTATTACCTCTAATCCAATTGTTGGATCCCTTCATCTTCTGCTAGGCTCTTCCATATATGCGCGATCCTTTCGTAAATATCTGTTATTTATTTGAATTCCAATGCAATATTATACGTTTGTTCTATCACATGTTTATCCCTCTCTAATCTAATTTCTGGAGGTGTGGTTGGTGTCAACTTCCCAACCAATTCAACTATCTCATGTTTATATCCCTCCATCGTTTGCACTATCCTCTTTATCTTTTCTTCTGTACTGAGCTCTCCTCCAAGTGCACTCTATAGGATTGTTTGGAAGACTTCTTCAAGTATTTTCTCCAATTTAACCACGCATATTTTTTCATCCTCATATTCAATCTGAACTTCTTTGTGGATGGTCTCTAGTACCTCCTTTTCTTCCTTGTTTGTCTCCAAATTTATTGCATTCATCCTTTCCCTTGATTGTACTTCTCACACCACGCTCCTCTGTAACTTATATAATTACTTTGTTGGGATCTTGGATAACGCCAAGTCCAACTATTCCACATCCTTCAAAGTTCATTGTGTGGTTTCCTCATCTACTTGTAACATACTTTGACTTATTTTAAATGTCGCACTTCCCATTATTTATGTCTAGACTGTCTCCCTTGCTTCATGTATTGTTACCTGCTGTGTTGTGCTTCTCTGTTGTGTGACATTGAGATGTAAGATCTTAAGAAATTATTTGAATTCCATTATATTCTTCATGATTTCTCCTCTATGAGGTTATATTACATATATTTCTTCTTCTCCCCAGTCTTGTACCTTGTCTGCTAATAAATCTCCATCATCTTCTATAATTGTGAGCTCAATGGCCTTCTTTTGTGCCTTCATATTCTTTCTATGTTATCCCATATGTATGGTTTATTTTCTCTTTTCTGTCTGTGTGGGTTTTATTTCCTCTGGAATATTTCTAGTCCTTGTCTCCTGTGTTGGGATTTCATCTTTATTCTCTGCTTCTCCATTTGTTCTTTATACGCTGTGAGTTCCTAGCATTGAGGCTCTTGGTACTGTTTCCTTCTTCCTTAGTTTATTTATTGTTGTAACGATACATGTAGGTTTGTTGCGCTCTACTGCTTCTCTAATATTCGTAGTTGGGATACTAGAATTTTTTGGGTATGTGTTATATTCTTTTCCTCAAGAAACGTGTCACATGCCTCAGGAAATGTGTCACATATTTAGGTGGTTTTTTGGCACATAGTTTTTTTCGATGGTTTTCTATTTCCAGTTAAGAAATTAGGGTTGTGGACTAATATAGGTCATTGGGTTAGGGTTTTGGATTCCACTGGATCCTATATGTATACTGTATTGTAAACAATGTAAAACATATGAATGAATATAAAATATGTTGGTTTTCCCGATTTGGGTTTCCAGGGGAAAAACCTCTGTGTAATGTTTGTATCTTCCATTGTATCGTTTATGTTCTTTTACTAAATATATGTTTGCAGTAGATATTGTACAAGGTTAGAATTTACAGAATTCTATGATGTGCTAGCTTCTTCCTTGGCTTTTCCCTTTTCTCCTTTCTTGACTTCTAATGGCACCTTCCATTGATCCAAGCATTCTGCAAATACCCACTGAACTTATTCTGATATAATGCAATACTTCATCTTTATCCATGTATTCTTAGGGTCTCTTATGGATTGTATCCACGTGTTATTCCTATATTCCTTAAAGTTGTCTATCCCCTCATTCTCCCTCACCACTTCAGGTGAAATTATCCATGTATTTTCAATCTTCTCCTACATCTCTTGAATGTACATGCAAAAAATGCTTGAGTCGAATTTTCTCTACTTTGCATCTATGTTGTGTTGCAGGGTTTCATATCTCGCTGTGCCACACCTTCATGTTCTTTCACAAAAAAATGAAAACTTTGGTTTTTCCCATGCCTCCAAGAATATAAAAATCAACAAATAAGAATAGTGGAACTTTGTTCCGGTATCCTGTGCATCTCTACAATATTCTAATAAAAGGTTGAGAAAATACGATGCCCAAATTTGAATTTTTCCTTTTTCACATTGCACATATTCTGTGACTGCTCCTGCACGTTCTTCTTCTTTGCGACACATTTTAAGTAGATTGCATGACATCAACTTTGTAGCAAATATAGTAGTTGGGTAATTTTTGTTCTTAATGATCATCCCTATGTTTCCTGTCTATGCCAAAATTTTCCCTCACTTCCTCTGCAATGGCCTTTTCCTTCATTTTGTCATCGAGGTATTGCTTCATATTTACCCCATCCATTAATAGTCTTGTCATCTTAGAAATTAGGTTGACATTGATCATGATAGGTTTATCCATACATTAAAACCCTCCATGTACACGTGAAAAAAATATTTTACACATGAATTAACATCGTTCCCCCTTCCGAAGTGGGGCATTTCCAATAGATTCATCATGCCAGAGTTGTAAATTCCATCTATCCACTATTTAGGATCCATAATCGGGATTCATTTCTAGGTTAACCCCGTATTTTCCATATAAACCTCCTGTGAAAGCTATGGGAACTTGGTGACATATGTCACATCATGATCGATGTACCTCAACTTGGAAAGACATCCCATAATATATTCCACAATGACGATTGATTCTAGAATCTGGGGCAATGACACCAAAATCTGTGTTTTTGTGCGTTTTGATGCCACTGCGACCCTTTTCTTCGACGAACCTGTTATTGTTTCTTCTAGGGTTTCTTCTTCTTACATTTATTCATTTGTGTTGCATTAATCCTTGACCTTTGGGATTTACTCTCCTGCAGGTTTATCTGAATCTTTTTTATTTCTATCATCGTCACCCTTTTATCATTCAGCATGTGTCATTCCTGGGTTTTTTATGCTCGGGTTTGCTTCTGTTCTAGGGTTTCATCGTTGTGTTTCTTGGATGACTTATGTTTCTTCTTCTTCTTCTTGGTTTTCTTCTACGATCCATGATAGTCTAATAGATTCAATCTATGTAGTTGGAATATTATCCAAATCTACCACTCCAATCATTTCTTCTAGTGGTTTGTTGGTGCTTTGGGTCCTTTGCACAAATTTACTCGGTCCTCCAAAATTTTTTGATTCCATTTTCATGTCTTTAAGAAAAATCTATTGTAAATCTCGGCTAGGTTCTTCACAAGTTCTTACTCACTCATACCATGTTTTCTCTATCTCTCTTTTGCTAAAAAATCACAAGTTTTTTGTGTTTTCGCTGCTTTTTCCTTTTTATAGACTCTGTCGTAAATGCTTTGTCGCCACCTTTCTTTTTTCGTTCATCATTTTTTCACTTTTCCAATCATTTTTTGTCCCTTCACACACTGTTTAGTTTTCCTATGTGTAGTCTCCTGAATTTTGTCGCACCAATTTACTGTATGTTGTGCATTGTCATCCTCAATTGTCTGTCTACCACTTATCCCTCTAACTATTTGTTTTTCGATTTTTCTTCATTTTGTTTCTTTTTCTACTTTTTCTTTTCTTCCTACTATATACATTATGTACAATTCTACGTTTTGTGTTGTAATTACTGCGGGTTGGTAGTTCAATTGTCCCTATACAGTTTCGATTGACTACCATTCACCATACCTTGCATTTCCTTTCTTGTTAAATCCTTCAGCTGCACAACACCTCCATTTGTAACAGACATTATCTCATATGGCCCTAGCTAATGCATTCCAAAATTTTGTGGTTGTTGCAAGTATTTATTATCATAGAGGAGAACCAAATATCCTAATTTGAATTTCTTATTCTTAATGTGTTTTTCATGACATGATTTATCCTTTTCTTTCTGTACCTCCTTATGGAAACCAACTATAATTTTTTCTTCTTCCAATTCCATGAGTTGAGATAATATTTCACGTGTCATGCCTCTTTCTGTCATATTTGTAATTGTTGCAATGCATAGACTTGGTATCAAATAATCTAAGGGAACTACTACTTCCTTTCCATACACTAATCTAAAAGGTGTTTGTCCAGTCAGCTTCTTGCATGTAGTCTTATAAGCCCATAACACTGATGGTACCTTCATGTCCCATTCATCCATTTTTACATTAAAAATATTTGTCAAGGCATTGTATGATATCTTGTTGAATGCTCCTACTATCCCATTTGCATGAGGATGATAACGAGTTCTCTTCTGGTGATGTATCTCTAATTATTCCATCATTTCCTGGATTGTACTGTTGATAAAGTGAGTCCCCTGATCACTCATCATTATTCTTGCACATCCAAACCTTGTCACTACATGTTCAAATAAAAAACATGTTGCAGACTCTGTGCTATAATCCTTCTTTGTTGTTTCCTCATCCCATCTTTTCAAGTACTTTGTGTTTGTAATATTATACCTAGATCCTAATCTTCTTGTTGGTGGATTAATTGGACCTAAAAAATCTATTTCCCATTTTTCAAAAACTTGCAAAGTTACCTGTGGTCTCAATGGAATCTCATCCCTCATGGATGAATTTCTAACTCTGTCGTAGACATCACAATTATAAAAGTACTCCTTTTAACCCTTGTGAACTGTTGTCCACCATAATACTGCATGTTGGAATTACTAAGAAAAATGAGAGGGGGGGGGGTGAATCAATTGTTACTATGCTTAAACAATTTTATGCCTATTAAAATATTATTAACCTTCTCCAAGTGATCATCAGGATTATGAAAGAAATGAGCATCATAAATAACAAACATCAATCACACATATGATATACACATAGACATATATTCACGAGGAAACTCATAAAGGGAGAAAACCTCTTCTTCTTCGAATGATAGGAAGTCTTTTAAGTTTTGTACATCATCTTTCTTTGAGCACCAACTCAAAATTAGGATACAACCTCTTCTTTAACAAGTTGCAACTTTTTGAGAGCACCAAATCTATGGTTTCTCTAGAACCCACTAGAAGGAATCACCAGTGAAGTGAAGTGGAATTGGATCAGTATAAGTTATCTTCAAAAATGCAAGAGTTTGTATAATCCATAAGATCTGAGTGCAACAAGTAGAAAAAACAATGTACTCTTCCACTGTAGTTGATAATGAAATAGATCCATGATTCTTACTATGACATGCTACTAACAAATTACCTAAGAAGAATGCATCTCCACTGGTGCTCTTTCTCTCATCCAAATAGTTTTCCAAATCAACATCTGAATATGAAGTTAATTGAAAATTCTGATTTCTAGGATACGAAAGACCATAAGTCATTGTACCCTTCAAATATTTGAATATCCTTTTGACAACTGCTAAATGACTTTGTTTAGGAGCAGACTGATAACGACCTCCATTCCAATAACTTGCATTATATAGGACGGGATGTTGTGATGTACATAAGACTGCCTATCATTGATCA